>CAJNDS010000294.1:0-172766 GCA_905221605.1 Symbiodinium natans | reverse complement strand
GGGGGGGGGGGGGGGGGGGGGGGGGGGGTGTGCAATGCATTGAAGATGCCAAGCTCGCACAAAGGGGGTATAGGTTACCTGGTCTAGGCACCTGCTCATGGAGTGTATGGGAGCACTAAACCCTAAATAAAGCAAGCCACACAATCAATATCTGCACCACAAGCACCACAAGCCCTTCTGGTTCACCTCGGCAACCCTTGAAACCACTGCCTGCAACCCCCTGAGGGTGTTGGCCCCATAAGCCCTATAACTGCTGCAAACCCGACAACAAAAAAAACAGAGTCCTGAACCCCCAAGTTTAAATACAAAACACCAGAACTATGTTTATGCAAAATCAAGCCACCAGCCCCCTAAACTCCAAACCCTAAACCTTTTGAAGCCCCGACCCCCTAAACCCTAAACCCTAAACCCTAAACCCTAAACCCTAAAGCCTAAAGCCTAAAGCCTAAAGCCTAAACCCTAAACCCTAAACCCTAAACCCTAAACCTAAACCCTAACCCTAAACCCCAAACCCTAAACCCTAAACCCTCTCAAGTTCCAAGGCGTCGCCTTCTCATCTTCATGGGTCTGCTGGACCAGAGCGCCGATGCTCTCGGAGCCCTGCTCTTCCGCATGCCCTGCCTTGCAGGTTTGAGGGATTCAGGATTCAGGATTCAGGGTTTAGGGTTTAGGGCTCAGGGTTTAGGGTTTCGCGATTTAGGGGTTTAGGGGTTTAGGGTTGAAGGATGTAGATTTAGGGATGTAGGGTTTCGGGGTTTAGGGAGTTTGGGTTTAGGTATTTAGGGCTTAGGGATTTAGGGCTCAAGGGTTTAGGGCTGGGGGGGGGGGGGGGTTGAGGCGGAGAGTAAGGGGCAGATTTAAGCTTCCAAACCCCTGCAGCTTTACCATCCCACAGCCCTACACCCCGCCTGCTCCAAGACAGCTTGAAAAGCCCGCCAGAGCACCAGCCTCTGGGGGGGCTTGCGGTTTAGGGGTTTGGGGCTTTTATGGGGTCATGGGGGCTTCAGGGTTTAAGCAGAGGGCTTGCCAGGGCATCTTATGTTCCGCTTCGGGTTGAGGCTTCCAGTAGTACCCTCAGGATGCGTGGCGCGCCTAAGCCCTGAAACCCTGAACCCCCTCAACCTGTCATCCGCAGTAACCTGCCAAGTCGCAAGGCTTCGTTGGAGTTGCGCGTGCGGCCTGCAGCCTGGCTGTTTGCGGTTCAGGGTTTAGGCTGTAGGGCTGCGTGGGGGGTTTAGGGTTCTTGGGGCTCAGGACTGTTGGCTTCTGATTTAGGTCTCTTGGGTCACTGTGCTTCTCATTAGGTCCTGTTTGGGGTTTCGTTGCTCCCCGCGAAAGCAAACCTCCAAAACCTAGGCAAACAAAGCTTATGATTCAACCCTGCCTGGTTTTGGGTTTAGACTTGGAATTTTAGGGCCTTGGCCTTTTTTGTACCAAACCTCAGCGTCGCTAGAGGAGGGAAGATGGTTTACGGGTAAAACCACGAGAGGCGCCTCCTGCAGCACGGCATGGAGGCCATGCGAGTAGACGAACATGGCCCGATAGACTCGGTCCGCCGACTGGCCGGGGTGAGGAACTGAGGAACTTGGGGGGGGGGGGGGGGGGGGTTTAGGGTGGTGGAGCGTTTCGTGGTGGGGGTTATGCGTTTCGTTGCGATTTGGCTTTCGGTCCTGCCTCTTGCCCCCCGAACCTAGGAACTCTCAAAACTCCAAACTCTGAACCCCAAACCGTGTAAGCCCTACACCCTTGGGCCCAGAGCTCCAAACCCAGCTTCGAACCTGCACCCGACATCCTCACGCATTCAAGCCCCTAAGCTCTTCACCGAGTACGGGGCTTAGGGGGCCAGACGGAGATCTGAGTGCTTTTTGGGCTGAGAGGGGCATGGGCTCATGTGGCATACGGGGGTTGACGCGGTTTGAACATTAGGCCCTTGCGTATTTAGGGCTTGAGGCTTGAATCAGCAGCTGATACGGTGCCTGGCTGTTACGTCCTGCATCATGCGCCCGGCCATGGATCCCGGCAAGAATTCCGGGGGCTGTTAAGAACCGGTAAACCCTAAACCCCAAAACCCCAAACCCTAAAACCTACACCCCCTCTCCAGCACGAACGGCCTGCTGGTCGATACCCAGCTTCGCCAGCGCTGCGTTGTCAATGCCGAACTGGGCCAGGCCCTGGCAGTCTCGCGGACTTTCAAGCGGCTGTTTCTGTGCTAGAGTTTAGGGGTAAGAGCGGGTTTGGGGTTGTAGGGTTTAAAATTTAGGCCTCAAGTCTTGGGGGCTTTTGGGGCTTCGGTTCTACTTCGGGTTTGGGTGAGCCAGGGAAGGTGCAGAGTTTAGGCGGGGTGAGGCCTTCTGTCGAAGCGTTCGTCGTGGTGAACGTTGTGGAAGACCCGCCCCGGGCCCTCCACGCGCAATCTGCAGAACTGTGCACCTAACCCCAGTGCTAGAAGCATTGTTCTGAAATTATCGTGGGCCCTTGTAGGGTTCAGAGCTTGAGGGTCCCCGAAAGGCCTAGCCTAAACCCTAAACCCTAAACCATAAACCCTACCTCAACACTCCAAGCCTGTGCCGGCTTCATGCTGCCACCCGCTGCGGCGTTCTCGGACTTCTGCGTTGCCTGCAGGTGCCGCTTCGTACCCTAAGGACCCTATAAGCCCTAAGTTGTTGGGCTCATGGTTCAACCCTTTAGGGTTTCGGGTTTCGGGTTTAGGGTTTCGGGTTTCGGGCTTAGGGTAACAGAAGTTGTGCAGTCTAGCAGAAGTTGGGTCGGGGCATTCAATCCCTCGGTTTCCTGTTGCAGAGGTTCTGCCAGTTGCTTAAGAACCCCCCCCCCCAAAAAAAAAATCTTCCTTGTAAGAGTACTACAGGGATTGTTCTTCAAAGTTTTTGGGGGGGTTCTTAAGCAAATAGTAGGGTTGAGAGTTGAGGCTTCAGCGCTTGGGTTTCGGGTTTTGGTGTCTTCATAGGGCTCCTGGGCTCTTTTCGTGCATGTCAAGTGGAACAGGTGACCAGAACTCCAGCCCCCCTAAACCCAAACCCCAACACCACAAGTCCACAAGTCCGGTGTGCTGATATTGCTGTTGCTGTTATTGCTGTTGCTGCTGCTGCTGCTGTTGCTGCTGCTGCTGTTGCTGCTGCTGCTGCTGTTGTTGAAAAATCCTTAATTTCTGTTCTACAAGCAGAAGCAATACTTTCGCAGGAGAGTATTCGGGGTGTCCCCAGGCCGGGGACGAAGCTCAACCTAGCCCTTCAACAGGACCCGAACAACCTGAGAAAGGGTTTAGGGTCTAGGGTTTCGCAGAGGTTAAAAGGGAAAGCGGAGGCAGCACGAACTCCTAGCCGGTGTCCTACGTTCAGCCCGAAATTTCACATCAGCTGCCTGGCCAAGGGTGTGATTCAGCCAGTTCTTGATGGTCACGCCTGGTCAGACGTGGGGCTGGAGGCGTTGGGGCTTCGGGGTGCTTTGGAACCTAAGCCTAAGCTGCAGTGCGTGCGGTTTCAGGTTGTTCTGAGACACCCCTAGCGGGAGGAAAAATAGTTCCTCTTGACGTGGTGTTGCTTCCGCATCATAGGCGTATCTTGATCGCACTGTGCCAGAAGCAACGGAAACCTGGAGCACACTCAAGTACGCGCTCCTAAAGCACGGCTTTCAAACATGATTCAAGTGGTTCAATCTGCAGTTATGCGCAAGTCAGCTGTAAAAGATCTGCTGGTTGACTCCAACATACGAGTGATGCTCTCAAGATCTGATGAAACCATGCCTCCACCTTATAGCTGCTGCACGCTAAGATCTCAGTGAGAAAGGTGCCTTTCATGTTCGGCGCTGCCGGCTTCTTCACCGGCGCTGCCTCCGGAGGCTCTGCGCTGGGACCTCGACAGCGAGGCTTCTGAGTGTGCAGATGGGTGTGGGGTTTAGGGTTTAGGGTTTAGGGTTCAGGGTTCAGGGTTCAGGGTTTAGGGTTTAGGGTTTAGGGTTTACGGTTTAGGGTTTAGGGTTTAGGGTTTAGGGTTTGGGGTTTAGGGTTTAGGGGTGAGGGGTGAAGAGGGGAGGGGGGAGGTGAGGGGGGTCGTGAGGCGAGGGTGAGGTGGGTTTCGGGCTTCCGGAGGGTTGTGGCGACTTCTGGTGCACGAACAGGTTTACAGTAACCCTTTAGGGCGCAGGGGAGCGGGGGTGGCTGTGCTGTGGTTCGGAAAATACATCCGATGGTTCTCAAACTCCTCAAAAAGTCGTAAACATCCCACGCCCAAGTCAACGCTAAAAGCCCCACGCTCCCGAGAAGCCGCCAAAAGCCCGCGGCACCACCCCGCAACCCTTGCGCAAGGTTTAGGGCTTAGGGCCTCTGGATGGCCTGAAACCTGAGCTGAAACCTGAAACCCCACCCATCCCGGAGCCCGAAACTTGCAGGGGACCCCGGCTGTCCATGCCCGAGCCAACTCCTGGCTCGAGATGCAAGGCCAGGCCAACAACGGCCCTCAACCCTGCACCCTAAACCCTAAACCCTAAAATCCTAGACTCTAGACCCTAGAAACCCGAAACCTTAAAGCCAAACATCAAGAAACAGGCGCCTGGCTCCTCATCAGCGGGCTCCTGCGGCTGGGTTTCAGGGTTGCGAAAATGTTCGGGCGCGAGGGGCCCTACATAGCCACCGGAAGCTCTCAATAATAGCCTTTGGAATTCAAGGCTCCGGAATCCTAAGCCCTGAAACCCCCAAGACGCTAAAACCCTGAAGCCCTTGTTTAGGGTTTAGGGTTTCGGGTTTAGGGTTTTTAGGCTCTTGTGCCTGGCAGCGACCCGAACATCCCCGAAGACCTCGTTCTGCGAGCCTCCTCGGGAAGCTTGCCGTCGTTCTCCTTGGCCTCCGCAGACGGTCGCTTGGGCTGCAGGGCTTCAAAGACGGCTTACACTAACATTCCTGAATATGATCCTCATATAAACTTACTTTAGGGAAATACAAGATATCCCAAGCACCTACCCGGTAGAGGTTTCTAGAGGAACTGGGTGGGGGGGTTGAATTGGCTTCTGAAAGCACTTGGGCTTTATGGTCCGGCTTAGGGAAACATAACCTAGTAAAAGCGACTGTAGCAATAGTACGAAAAAGCTAGAGCAGTCAGAAGAATAAATAAAACGAATACCAATAGAAGTATGAAAAAGAATAGCAATAACAATAAGAACAGCAGAGGAGGGGCGGGGGTCCTGGAAAGCTCTATCAGATCCTTGAGCGCCATGTTTGAGGGAAATAACCCCAAACCCTAAACCCTAAACCCTAAAAACCCAAAATCATAAACCCTAAACCCAGACCAGTCACTCAAGCGGGGGGAGGTCACAAGGGACCCTCGTGGTAAGGCTTCCCGAAAAGACTGGTGGCCATAATGCCATGAGGGGACCGCCAACTTCTAGATTCTGTCCGATTCCATCCGCAAGCCGCAGGCAGCACGCCACAACTCTCGCGCGACTCAGTCATCAGATTTCTCTTTCAGCCCCACATGCGCAACTTCAGAAGAGGCGTTAACAGCACCTGTTGAGAAAAGCTGCGCTGACAGAAGAGAACGGAGCAAAAAACAAATTAACATCCACAACCCAGAAGGTTCGACGTCGTGATTTGGGTGGCTCATTGGCCTTCTCCTGTGCCAGCTTTACGACGTCGGCGAGCGTCACGGGTATCGGTAGCCCAAACCTGGGCGAAGAAGGGTGGCGCTTTGGGGAAACTATTTCAGATGCCGTGTGAAGAAAGGCATGCAGCACGCACATTGTTCGGGGTGGCGGAAGTTTGGAGTGAAGGCTGGGACAGTTGCAGTGCGTCTTCCTCAGTTCCCCACTAGCTTGTATACGAGAACCCAACCTGGAAAACGCCGCTGCGGGGCGGGGGGGGGGGCTTAGTCATTCAACAGATTGACAGTTCAACTTGTTGGTTCTCAGTACGGAATTGGGGAACGACCTGCTTCCCTCCCATCCCTATTCACAACCATACCACCAGCACGGCTCCTGCACGAGCTCAGTGTGCTAGCCCGCGCAGACACCGAGCCGGGGCAGATGCACCCGGCATGGGAGGTCCCTAAAACCCTAAACCCTAAACCCTAAAATTCTAAACCTTAAGCCCTAAACCCGAGCTGTGACGCTGAGTGGTTCAGTAATTCCCGGCACCTTGTGGAATCTGCGTGAAGAAGCAAGTGCGCGGATTGCAGTGCAACACACAGCAGCCCCGGAAGCCCAGAGAGAGGCGGAGCGTGTGGAACACTAACCACGAGTGGGGTTTGGGGTTTAGAAAATTTAGGGTATTTAGGGTTTAGGGCTACCCTAACTTCCGTTCACTGACATTTTCATCACACCTGGATTTCCAGGACTATGAGCCCCTTTTGTTTTCACCACTTTAAAGGAACCAAGGAGCCCCAAACCACCCTAAACCCTAAACCCTAAACCCTACGAATTTTGAGCAACTCCTTCCCTTCTGTGCTCGGGCCCCCGCGGCGACGGCTGCGGAAGAGCCCCGGCTTTTTGTGAAGCTGCCTGAGGGCCGCTGGGATTGCACGCTCAGCGTTTGGGAGTTATAAGCACCAAAGACCTAAAACCCCCAAACCGGAAACCCTGGCCGGGCTCCATGCCCCCAAAGGGGCGGCGCCGTACGCCTTGAAGGGGGGGGGGGGGGCGGGTTTTAGGGTTTAGGGTTTAGGGTTTAGGGTTTAGGGTTTAGGGCTTAGGGCTCAGGGCTCAGGGCTTAGTGTTTAGGGCTTAGGGTTCCGAAGTTCAAGGGTTCATAGGCTTCTAGGGCTTGTGGGGCCTGCATGGGACTCACAGGGATGATGTAGGGCCTACCGGGTCCATAAGGGTCAAGAACTCAACAGCTAAGCCTCAAAAACCCTAAACCCAACATCGCCGGGTTTTTTGTTCTCGCTGGTTTATGGCGGTGGCTGGGGCTTGTTCATGGTCCATGGTGCTGGTGCAAGCTGAAGGGTTCAGGGTTGAATTTTCGTATCTTACTTCCCCCTACAAGCCTATAACGGGACTTTTGAGGGCTTGGGGTCGAATTATCATACAACAGCTTGCAACAGACCGACCAGGCATTCGTGGTGGGGAAGGGGGGCTTGCGACGTATTCTCTCACTGACACAGACGAAGCGACTCGTTTAAAGTTTGAACCCTCACCAAACTCCTTTCAACTTGGGGGTTTCCGAAATTAAGGGGATACCTTATTGGGGCCCTTCTTATAAGGGGATCCTACTATTTGGGGATCCATTGTGGGGGTCCCCTATCTTCGTAAACCCCCCATTTCGAAACTGATCAAGGCTAGGGCAGATGGCATCCCGTGGTCCCTTTCCACGAAGGGGCTCCGCTGGGACTCTGAAACTTCATTCGGTTGCGCAAGCTGTCTGCGAGAGTTTCGTTCATGGGGTGTTATAATGCCCTCGCCTCTTCTCACCCTACCCATGAATGAGGCCCTCAGAATCAGAACCCTGTAACGAAGGTGTTTTGGGCTTTGTTTCGAGTTGGCGGGGGCACTAAAGCCTAAACCCTATAACCCTACAACCCTTTCACCCTATTCCCCTATAACCCTACAACCGTACAACCCTACAACCCTACAACCCTAAGCCCTAAACGCCTCAGCCCTAAGCCTTAATGAGCTCCCATGATTGATGGCGAGTAGCCCAGTGGGCGAGCTTCTCATCCGAGCGTTTTCGGGGAGACCCTGGCCCATTGCTTGGAGTTGGGGAGTCAGTTTAAGCGAGGATTCTTGGTTTGGGGGTTCATAGGGTTGAAGGCTGTGTGTCGTCTTTAGGGCGCATTCCTCTTCATGTCGAGTTCATCACTGCTGCAGAAAAGCAAAGCGAGAATTGGTACTTGCACGAGGTACGTACAGGACCCGGACAGGAAGTCCTGAAGACCTGCTGCGCCATCTGAACAACAAAGGCGTGACTGTTCCGATAAACGGCCGGAAACCAGAGATAGGCGCGGCTCTTAGTGCTTAGGGTTCAGGGCTTAGTGTTTAGGGTTAAGGGTTTTGGGTTGAAGAAACAGTAAGTTCTGGGGCCCAAGAACGTCCCCCGAAGCCCCAAACACCCGCGTAACTGCAAACCCCTTCAATCCCACGACAAAAACAGGCCCGAGGAAAAGGGCCTGCATCCTATCCTCTTTGGTCCCCCAAAATCCTCCCTGGCCCCTTTTTGAACCCTAAGCCCTAAACCCTCAACGCTAAACACCAAACCCCAAACCCTAGCCGTAGCCCTAAACCCTAGCCCTAAACCCTAAACCCTTTGAAGCTCCAAACCCTTAGCCCTGAACCGCAGGCCCTGCGGCGCACGCCGCGGGGGCGACTTCCGCCGACTCAATGCCGGCTTTCGCTCTGTTATCGTCCAGCCTGGCTAAGAAGTATAAGGCCTAGGGTTTAGGGTTTAGGGTTTAGGGTTTAGGTTTAGGGTTTACGGTTTAGGGCTTTTGGGCACTGTAATCCGAGAACCCTCTGACGCCCAAGCCCGCGAAGCGAACCACAAACCTCGCGGCGAGCCTTCGCCATCCGTGGTCACCTGTCGCAGCGAGGCAGAAGTACGCCACTCAAATAGGGGTTTCCGAAAATGGAGGACCCGAAAATGGACTCCCAAATAGTAGGATCCCCTTAAAATAAGGACCCCCACAAGGTAACAGCCCCAAATGGATAATGTCAGCCCACATAGAAGCTGAATTCTAAGCCCCCGAAACCCGCAGCCCCCAAACCCGAATGCACCCTGACCTGTACACCGAGGGACTTCGACTTTGGCTTTAGTGTAACCAGCCCGGAGCCTGCCACCCCAAAACCCCTAGCACTGCTTCGGACTAGACTTGCAACGTTTATGGTACCTTTGAAAACATGCAAGTGGGAAAAGCAACGGCCATGTGCAAGAGAAGGCCGTTAGTGAAGTAGAGAAGCTGGGCCGGCCTCGAGGGGACTGATCGGAGGCAAAGCTTGCGACGCCTGGTGGCCCAGAATCACGGCGGAGGGTTTAAGGCTTATACTGTTTATACAGGACGAGAGTCTGGGGCTGAAGGCTTAGGGTGTTGGACTTGGATCAGAGTTTACAGTTGAAGGGAGGGAGAGAGAGAGAGAGCGAGAGAGAGAGAGAGAGAAAGAGGAGAGAGACAAAGAGAAAGCAGACAAGAAGAAAAAGAGAGACAAGGCTTTTTAGGAGGCTCAGACTTCCTCCGGAACCAGCTTGCACAAAGCTGGATGAGAATAGGCATGATAGGGCAAACCCTAAACCCTATCTAAACCCTAAACCCTGCACCTAAACGCAGAACCCTTACTCGGACACGCTACAACCATGATTAACATTCCACGCAATTAAAATAAAACTACACAACCAATATTTCTAGAATCATAATCAACTTAATGAGCTCGATTCACAGGAATTAATACAGGTGAAATGCACCAAGATGATACACTAAGGATAATAGTTTAGTATGAACCTATTCAAGTGGTTATCGAATGACCAATCCTACAACTAGGAAGAACAGTTAAAATACGACTAGGAATATCTACAATACATGATGAAAAGAATGTTCCACCAGCATCGGTAATTCCTCTAAAGTCGAGTCTTTCACGCAGACTATGTAGCTAAAAGAGCTCTTTTGTATAATTATTCTTCGTTAATGCCCCACAATATAGTAATTACGTCCCATTAATGAAACTAATAAAAGGAATTGTGTTGAAGACTGAACCATGGGATAAAGAAGACAGTAGTAGAACAAGCTGAAATCACTTGAACAGTTTTTTGGCTTGGGGAGGCACAGCAAGTATGAGCGCTGGGGCTCAGTATTTACGGATTAGGGCTTCCTAAAGCCCAAGATTTTACTTTTCAATCTTCCTAACCCAATCCCTAACCAGCTCACACCTCGCCGTTGGCTTAGGTTTTAGGGTTTAGGGTTTCGGGTTTAGGGTTTAGGGTTTAGGGTCAGTTAGGCCTAAACCCTAAACCGTTCGGACTTTGGAGATTCGAATTTAGTGCTCAGGCAATGTGCTCGAAACTGGGGTCCCTGCTGGCACATTTACGCGAAGCCTCGGACGCACAGCCAAGAGCAGCGCGCGCTTCTCCAACGCACGCCGACCCGAACACTCCTAAACCCTAAACCCAGACCCTCGAGACCCTCGACAACCTCGAGAACCTCGAAAACCTCGGAAACCTCGAAAGCCTCGAAACTCTCTTCTTCATGGCATGAGGTGTGCATCTACGCCCCATAGGACTAAGGAGCTTCGAGTTCGAGGTATGGAGCTGATCAGGCGAAGCTGTTTTTTGTGGCTGGTAGGGGGTGATCCGGGTCTTCGGGGTGAGGGTTTGCTTCATCTTGATCAGCGCAGGAACCTCTCCAATCACCTGTAAACACGTGTCCAAAGGCGTGGAACAGGAGGGGTTTACGAGCTTCCGGTTGAACACGACAGCGCATCGGAGACATTATAGGTGAGGATCTTGGGACAAAGGGAGTATATAAAACCAAAACCCCCTCAAGAACCCAAACCTCTTTTTGGGTAGGTTGCCTGAGAACCTGCGGAATCCCATAAAGGGTGTTTTGGTAGTAGCCAACAAGACAGCAGGCTTTACGCCTCTCAAAGTACATCCTAAACCCTCACCTAAACCCTCAGCCCATCTAAAACCCCTCCCCTGCTCATCTCACGAGGACAGAGCATTCCGGCCGCTAGCCAGGCACGCCCAGTCCCATGGCCAGTTTGGGTTTAGGGGTTTAGGGTTTAGGGTTCAGGGTTCAGGGTTTCGGGTTCAGGCTTGTAGGGTTGAGGGGTTGAGGGCGTTTGGGCTTTCGGGCTTTAGAGGTCCAGGGCGGTACAGCTCCCGAAGCCCCGAAACCCTCAAGCCCTGTACAAGGTCCAGGGCTTCGGATTTCAGGGCTCTGAAAGGCAAGTCCCCCATCCCAGAAGTAGGGTTTCTTAAGGGTTCGGGGTTCAGGGTTTTTAGGGTTTGTAGGGTTTGTAGGGTTTACAGGGTTTACAGGGTTTGTAGTTTGCAGGGTTTGCAGGGTTTGCTAGGGTGAGTAGGGTTTACAGGGTTTATAGGGTTTGGGGCATAGGGGGCCTGGCCCCGTCTTCCACCAGGAATCCAGCCGAGAATGGCGTGCAAGGACCTATGGTTCCTTGGTTCCTGGAATAGGTTTAGGGTTCGGGTTTAGGGTTTAGGGTTTCGGGTTTTAGGGTTCAGGGCCTACTTCTTTCCATCGTTCCCGTGCTAGGTTTGGGGGGTTGAGGCTCAGGGTTTGGGGTTTTGGGGGCCTCAAATAAAGACGCGTTCCCCGTGAAAACCCTCTCAAACGCAGTGAGGGACAGCAAAGGCTCCTGTAGTGCACAATAGGGGCCTATTTAATTTCAGTGGGCATTCTGGGCTGCTTCTGGTATACCAGTATCAGGGTTATGAGCGGGGAATCTTGGCTATCTCTAGGCTCTTGCAGCGTACCATGGCATGCTAGTCAGCGTGCTGACCAGGGTCTCGTGCCTTGATGTTTGGGATTTCCAGATGCTGCCTGACTGATCGGCTCCTCTTGTTCATCGGGAAGCTCAGAACGTAGCTTTTTGGTGCCTTGCGCAGGCTTTCCACCAGCATACTTGTGGCTCCAACCGGCTCAAAGCCTGGGGTGGTTGCGGGTGAACTCCCTGAACGCTACACCTCCCTGCTGCCCTCTCATACGTGACAAGCTGTTCGTGATGGTGCATGGGCTTGACACTAGCCAGTGCGAGAGAGCATGACGAACGCCTGGCAAAAAGTTGCGGCAGAGGCCACGAGGGAGAGCAAAAAAACGGCAGCCCATCGACCGGCTCAGGTCTCAAGCAAGCCCGTGGTCGCCCAAGATAAATAATCAGAAGACTTGGGCATCCTAGTTTTTGTAAACCCACTGGGGCCATCCAGTGCCCGCAGGAAATGTGGAATCTGGGCATTGTCTGCCCGAGTTGGAAGTAAGGCCATCTCGCCAAAAACCGTATGCCACAAGCCCCACATGACAGCCTCCCATGCGCGCCCCACGCATTCAAGTGATGTTGCCAGGGCCCGCCAGGCTGCCCGAACACGTGCCAGCGATGCTGATATACGATCTGCGCTGGCAACAAAGCGGGGCGCTTCATATCCGCTTGCATGACCACTAATGCCGAGCTCTGACAGAACAGCTCGCTGACAGGAATCGAGTGCTTTGGGTGATGATCGTGACATGCCTAGCTGCACAAACTCTGCACGAAGTGTTCTCCTCGCCAAGCTCTTGAAAAGTAAACTGTAGAGCTGCTTCTCAGACTCCACCGGTTCACTCGATGGCAAGTAGAGAAGAAACGCCGCACTATCAAGTCCATACTCGAGCACGTGCCGGAAGATAAGCTCAACTGGGCAGTCCGCGGCACTCTTCGGAGCGCTCGGTCGAGAAACATCTCCATCTGGCTCCAGCGCATATCTTTCCGTGAAGTTTGAAGCAGGCAAGACTTCGGGAAGGCCCACTGGTAGCTGGCAGGTATTGTAAAGATATATCTGAACACTGTCAGGGATCAGCTCGGCAATCCAGGCCAGGTCTTGGCCACAGCGGCATATCACGATATCTGCCTGGATTCCCTCGCGGGGGTCGGACTCAACGGCCGCAGACTCTGAGAGGAACGCTTCCTCGAAACGTCGCATCGCAACATCCATCGGCCAAGTGCGCCCAAGGGCTTCCAGGACTTCGCGCGGCACCTTTCGGGTCTGTGACACAGCGTAAGCCATCATAGCAGCAGACTCACCCAGCCTGGATGGTCCATCCATAACCAACAACGCCTCCGCATACAGGACGCTCGCCAAGATTTGCATGGGCGGACATTCTGAGAGCGTCCGGCTCTGGAAGTGTTCAGGCGAGGTGAGTAGCCACATGGCTTCTTCTAGTGGCGGCCGCCCCCCTTCCACGTAGTGCCTGGTGACCAGCCGCTGAAAGTCCGACCCCATCAAGCGAAAATCTTCGTTGCAGCGGCCAGCCTCCATCTCCTTCTGGGCTTCTGCCGGGCCTAAGCTGACGTCGCAGATCACGTACCCGACGCGGTATGTGAAGTAACACGCATTCGCAAGCTCGTTCTTTGCGGGCAGCGTCCGACTCCTGGCCAATTGGAATAAAGCGCCAGCAAGTAAACTCAGAAGGGACATGTCGAAGTCCTCCCCCCCCCCAAAGCTGGCCAAGCTTGATGCTTCTTGAAGCTCACCGCGCATGCAGGCTCCCAACCCAAATACCGAAATGCCTATGAAACCTGTGCAAGTGATCTTGCAATGGCCCTGAGCTCTCTAAACCTTGCAGACCACCAGAAGGGGGAGGACTTCCGCAGAAGGCTTAGGATGTGGGTCTTAGGTCTGAGGTCCTTAAGCCATCTCAACACTGACACACCTTAACAGCTGATGTCTCCCCATTTTGGTCACCCGAAACCCTGACACTTCGCCTAGAACGCGAACCGTAATACCCCAAACCGTACCGCAGCTTTCGCATGCAGCTTAGCATCCTCTCGGCTTCTTTGTAAGGGAGATAATATAAGGGCCTTAATGATTATAGTTGGTATTTGGGGGGTTATTGTAGTACTATATAAGGACCATAAGGGAATACTATTAGTACTTTTTCCGACCCCTAAATAAACAACCCCGAGTCCTGCCCCCCAAGCACCTCAGAATTTCACACCCTGATGTAGGGTGCATTTTCCCGAGACAAGCCTCCCTTAACCTCAACAACCTGAAGACACTTAGTCTTTGGTTCCCCCGAATGTCCTAAAACTCTGCGTAGGCAGGCGCAAGACAAAGGATAAGAGTCCAAGATCGATAGCAGCTTAAGGGTTTGTAGGGGTGGTAGGGTGTGGGCTTAGGGTTTAGGGTTTAGGTTTTAGGGTTTAGGGTTTAGGGTTTAGGGTTTAGGGTTAGGGTGGCTTCGTTTTTCCAGCAGCTCACTCCAGCCCTTTCGCCGGGATCAGACCACATCGTAGCCAAGGTCCGCGATGCGGTTCATGAGCTCCTCGGGAAGGTGGGGGGGGGGGGGGGGGGGGGGGGCTGGGACACAAAAGCCTCCTAAAACCCTAAACACCAGAACCCTAAACCCTAAACCTTAAACACCAGAACCCTAAACCCTAAACCCTAAGCCCCTAAGCCCTAAATTCCTAAACCCTAGACCGCGAGGTCCGGCTCTCATTCGGTTCAGTGGGGGGGGGGCGGGGGTTGGTTTGCTTGTTTTAGCAAGCCTGGGTTCGCGGCTTTGCGTTTAGGGTCATGGCCATGGGCTATACGGCAAAAAGTCCCAGAGGTAGGGACTAGGGTTTAAGGGTTTAGGGTTTAGGGTTTTGGGTCTGGGGTTTAGGGTTTAGGGTTTTGGGTCTGGGGTTTAGGGTTTAGGGCTTAGGGCTTTGGGTTTAGGGTCTAGGGCTTAGGGCTTAGGGTTTAGGGTTTAGGGTTCTGGTGTTTAAGGTTTAGGGTTTAGGGTTTAGGGTTTAGGGGCATCGCTCTTTAGCCAAGCGGCCTCCGCGAGTCCTACAAACCCTCAGCATGCCCTAAACCTCAACTCGTACACATCAAAGCCGCGCACGCCTCGAAACGAAGCCTCAACTCGTCTATTCCCAAGTTCGAGAATCCCCTCCCCGAATATTGAAAGCACCCGAAAATGGTGACCCGATCGGCGTCTTCTCAAACAAACTCGGTGCTTTTCCCCCACCCTCGGCGTGAGGCTGTCAGATCGGGATGCCCCCCCTTATACGAATAGTCCTTAATAGGGACTCTCGTACTCCCGATTACAATCCCGATTAAGGACTGATAGTATAAGGGGGAACATCCCAACTGTCAGATATTCTCCTGTACTCCCCGCATCTACCTTCACAGAAAAAAAGCCCTAGCGCAATCCGGAGTGCCCAACCCCCAAAGAACTCTGCCTCTGCCACTCATCATCCGAAACCCCAAACCCTAAACCACCGAGAGGCTCCCACAGAGAATGCCGCAGAGTACCCACCCCTCCGGAGAACGCCCCGGAGTCTCCCGTGAGTTCCCACTACGGTAGAAAATCGCGCAAGGATCCTGCAGTTCCCAGTTGCAAAGTACTCCGCGAGTGCCCCACCCTCGGAGAGTATCGCAGAGCATCCATGGAGTCACAAACAAGCCCGCCCCAAAGAATTCTGCAGAGAATCCCTGGAAAACTCCCGCCACAGCTCCGACTCCGGAGCCTCATGTCTTGGAGTTTAGGAGTTTAGAGGTAAGGGAGTACTCCAAAAGCCCCTAAACCCTAAACCCTAAACCCTAAACCCTAAACCCTAAACCCTAAACCCCCCCTCCCCAGCCCGTCCCAGGCCGTCCGAGAGAGTCCTGCTCGTTGTGAATTCCAGGCGCGTTTTTGTTCGGAGGATCCCGGATGAACCTTTGGTCACTAGAGCTCACTGTCAATTGAAACCTTACAGCTGCCCAAAAGGAGGGGTCCCTATAGTGGTACGGTCTGCTGGCACTTTAGGGTTTACGGGGTTTAGGAGTTAAGGGTACCAGACGCTGCCCTTGCCAAGGGCCCAGGTAAGGAAAGGAGGATCACAGCTACATCGATGCCATCGAAACAAGAGTTGGCGCCAAGCTGTTGGAGTTCTGGATTGTAAAGCGGAGGCGCAAAACACACAAATAGGGATTTCGGGTTTATAGGGTGTAGGGTTTAGGCCGGGTTCGTCGGACGTAGGGCTTAGAGATGATTCAGGGCTTAGCTGAGGGCTTCAAGTCTAGCGTTTATAGGGTTTGAGTGTACCTTGGGGTATAAGACGTACGGTTCGATGGATGCGTTCCAGTTGGCAATGAGAGTAGCATAAACCCTGTTTCACATCTTGCGGATATGCGTCGTACCTTAGAAGCGGTGTTTGGGCTTCAAAGAGCTCATGAAGGGGTGCAGGAGGAGTCATTCCCGCACACCGGCAGAATGAAATAGGACAACCAGACCTAAGTATGGGGCTTTGGGGTTTAGGGCTTGTAGTGTTTAGGGTGCATCCTGCGGCCAAGGTGCACATCCCGGAATTGCTCGCCGTTTGCTGCTACATGCATGGTGACCTCGGTTGGGAGGCGCTGCACAGGGTTTGCAGGTGCCCTCACCTTCAACCCTGAAACCCGGAAGCCGGAAACCAACCAACGCCGAATTCCCCCTTAACAATCCCGTGAGCCAGATCCGAAACCCTGAATCCCTAACCATTCTAATGACCTGTTTAGGGTTTAAGGTTTAGGGCTTAGGGTGAAAGGCTGCATCTGAGCGTCCACAGCGCTGCAGTCTTCAAGATCCTCCGGAGGACAGAAGGAATGGGCCTATTTGACCAAAACGGGTACTCTGCGGCACGTAAGTGCTCTTCTTGATAACCTCTGCATGCAGGGGTTGCAAGGGAGATAGCATGCGTTCATGCTTAGGTTCGACAACCGCCCAAACCCTTCAACCCTAAACCCTAAACCCTAAACCCTAAACCCCTACACCCCTAAACCCTAAACCCTAAACCCTAACCCCCAACCCAGTCCCTGAACTCAGGCCCCTCGAGGAAGCAGCCCCGCGAAACAGGGGAGGGCGGGCCTGGACCCTTAAACCAATTGAATCCTGAATTTGCTGAGCCCTAAAACCCTTAAGCCCATGAACGAACCTAAAAATTACTGAAGCCCGTTGAAGGCCCTAAGCCCATTAAGGAACAAACAATTACTAAACCCTCTGAGTCTAAACCCTAAACCCTAAACCCTAAACCCTAAACCCTAAACCCTAAACCCGCCTTAGAGCCCTTGGGCCCCTGAACCCAAGGCTCTGCTGGCCTCAGCCGGGAGAGTGTGCGACAGTACCGCGGTCTCCGAACTGTCACCTGTTGAAAGAAGAGGGCGCCACACAGCGTGCCTATTGAATTAGGGTGGGTAGTCCCCTAAGGTTTAGGGTAGATTTAGGGTTTCGGATTCATTTAGAGGAGTTTACGCTGCAGCTGTACAAAAATTGAGGGGATGAATTTTCGGACTTGCTTAGGTCCCTGCGTTTGTCGGCTAAGTACCTCAGGGTCTGGGCACTAGGGTTTTAGGAAGTTTGGGGGTTTAGGGTTTCAGGGTTTAGGGCTCTAGGGCTTTAGGGCTCTAGGGCTTTAGGGTCTTAGGGTTTCAGGGTTTTAGGGTTTTAGGTTTTTAGGGTTTTAGGTTTTTAGGGTTTTAGGGTTTTAGGATTTTAGGGTTTTTAGGTTTCAGGGTTTCAGGGTTTTTGGATTTGAGGGGTTTAGGGCTTGAGGGGCTGCAGGGGCTGCAGGGGCTACAGGGGCATTCCATGGTGCCCGCGACCAGACTCTTCTTAGAAGGGCTTGGAACGTAGCATCGGTTTTCTGTTCATCATCGGCTGCGGATACGACACTTTCAGGCTTTCGTGGGTCTCTGGGCGAAAAGGGGCGGTACAGCATCGATGTCTCTGTTCGCACAAGTAACGAGCGAGGAAATACCCTGAACCCTAAACCCTTGGATTTCGGAAAACATGTGAGGAAACACCCTGAACCCGAAACCCACAACATGTGAGGAAACACCCTAAGACCCATGGATGTCGGGGTTTCTGTCCGCCTTTGCTGCCCCTTCTCGACGAGCGGCGTGCCTGGGCTGCAGCTACAAGGTTTTGGGTTTTAGGGTGCAGGTGTCAAGGTGGGGGGGGGGGGGGGGGGGGGATGCGTATAGGGGTTCGGGCTTCATTGAGGGTTAAGGACCTTAGGGCCTTGGTTTTCGGTCGAAGGCTTGGACTATGTAAGGCCTGAGGATTCGACAGTTCTGTCTGTAAGAACAGGGCCGAAACCCTAAAAAGTCCAAAACTGTAAAACGCCTGAAGCCATTCAACCCTGAACCCTAGATATACAGGCGTCCCGAACCTTGCCACACTGAATCCTGAAGCGTTTAGGCCTCATGGGGTTTATCGGAAATCCTCTGACCCCGAAGCCACATGTGCGAAGTCTATGGCGGGCCTCGGCCGGTAGGCTGAGTGGTAGTTCCGTGGAGTCGGTGCCCTCGCCTCCAACAACCCCGGTTGGGATCATGGGGAGTGGGCTTCGTCCTTGACCGTAGGCTAACATCCCTCTGCCACGCCTTTGCTCCCCCTCCGACGCGACTGGCCGCTGGAGTGCGAGTCCTCCGCAGCAGAAAAAAAGTGATCAGGGTATGGGGGGTTCTGGACTTTGGAGGTTTTTCCTGCGTCGCTTGGGGAGTTCCAGCACCAATACGAGTTCAGGGTAGCCCCCCCCCCCCCATGAACCTTGTACTCTGATGATGTAGAGCTTTTTCTGTGATCCTGGTGACTCCCCCACTCCCCCTTATGCACCGGCAAGCCCTGCGTTTCGGGGCCAAAGTCCTAAACCACTAAAGCACTGACCCTATACCCTAAACCCTAAACCCCAAACCTTCTATAGAACCTATAGACCCGCAAGCCTAAACCCTCCCTACACCCTAAGCAACGGGCCTTGCTGAGCACGCTCAGGCGCGGCCCTTGCTCCGATTTGGGGCCTCTCGGCGTGACGGTTTCGGGTTCAAGTTACTAGTTCAAGGGGGGGGTTTTAAAAACTTAGATCCTATTCCTCATTGAGTTGTAAGATTTTACCTTACTATGACAAAGGCTAGGGCTTAGGGTCAGCTCCAAAACCCAAGGGCTGGAGACCCCATCGCTTCCCTGTTGGGGTACAACTAATATGTATGAATGCGCGAGATCAACTACCGGGCATGATAAGCTTGTGGCAAGACAGCCAGCAGGAGTCTATTGTAAAGGGCAATGTCATCATGCCTTTCATGTTTTGGTTAGACAAGACACTATCTCGCCAATGCCATAGATTCACGTAAGTTAGCATAAAGAAACGACTTAAAATCTTGAAGCTGCAACTCACTCAAAAGGTGATTCAACATTTCATTCTCTTGAAACTGCGACTTGCTCAAAAGGTGAGTCAACATGTACTTCAACTTACTCTGCTTTTGCTAAAATGTCTACATAACCGTATTCAGGGCTGATTTGTAGCGCGCGCGCGCGCGCGCGCGCGCGCGAAGCATGTCTGTTCACACAAGTAACGGGCGAGGAAATGCCCTACATCCTTGGAACACCCTAAAACCCTTCAATATCGGGGTTTCTGTCCGCCTTTGCTGCCCCTTCTCGAAGAGCCGTGCGCCTGGGCTGCAGCTGCACGGGTTTGGATTTTAGGGCTCAGGTGTCAAGGAGCGGGATAAAGGAAGTAGGGGCTAGGGCTTCATTCAGGGTTAGGGATTTTAGGGGTTTGGTTTTCGGTCGAAGGCCTGGATTAAGTACAGCCTGAGGCTTATTTATTGAAACCCCTGACACTCTTAAACCCTGCTTGGCCCACTCACTCACCGTACGGTTTAGGCCTCATGGGGTTTATCGGAAATCCTCTGACCCCGAAGCCACATGTGCGAAGTCTATGGCGGGCCTCGGCCGGTAGGCTGAGAGGTAGTTCCGTGGAGTCGGTGCCCTCGCCTCCAACAACCCCGGTTGGGATCATGGGGAGTGGGCTTCGTCCTTGACCGTAGGCTAACAATCCCTCTGCCACGCCTTTGCTCCCCCTCCGACGCGACTGGCCGCTGGAGTGCGAGTCCTCCGAAGCAGAGAAAAACAGTGATTAGGGTTTGGGGGGTGGGGGGGGTTCTGGAATTTGGGGTTATCACTGTGGCGCTTGGGAGTTCAGAACCAATACGAGTTCAGGGTAACTCCCTCAAAACCTTGTGCTCTGATGATGTAGAGCTTCAGACCTTGGGGCAGTAGGATTTTGGAGATTGCTACAGTTACTCACAACACCGGGTTTAGTGTTTAGGGTAGGGTTCCCAAGCCAACCGGTTCAGGGATTAGGTTGAACAGCCTCAGGGGCTTAGGCGAAGGTTGGGGACCCAGAATGGCAGAAGAAATGCACTAAGTACCCACGAAGATATGGACGTTAACGATCTAGGCCCGTCTCCCGAACCGCACTGTGATTTACGGGGGAGTGGTGGCGCGCATCCATTCTGCAATCCTGCTCTGCGTTTCGGGGCCAAAGCCCTAACGCACGGACCCTATAGAACCTATTGACCCTCAACCCTAAACCCTCCCAAAACCCTGAGCGACGCGCCTTGCTGTGCACGCTTAGGCGCGGTCCTCTCGGCCACAAGGGTTGCGTTGAAGGGTTCAATGTTTAGGGTTTAGGGTTTCAGGGTTTCAGGGCTTTGTAGGGTTTAGGGCTAGGGCGTTTGGGAAACCTTCACCCAGCACCCACACTTTTTCCGGGCTCGGTCTGAGCTTTCAGGGTTCGGGTTTCGGGGGGTTGTGGATATTGGGGCGTAGGGTCTTCTTGAGTTTTTTTGGGACCTGCTGCTGTGATGTTAGTGAGCTTGAGGGTCTCCAGGGTCAACCCTAGGCCCTAGGGCTTCTTCTCAGACCTGGGTGCCGTTGCACCACCAAACCCCCCCAAAATCCCAAAACACTCGGCTTCTGATCCCCACCCTCCCAATCAATGAACAGAGTTCCCTCGAGGCAAGTCCCACCAAACCCTTAACCCCCCCCCCCCCCAACGACCGGGCACAACAGGAGTTCTTCGGACCCCAAAAACCCTTGTTTCGGGTTTCGGGCTTAGAGGGTTTAGGGTTTAAACCTAAACCCCGAACCCTTAAATGGGCACCTTGTACGGACTGCCGCTTGCTGTAGCGGCGCCCTGGAGCCAGTGGCTCAGAAGACCTGGAGTGTGGGCTCTGTGTGATTTTAGGGCTCAGGATGCTTTGGGGTTTCTGGAGAGTCGGGGCTCAGAGCATTTGGGGCGCAAGGTCTAGAGTCCAGGAGAGCTACCAAAAGACCTGCCCCCACCGCCCCGGCCCGAGACCCACGGGCCTGTGGTTTTTAAATTGACCCCTATGCCCCTGCCGCAGGATTCGAAATGGGCCTGTTCAAGGAAGGGGGGTGGGGGGGGGGGGGAACAGACCCTGATCTTGGGTGAGTTTCAAAATCTACGGCCTCCTTTACGTAAGATTTCCACCAACCTTGTATGGGATGCTGGCAAGCAAAGCCGTGAACTCTACAAGGACAGGCTGGCGGGCAAGGCCTAAACCCTGCAACAAGATCCTGACCGGCAAACGGATGCAGCTTGTGGCTCTAGTCTTGAGGATTTGAACTCAAGGTTCGCGTCTTCCTTTGCTGGTCCCACATCATGTGAACCATTGGCATCTGCACCGGCTGCTATTCTTCATCCAGAAAAGCTAGTCGTATGTTCATTTCAGCTCAGGGCAACTAAGACAAAAACCCTAAATCCCCGAATCCCTAA
Organism: Symbiodinium natans; assembly: GCA_905221605.1. Lineage (NCBI taxonomy): Eukaryota > Dinophyceae > Suessiales > Symbiodiniaceae > Symbiodinium > Symbiodinium natans. Next base: position 151,541 of record CAJNDS010000294.1, on the reverse strand, counting down.
ACCCTAAACCCTAAACCCTAAACCCTAAACCCTAAACCCTAAACCTTGAAACTGCGGAGACCTGAGGCTCCGGGCTCCGGCCCACGGCGGGCCGATGTGGGGGGGGAGTGGCTGCCCTCTCCCTCCTTTCGAAGACGGTTGTGTCCGTAGCTTTTCTGGGTTTTGGGCCTTGGGGTTTAGGGGTTTAGGGTTTAGGGTTTAGGGTTTAGGGTTTAGGGTTTAGGGTTTCGGGTTTAGGGTTTAGGGTTTAGGGCCTTATGCATGACCGTGTAAGGGGAGGAGGGTTGCCTGAAGCCCCACCCTATCACGCCACATATACCCCTAAAAAGCATACCTACCTGCACTCCCTTCAGCAAACCCTAAACCCTCCCACACGCGCTTCACCTTCTCTCACTCGGCGAAAACCTAGAAAGTCTCGAACACCCTGCTAGTGAGCTCAGCTTGCTCCACACCCCACGCCCTAGAATCCGACAAAAACAAGCTTTGAGGATGTGACGGAACTTAGTCAGGAGAACTTCTCGGGCCCACGCCATAAGCTTCGTGAAGGTTCAAGGGGATTTTGGTATAAGGTTTCATGGTCTGGGGTTTCAGCTTCTGGGCTGGGGGCGGGATTTTTACGAACTCCTAAACCCTAAACCCTAAACCCTAAACCCACCACCCAAAAGAAACTGAAGTATCAAAGCAGCCGAGGTGCATCGGGGGCCTGAAGGCCCAAGTCGATAAGCAGGTAGTCCATGTCCGACCGCCTAGAAAGCTTTCAAACCCCCGGGAAGGAGCCCCTTTTTTCAAGGAGGTTGAAGAGGCTGTTCGGGGTTGCTGCACATGTACATTCTTGGTAGACCATGCATACATACTTTGCTTCCAACACGTTACATGCATGAAGCTCATACATCCATGTATGTCCGTATGCGTGAGGCATCGGAGATCACCAGGTCGCGATCCCCGCACAGGGGCACTCGCTGGCGCACGAATACCCCTAAACCCTAAACCCTAATTCTAAACTACTCCCGTGTGGCCCAATGCCTCCATGCCAAACCCTTCAACCCTGAACCTCTCAGCCCTGATTTCCCCCCTTTGCCAATGAGGCAAACCCGCCTGCGTCGACCTAGCCAGCGATGCGGCTGACCCAACCTGGGGTTTTTGGAGTCCCTAAACCCTAAACCCGAAACCCTAAACCCTAAACCCGAAGGTTCAGGTCTAAGGTTAGGGCTCATAGGCTTTTTCAGCATTGGTCCACATTCGCGGAGTGTAGGCTTTGGGGCAGTGGGACATCCTCCCTCAGCCCCCAACTACTAAGTGTACCAAGCTTCGGGGCTTCAGGCTTTAGGCTCTAGGCTTTAGGGTTTAGGGTTTAGGGTTCAGGGTTTTAGGGCCAAAACACCCTCCAGCCTTGACCTCGAGAGGTCACAGAAAGCATGGGTTCAGCAAGACCCTGAACCCGCAAACATCCCTCTGCATCCGGGCATGGCCATCGATCTTCCTTTAAGAAGTTCTGGAACGTTTGCTGCGCGTGCATGCATGTGCATGCTTAGCTAGATTCAACTATCAAGCTCTTCAAGCAAGCCCTCGCAAAGTTTTTGAATTCAACTCTCAACCCTAAACCCATAAACCCTAAACCCCTAAAGCCTAAACCCCTAAACCCCTAAACCCCTAAACCCTAAAGCCTAAAGCCCTAAACTCTCTGCTACCCAGTAAGTAAGGGAAGCCCTTCGAGGAGAAAGCAGCCACGAAACCTTTCGGTACTGGCGGCCTTGGTTGAGGCTCCAGGTTTTCCAGGGCTCGAAGGGCTTAGGGGGCTTGAACCCTAAACCCGAAACCCCAAACCCCAAACCCTAAACTAAACCCCATACCCCCAAATCTCCCCTAAACTCGATACCCCTCCGACTCGTCACCCTTCGATCCCTCGGTTTCGGGCTCAAGGTTTAGGATTCGCGGGTTTAGGGTTTAGGGTTTAGGGTTTAGGGTTTAGGGTTTAGGGTTTAGGGTTTAGGGCTTCGGGTTTAGGGTTGAGGGTTTATTGTTTAGGGCTTAGGCTTTAGGCTTTAGGGTTTAGGGTTTAGGGACTCACTTTAGGGTTTAGGGCTTAGGCTTTAGGGTTTAGGGTGTAGGGTTTAGGGTTTAGGGCTTCGGGTTTAGGGCTTAGGGTTTCCCCCCAGATCCACCAGGGAGCCCCTGTCTCCGCAGCAGCTCCGCCGGCGTGGTGCCATCCGGCGCTGGGGCCTCGAGATCGACGCCGAAGCGCGTGTACAGCCACCTGCTGTGGGCTGACTTGGGGCTTGGGGTCTCGGGTCATAGGGCCATAGGGTTTAGGGTTTAGGGCTTAGGGCATAGGGTTTAGGGTTCAGGGTTTCGGGTTTCGGGTCATAGGGTTTGGGGTTCAGGGTTTAGAGTTTAGGGTTTCGGGTTTAGGGTTCAGGGGCTGGACCAATTAAGAATTCGAGGCAGATTGGCCGCGGAGTTGGGGCTCCTGAACACTTCGAAGCGTCGGAGAGAACTCCTGTTGAAGCCCTAGGGCCGAGAGAGCCATGAAGAATCCTCAGCCCTCGACACCGTCCTAAATCCTAAACCCTCAACCCTGAACCCTAAACCCTAAACCCTAAACCCTACACCCTAAACCCTAAACCCGAATAGGGGGGGGTGGGCCTGATCAGCTCCAGGTGCAGCGGGTCGCATGCGTAGAAAAGCCTGAGCCACAGGTGAGGGGCCTGCAACTTTAGGGAGTCCGGGAGCTTTAGGGTTTGGGGTTTAGGGTTTGGGGTTTAGGGTTTAGGGCTTTTTAGGGTTTGGGGTTTAGGGTTTGGGGTTTGGGGTTTCGGGTTTTGGGTTTAGGGTTTAGAGTTTCGCCTTCTTCGCCCTAAGTACTCAGTGTCCCTGATCATTTGGGGGTATAAGCTTCGGCACCTCCCCTCACAACCCGAAACCCCCTTCCCAGTACGGACTGAAGATCTTCCGCGGCAGGGTTGAGAGCCACAGAAACTCTCTGAACCCTAAACCCGAAACCCTAAACCCGAAACGCTCAACCTTCAACGCCCCGCGGCAGGGACCAGCCGGAATTGTCCACGGCGTCCACCGCCGCGTGCCGGTGCACCAGGTGCCTGGTGGCGGCTTTCGGAGCACTGACCCTGCTGTGCCCTACTTGGAAGTTCATGGTACTTACTGACCAATTATAACTGTACTTATAACCATATTAGGGCACTTAAGGGACTTATAAGTGGGTTATAAGTACAGTTATAGTTGGCTAGTAAGTACCATGAACCTCCAAGTAGAGGGTGAGCATCTCTACACCATGGTACGTCACGCGTTGTACTGGTGAACATGTGCATGGCGCTCTAACTACTGTTGATTCGTACCAGCCTCACCGTGATGATTATTGTTATCAGTTGTCTGCTATGTATGTAGGTATGTATGCATGCGTGTAAGTATACATGTGTACATAATCCACGTGCATAAGCATCACCCATGCACGTGTGTAGGAAGATAAACAGATAGAACTTTGTTTGCATGTAAGATTCTTACTATCCGCATGTAACCTGTGCATGTATAAGGGTCGCCGATACAGCACATTCTTTGTTTTGCGGGCCCGCCATCGGAAGCTAGCAACGTCCGAAGGCACGAGCCGAAGTCCTAAATCTTCAACAAGCTTCCCAGCAAGCCCGGCTACCAGCCCCATAGGCCCCAAGACCCTAGACCCTAACCCCTGAACCCCAAACCCCAAACCCTAAACCCTAAACCCCTAAACCCTACTGAAGCCCTCAACCGCGGGGCACCTTACGAGCTTCATGTCTTCCGTTCCCACGAAGGCCTGTCAAGTCATCGAGCCCCGGACTGCCACTGTTAGGGTTTAGGGTTTAGGGTTTAGGGTTTGGGGTTTAGGGTTTAGGGTTTAGGGTTTAGGGTTTAGGGTTTAGGGTTTAGGGTGTAGGGTGTAGGGGCTAGGGTTTAGGGTTTAGGGTTTAGGGTTTAGGGTTTAGGGTTTAGGGTTTAGGGTTTAGGGTTTAGGGTTTAGGGTTTAGGGTTTAAGGTTTAGGGTTTCGGGTTTAGGGTTTAGGGTTTAGGGTTTAGGGTCCAGGGTTCAGGGTTTTGGGTTTAGCCCGACTCTCTCGGCAGTTGGGTGTTGACCTAGATTCTGCCCGCCTTCTTGTGACACCCAGAGATCCGAATTGGAGCGTAAGGCTTGGGGAGAAGGGTTGCGGAAGTTCCGGTTCCTGGGTCTTTGGGTTTAGGGTTTTCGGCTTTGGGTTTAGGGGGGTGCGGGGTGCTAAGGTTTGAGAAGGTCGTGGGTTTCATCCAACGTTCGAACTGAGGTTTGTTTGATCCAAGGCATGGGACCTGCTGAAATCCTACACTACCAGGAGCCAACTGTAGCAGAGACACACCGAAGGCGAGAACTTAAAGATCTAAGAGCAACAACCTCGATGTTCATGGTCAGTTCTGCGAATTAGGGGTCCCTGGGGCTGCCTCATACTAGGGACCCCTAAACCCTAAACCCTAAACTCTAAACCCAAATGTGACCATCTGTGAGAGAAGCGACCATTTTGGGGGTTTAGGATTCATGGGGCGGGCGCAATGCCGGGATGGCCCTCTGCATGTCAGTTTTGTGACTGAGCTGCCAGAATCTTGACCGGGTTTAGGGTTTAGGGTTTAGGGTTTAGGGTTTAGGGTTTAGGGTTTAGGGTTTAGGGTTTAGGGTGTTTGCCTGTTGACCGAACTCCCTCAACCCTAAACCCTGGAAGATCAGGAAGCGGAGGGCTGGAGGATTGGTGGCGGACTTAAACCCTAAGTGGCCGGGGAGCAGGTACGTTTGGGGTTTGGGATTTAGGGTTTAGGGTTTGGGGTTTGGGGCGCAACCAAAAATGCTCCCTTTTGCTGAGCCTCCCGACGCTTACCTCAGATGGATTTAGGTACCAAGGACCTCCTCATCGACCCCGTAATTAGGGCGAGCTGCCGGCCCATATGTTTCGAAGGGTTTAGAGTGCAGGGTCTCGGGTCTTGGGGCCCAGGGTCTTCCCAACGACTTGCGGCTAGCATCCCTAAACCCTAAACCCTAAACCCTAGATCCTAGACCCTACAGCCCCTCTAGCTGCGAGAGGCCCTGAGCCTGCATGAGGATGGTCTTTCCATCTGCCGCACGGCCTCTGGCAGCGGTCTTAGGGTTGAGGGTTTAGGGTTTAGGGCTTAGGGTTGAGGGTTTCGGGTTTAGGGTCTAGGGTTTGGGGTTTAGGGTTTAGGGTTTAGGGCTTCGTACTTTGGAGGGGCGTAGGGCTACCATCGCATGCTCCAATTTATCCTCAGGGCCTTGCTATTTTTGCCTACCTGGAGATCCTACTTGATCTGCAAGGATGGTAAGCTGTGGTAGGAAACGTCTGCGCAGCTGATGAGAACCGTTAGACTCGCAAACCCATCCCGAAACCAAACCGCTAGCATCTCACAGCTTGCGGATACCTCAGATTGTTGGGTTCTCGGCTTGGGAATCAGGGCTCTGGGCCCTGATCCCTGCCATGCAGTGGCCGGAAGGGGCCACCCCAATCCCTACATCGTGTCAAGCTCGTATGAACATGCCACCAGTACCCAAAGTCAGGCAGAAGACCCTAAGCCACAAAGCACTGAAGGCCCATATACCAAAATCGCCCGGAGGCGGTCTCTTCATGCCCGGGCACAGTGCAGGGAGGCCTTGGCCTCAAAGTGCGACATCGTGCTTTGGGGCTTTGGGGTCTCACCGCGCGAAGGTACTTTTAAGGCGGTTGAAAGGAAAAACTCTGTGGGATCTCGGGGATTTGCGGCCCCGGTGTCTGTGCTTGCAAACCTGGAGAGCATCGGCTTGAGTGGCTTGGGGGGCACGAGGTCTTGAGGTACAAGGAGGGGTCTACATTTCACAAACGCCAAGATCCAGCCGAAAGGGAAGGTCCACTGCAATTTTCCGTGCGTGATGAGCCCAGACCAGCACCAGATCATTGGGAAAACAAACAAAAACACATGGTTATTTCCCAAAATATAGAGACACCCTTTTTTTCCCCAAATAGAATAAGAGCCCCTGAAGGGGACCCCCAGAAAAGGGCACCCCCTATTTTCCGAAACCCCCCACATCCACGACTATTCTGCCTTACGTTGTGTGGGACAGCCCGCGCCGAGTTTCTTCCAGGAGGTGGTCGACAGTGGCGATGTTGTGGGAGCCGCAAGCGTGCATCAGAGGGGTCTGCCTGCTACCAGGCATCGCTTTGGTTTCTATTTTGGGGGTTTAGGGTTCAGGGTTTAGGGTTTGTGGGTTACGGCTTAGGGTTTAGAGTTAAAGGACTTAGGCTTTAGGCGAAGTCCCTGAAAGTATGTGCCTTGGGTCCTGGGCTTCGGATCAGGGTAACGATGGCTTTCAACTGCGCGGGAGATCCCTCACCACAGACCCTGCACGCAGTCACGGCTTGCATGCCTCAAAGGCCTCCCCTGCCAACGCTGGCATGCCCAACGGAAAGGAACTCGAAGTAGTTCAGCCGACCGGGCAAGAGTCCCCCAGTGAGCGCGTTAGCCCATTGCCCCACTGTCGTGCCGCAGCACGTTGGCCTCAAAAAGGACTCTCAGTAGAACCTCATGCAGCGTGCCCCGCACCCGGCCAGCGGTGCGAAAGCTGTTGAAGATTCAAGACTCCAACAGCCTGTGGGTGAGGCGCAGAGTTCGTAGAACGGCACAAGAAGTTCCCTTGGTAAACGATGCTCGTCCTCGGGAAGTACGACACCGGTTTGTACAAACGCATCACGCCGACAAGCACCAAGAGAACACCACGGAACTCTTTCCCTCGCTTAACCTGCAGCAACAGCCCGACATGCTTCTGAGTTTTTTGAGGAGGTATGGCCCGAAACAACCAGCGTTCAACACACGATGTTCTTCTCGGAAGGGCTGCAGAAGCTGCTCAAACATCCGAAGCAAATCCTTTAACATCTTACATCAGCCGTCGCCACAGTCACGGCTTGCATGCCTCACACAAAGGCCTCCCCTGCCAACGCTGCAGGCCCCAACGGAGAATTCGAATGAGTTCGCCGACCAAAGCTGTTGAAGCCTCAGCACTCCAACAGCCTGCGGGCGTCGCAAAGAATGCGTAGAATGGCACCAGAGGCTTCTTTGCCTGTAAACTACCAGTCTGCGCGCTCCTCTCTGGCATGCTGGCATCGATGTAACAGAGTACGCACGGCAGGGCTAAAAATCGAAGGTCCTACTCGTCAGGCCTGAGAGGAAGCACATAAGGCTCCACGCAAGTCGGCTCCATTCGCTCACTTGTTAGTTCTGAGTCCTTCACCTCCCACATGCTTGCCCGCGCCCGGCTGAGAAGCACAGGCAGTTCGGGTGTAGGCGGCACTGAAAAGGCTTCAGGCCCTTGTCGAAACATGATCAAAGACTCCCTGAGGCACTTGCCCGACCCCTGTTCACAGCCTACATCATGTCAAAAGGCTCGCGCAAGGGGCCTTCCAAGTCATGCACTGCGAGTCTCGACCCCAGAGGCAAGTCCCAGAAGAACAGTCGGGTTTAGGGTTTAGGGTTTAGGGTTTAGGGTTTAGGGTTTAGGGTTTAGGGTTTAGGGTTTAGGGTTTAGGGTTTAGGGTTTAGGGTTTAGGGTTTTATCGCTTAGGGTTGAGGGTTTAGGGTTTAGGGTTTAGGGCTTAGGGCTTAGGGCTTGTGGCAGGGAAGGCCCCCCCCCCCCACAGAGGTCCAGTAAACCCTGTAAACCCTCACCACTTAACCCAACCCTACTACCCTAAACCCCTAAAACCTTGAACGACCTGAGAAGCCTAAAGCCCCAAGCCCTAAAATGCAAGACCAGCCCTAAAACCTAAACCCTCCTCTCCTGAGATCCCCTTACCCTAAACCCTAAACCTAAACCCTAAACCCTCAAGCCTAAACCCTAATTCTTAGATCCCCAACTCTCAAACAGGTCCGGCAGCGTAGGGCCTCTTCTCATCGAGAGCGTCGACCTGCAAACGCAAGGCCCCATGAGAACTTGTCAACATGCCAGATGCATACGAAGACACATGAGAATGTGTATTCTACATCTACATGTATACGTATAAAACAAATAGACACATGACGAACATATGAAGATCTGTTTATTCATGGATAAATACATATACATAACTATGTATAACTATGCCCATAACTATACATCTGAAATGTTAGCAACAAATGAAGGACAACTAAATACTTTACATTTTTGGTAGGTCAGCTCTCAGATGATGGTCCTTCCTTTTGGGGGCAGTACCCTAAACATTAGGGGGCCGCCCTATACTAGTAGCCCCACAAAAGGGGGCCACTGTTGAGAGATGCGGCCCCTCTCATAGTCACTATATTCATATACAATAAACCCTTGAAGCCCTGGTCGAACTACTCAGGCCCCTCTAATATGTATTCAGATATATATATATATATACATACATACATACATACATAGCGAGAAAAAACACAAACAAACAAACACACACACACACACACACACACACACACACACACATCCCTCTGCGCCTGGGCCCGGGCTTCGAGAAGCATCGTGGCCAGCCTGGAGAACAAGCCGGGGAGCTTGGGGTTCCGGGTTGTCGGGCTTCAGGGGTTCGGGTTTGGGGTTTTTAGGGTTTAGGGTTCAGGGTTTAGGGTTTAGGGTGTTTAGGGTTTAGGGTTGCGGGCTTTTAGGGTTTAGGGTCAAGGGTTTTTTTGCTTTAGGGTTTAGGGTTTAGGGCTGGGGGCGTTTGGGTCTTGTGATTTCAATTGGCTTTGCTCACTTTTTGCTTTCACCTCTCCCTAGGATGTGATCAAGAAAGGGCTGTTGGTCAACAATAAGCCTAACTCTCCCCTGGCTAGAATCTCGCTGGGCTGGAACTTGCTCCTTTTAACTCCCGAACGGCTTTAGGGTGGTGTTTAGGAGCACCCTAAACCCTAAACCCTAAACCCTAAACCCTAAACCCTAAACCGGGCCCCTTGCACCTTGACTCCGCGGGCCCTCTGCGAACGTAAGCCGGGGAGCTGCAGGGACCCGTCGTGGCTGGCGGTGGCCGCAAGCATGAGGGGCGTCTGGCCCCGGAGGGTCCTGCTGGTGGAAGGTTGGGTTTAGGGTTTAGGGTTTAGGGTTTAGGGTTTAGGGTTTAGGGTTTAGGGTTTAGGGTTTGGGGTTTGGGGTTTGGGGTTTGGGGTTTGGGGTTTGGGGTCTGGGGTCTGGGGTTTGGGGTTTGGGGTTTGGGGTTTGGGTTTGGGGTCTAGGGTTAGGGGGCTCAGAGGGCTCAAGGATTGTAGGGATCGCAGCTTCAGAGCTGCTAGGGCTCCTGCATCGAATCCACACAAATATGAGAGAGAACCCTTGGCAGTCACACGCTTGCACGGGATGGCCGCTGGACTCCGACACTATCCGCTGTAGCAAGCTTCAAAATCCTCATTCACACGGGGCCCCCACATTACCCTTAATCAACTCGAACAAATGCCCATCGTGCCAGCCTGACTCCTGCACCCCACTCAACCCAAAAAAACTAGGGCCCAAAAGCCCTCAGGCCCTCGACCCCAAGTTCCCAAAACCACCCCCCAAATGCCCCTCAACCCCCCCCCCCCCTGCGATCACCCCCTACCCCCCGAAACCCTAAACCCTACAGCCCAAACCCTAAACCCACAATGGGGGGGAAAAACTCCTGCAGTCAGGAGCGGCTCCAGCTTGCAGCGCTCGTTCAGCCGCCTCGGCGTCGCCGTGGCGCACGGCGTGGAGGAGCTGAGCATCCAACTCCGTGATGCCTGGGTAGTTTCTTTTGGACTTCCGAGGGGTTTAGGGTTTCGGGTTTTGGGTTTAGGGGTTTGGGTTTAGGGTTTCAGGTTAGTATACCGTAATACTTGGTATGTCCCAACTCCGTGATGCCTGACATTTTTTGCCTGGTTCTGGGACTTTGAGGGGGCTTTGGGTTTGTTGAGTCTGTCTTCTTGGTTTGGGGGGGGGGGGGGTTTAGGGACTCTCACTGGAACACAAGGCCAACTCCTTTAGGGAGAATCCACCCCTAGACCCCAAGTTTTACACAAAAACCCTCAAGACCCTACACCCTAAACGCTAAACCCTAAACCCTAAACCCTAAACCCTAAACCCTAAACCCTAAACCCTAAACCCTAAACCCCAAACCCTAAACCCTAGGCCTGGGTGGAAGAACTCGCCGTGCGCATCTTGGGCCTCCTTGCTGCCGTGTCGGCTCCTGAGCTTTCAGGTTCGGGGGTTTCAGGGTTTCAGGGTTTCAGGGATTTAGGTTTTTAGGGTTTAGGGTTTAGGGTTTAGGGTTTAGGGTTTAGGGTTTAGGGTTTAGGGTTTAGGGGTTTAGGGGTTTAGGGTTCAGGGGTTCAGGGCTTAGGGTTTAGGGTTTAGGGTTTAGGGGTTCAGGGTTTAGGGTTCAGGGCTTGGAGTTTGGGGTTTAGGGCTTGGGCGGTTTGCTTTTTGAAGGGGTCATAGGGTTTAAGGCTTCGAGGGTTTTAGGGATTTAGTGGTTTGCTTCAGGAGTTTAAGGGATTTCGGGTTTAAGGCTTCTAGACATTTAGGGATTTAGGTTTAAGGTTCCTATGGTTTTAGGGATTTAGGGTTTAGGATACTTTTGCCTTAGAGGGGGTTCCCCAAAGGTCTAACATGGGGCTTCTGAAAGTGTTTAGGGCAGTTTAGGGTCTAGGGTCTAGGGTCTGGGGAAGCCGAAACCCAGTAGCCCCAAACCGGAAAACCCGAAGACTCAAGTGCAGAGCTGAGCCTCTTCCAGTGTCTCTGCTGACACCACGTTTCCGCATTGAGTAGCCCTAAACCCTAAACCCTAAACCCTAAACCCTAAACCTTAAACCCAGGGCACATAGCATTTGACTACTTGCTCCCTGGGCTCCCTTTGGACTGATCGCGCATACTAGGTAACTCAGCTCATCCTGCCTGTTCTGTGGTCCTTCGCCCCGTTTCGGGTGACTAAACCCTAAACCCTAAACCCTAAACCCTAAACCCTATACCCTAAACCCTGCTGTGGGAGTTGCCTGCACGTGCAGGGCATGTTGCCGGTAAACCCAACCCCGGATGGCCCTGAGCCCGGTCTGAACTTTACATAACTAAGCCTCATGAAGGGTTATTTAGGGGGGGGAACCTAGGGGGGGTGCCTATGTGCCTATGTTAAGCCTAATTAAGGGTATTTAGGGGGGGAACCTAAGGGGATAGCATGGGGGGGTGGGGGTGGTAGGGGAACCCATGATTCTAGAGTGCTAGGCTGCAACCGCGTCTCCCGGGCCGTTGGCGAGGACTGGTGGCGGCAGGACCCGAGGCGCCTCGACTGATACAGTAGGGACTTAGGGAGGTAGGGTACCCGACATGACCTCTTAAAGGGTAGTATAGGGAAAGAAGTCGTGCGCTCAAGCAATGTGGAGTGGGGTTGCGGTTTAGGGCTTCTTCAGTGCCGACTGCCCCCATAACCACCCTAAACCCTAAACCCTAAACCCTAAACCCTAAACCCTAAACCCTAAACCCTACAGTAAACCCTACCCCTACACTGACATTTGCCCGAGGCACGATGGTCATCAAAGTTCCTGGCAACGGGGTCCACTTCCGCGTATGGCTTGATGGGGTCTATGGTTTAGGGTCCAAGCATTGTTGGGGGTTTGCAGGTGCTTGGCGTGTTGCAAAGATCCAGCGGAACTCGAGCGAAATCGACTGTGCTCCCGCACCACACAGTCTCCCGATGGTTTCGCAAGAAAAGTGAGAATTCATTTTGACTCCTGGGCTGCTTTGCAAAACAGTCCCGAAAACCCTGGTTCAGTTTTCGTTCAAAGTGTCTTCCTGAACCACCTATACTGGCAACCCATCGACCCTTCTTCGCTGCTTCAGCCGCGCCGAGTTCCACGAAATTTCCACACAAGACTTGTAAACCCCGGCAGGAACATGCTGCGAACCCCGTGCAAAACAGGCCTCACATGCTGGCCCAGGAAACGCCTGGGGTCTGCTGGCTTTGATGGCTGGGCGCGGGCATTGTGCTCCCGGGGACCTTGGCTCGGATGCCACATATGAGAAGCCACTTCGGGAAGGGCTGGCATCAGGCAGATGCAACCCGAAAAAGGGGGTGCTCCCGGTGGGAAAACCTACAACCCGACACCCGAAACCCCAAACCGCTCGAGCGGAGAAGAGGAAACACTTCTGAAGGCCTAAACCCCATAGAAAGCCCTTGATGCTATATCCCCTAACCCTAAACACTAAACACTACACCCTGCACCCTGAACCCTAAACCCCATTCCCTAAACCCAAACCTTTGAAGCCCTGGACCTGAACCCTTGGTAGCCCGTTGACGCCCAACAAAATACCCCCAACCCTTAAGCTCAGTTACCTCCGACCCCCAAACCTCCAGCTTGACGTTTGAGCTTCAAAGTAGAGAGCGTTGCCAAAGCACGGGGAGGCTTCGGGTTCGGGGGGGGTTGGGGTCTTTCAAAGGTCTCACTCGCGTCAGAGGATTTACGTAGGGCTTCTGGAGGTCCCGACAGCTTCCTACCATCATCCCGTCACCTGGAAGCGGTGCTTTCGACATTGAAAGTTCCAGGGGCGAAAGACAAGGTCAAAGGCCCTTAGGCCATGAATGCCCCTTGAACTATTGCCAAAAAAGTGCTGGGTTTTTGGTTTAGGGCTTCGGGCTTCGGGCTTAGGGCTTAGGGCTTAGGGCTTAGGGCTTAGGGCTTAGGGCTTAGGGCTTAGGGTTTAGGGTTTAGGGTTTAGGGTTTAGGGTTTGGGGTTTCGGTCGAAGCCCAGACCAAGCAGCCATGATGGTCCGGCGGGGGGTCCTGGCACAAGATGCTTCTGCTCAGGCTTGGGCTCCACCAAACTCAACTTCCAAAGCTTGTTCAGCCGCTCAAAACCCTAAACCCGCGGACGTCAAAACCCAAGCACCTGAACCCTAAGCTCAGGCACCCCAAACCCAAAATCCCGAGACCCCTACACTCCTGCACTCCTTAGACACCTCAAACCTAAACTAAACCCGGGACCCGAACAAGATCTGCTCCTGGGAGGCCCCTGCCAGGGAGAGCTCGCTGCCTGGTGCTGAGTCGCTACCCCCTAACTGCCCCTAACCCCAAACCGTCTTTTTCCTGCACCCCAAATGCCCATGAAACCTCAATGGGGGGTTAGAGGGCTCCTTCTAAAACTCTTGAGGCCCCGAAACACACAGCCCAAACCCTACAGCGCTAACTCTTGACTCTGGACTATCTCATACTCCCCTTCCGTTGCGGCAGGCCACTAAAATTCACCAAAACTGACGAAGCAAGCACCAGCCATACTGTTTTCACTCCAATGCAGCGCGCCGAAAGGCAGATCCATGCCAGCGAACTGCCGAGGCCAACCAAGAAATCCGCTTCCAAGTGAACCAGAGACCTTTGAAGCACATGCTTGCGAGCTGTCAAGCAAGAAGATGCCCAGGGCGAGCGCAGGGTGGGATCCCAGAAGCAGCCAGCAGCGGGAGGACTGGAGCCCCAGAAGCAGCCAGCAGCGCCAGGACTGGAGCCCCGGATCAGCACAGCATGTGTGCTTGCACCAGAGTTAGGCATCGAAGCATTCGACTTTGTTTGGGGGGACAGCTGACGTCTGCTATCACCTCCCCAAAAACGCCTCGCAAGCATGCTACCCTCAATCCCGAAGCCCGAGCCCCACAACCAAAACAAACTGAAACCCGGGGACCCTTGAACCCTAAGACCCTAACTGGCTTAAAACAAAAACATCACGAAAGCCCCTACAACCCCCCCCCCCAGCCATAAAACCCCTCAAACACTAAACCCTAAACCTTAAACCACCTGGCCCTACACCTCAAACACTCAACCCTAAACCTGAAAGAAAAAACAAAACCAACTGGCCCTCAACCCAAAACCCTAAACCCTGTAACCCTCCCCCCCCGCTCTCTGACGCTGAGTTACAGCAGGAGGCCGCCCCCATGTCAAGGTGTGGGTGTGGTTTTCTTTTTAGGGTAGGTTGGGGTGTTCCAAGGTTTCGGGAGTTTTGGGGGCTTCGGGAAGTTGAGGGGCTTTCGGGAGTCTTGGCGGGGGGGTTTGGGAAGTTTAGGGGGTCTCGGGGGCTTTGGGGGGGTTTGGGAAGTTTAGAGGGTGCAGGGAGTTGAGGGGGTGACGAACTTGAGTTTAGTTAGGTGAAGCCTGAGGGTTGCTACGCGTCAAAAGAAGGCCTCTGTAGCCAAGAGCCCACAAAGCGCGCGAGCTCGCTCTGCATCATTGGCAACCGAAATGGGGGTTCCGAAATTCGGGGTACCTTTTTGGGGTCCCTTTTTATAAGGGAATCCTAAGGGCTCTATATTCGGGGTCCCCTAATTTCGTAAACCCCCAAATCCCAGGCTCCTTCACAAGGGGACCTCTCTTTAGAGCAACACCCCGCATGGCTTCGAGGGTGTCAGCGAAAGCAAGACCCGTGCCCCTCGCGCACCATGCTTAATTACCGCCGAACTCGCAAGAAGATTGTGACGGCATTCAAGGAGCACCAACACGTACCTCTTTATATGTATATATATATATATATATACTTTTTTGACTTTATTCATTTTTTATTTGGCTATGCATAGGCCAAATACACACCAACATGAGGCCCTTAAAACCCCATGTTGAAACGGAATCTAAACTACCCCAAGCTACCATGCAACTTTTTCCGTCGGCCCGAAACCCCAAACCCTACACCCTAAACCCCAAAACCCTAAACCCCAAAACCTAAACTCCAAGCCCTATATAACCTCTGAAGCGCTTAGGGCTGTTTAGGGTTGCAGATCACCTTGAACGGGTCGCAAAAGCTACCTGCCTCCAGAAGATGGGTTTAGGATTTCAAAAAGTTCGGGTCTAGGGTTTGGGGTTTAGGGATTGGGTGGGTCAAGGGTTTTCTGACCTGCTCCTTCCTAAGTTGGGGGGGGGGGGGGGGGGGGGGGGGGGGGGGGCGGGGGTGGCAAAAGCGGCATCCACGGGATGGCAGAAAAGAGGTTTTTCGTGCTTGAGGTCTAGGGTTTAGGGTTTAGGGTTCAGGGTTTAGGGTTTAGGATTTAGGGTTTAGGGTCTCAAGGGTGCGAAAACAACATACCCTAGCCCTGCACCCAAACACGAAAGTCCAACCCCCCAGACCCGCAGCCCTCAAACCCTAAACCCCCCTAAACCCCCCTAAACCCCTAAACCCCCTAAACCCCCTAAACCCCTAAACCCCTATTTAACTATATAACCCCTAAGCCTTAAGCTAAGAACCCCTAAACCACGAAATCCCTAGAGCCCTAAACCCTAAACCCTCCCCCTTTTCACCGGCCGAAGTATCTCAAGGCTGTGTCCCGCCGGGCCTGCAGGATGGTTTAGGGTTTAGGGTTTAGGGTTTAGGGTTTAGGGTTTAGGGTTTAGGGCTTAGGGCTTAGGGTTTAGGGTTTAGGGTTTCGGGTTTAGGGTTTCCGCCATTAGGGTTTAGGGTTGAGGGTTGCGGGTTCAGCGTCTCAGGGTCTTAGGAACGTACGGTCTTAGGGTCCTAGGGTTTTTGGGGTCTTGGGGTCTTCGGGTCTTAGGGTCTTTGAGTTTAGGGGCTTCGTGTTTAAGGGTTAGGGTCTAGCGCTTAGAGTTCCAGTGTTTAGCGCTTCTGGCTCTGGGATCTGGTAGATCTGACCTCACAAGATCAACAATAGGGGCTTGAAATAAATACCAATAGTAGTATTCCCTTATGGTCCCTACATACACATACGATAAGAGCCCCCCCAAAACCCTTTTCTAATTCTTAAGGCCCCTATCTTGCATTCAACAGGCTTTGGATCTGTCAGGGAACCCCTAAACCTCTGCTCTTAATATTAAAAGGAATCCGGAGGCTCCTGCGAAGAGCACATGCCTTTGAAGCTCTGTGGCCAAGGGCTTTACGGACTTCGGAATGAGGGTGGCTTTTTCCTACAAAGGACGCACCTTTTCACGAGGGTGGGTTTAGGGCTTGAGGTTTAGGGCTTGGGGCTTAGTAGGTGCCTAGGGTTTAAAGTCTGCAGGGTTCAGGAGGTAAGGTTTAAATCCATCCTTGACAAGAACTGTAACACACGACTGCAACCCAATGCCCTCCCGACGCCCTCGATGCTGTGGCCCCTGACAGCCAGCGATGCCAACAGCAGGACCTGGGCAAATTGAGGGTCTAGGGTGCAGGGCTTTAGGGCACCACCCCCCGCCCCCCGAGAAGGCCCCACATCCCTGAACCCGCGCGTGTTTAGGGCATCCCTAAAACCCTAAACCCTAAAGCCTACCAGTAGAATTTACGGTCACATCCCGGAACCTTTCGTGATCGAGGTGCATGGAAGCAGGTGTCGTGGTAGTCCAAGGCCTTCGCCAGTAGGGGCAGGTGGCCTTAGAGTGGAAGTGGGAAGGCTCTAAAACCCTAGAGCATTTAAGAGGGTTGGAATTTCGCATGCTATTTCGAATACTTACCAACACTATCCCTCTAACCCCTACAGAATCATCATGCGAACTACCCAAATTACCGAGGCAGCTGCACACAGGCCTCATGTTGTATTTCCGACATTGTCTGCCAATGAGCAATGGCATACTCTTGCATTAACAGAGCCACGTTCACTTATGAGACCCTGTCCTTGGGCATGCCGTCAGTTGCGATTGGCATTCCAACTTGGTGCTGTTGAGGCCTTTGCTACACTCTGAGATTGACACTTGAAACAAACGTATGTGTGCACAGATAGATCACTCTTGTTTCACTTTCCATGCACAGCATAGGTTGCTTGTTCCACGGGAGTGTTAAAGTCTTCTATGAACCGAGGTGTTCGTGCGAGTTGCTACAGAAAACTTCTTTTGGCACCATGTTCACGAAAGGCATGAACGCTTGTGACAGCATGTCTTGTTCCAGAAACGTCAAGAAGAGGCAAAAGCGTGATACATACCAGTGCTTTGGGCATGTTCGGCAAAGGTATGAACACTTGTGACAGCATGTCTTGTTCGAGAAACGTCAAATATCCTTGTGCAGTATGCAAGGAGAAGCCGAAACACTGCGAAAATCCAGTGCTTTGGGCATGTTCGCCGCAAAGGCAAGAACCCTCAACCCTAAACCCTAAACCCTAAACCCTAAACCCTAAACCCTAAGAAACCCTGATCCCCAACTCTCTCTTTTCCATCGCCATTAGCTGTCTTCGTTCCTCGGCGCCTGGCCATTCCAAGGCACTTTGTCTTTGGAGAGCTTGAGCTGCAGAGGAACGCTAGGGTTGCCCTAAACCCTAAACCTCCGAAACCCAAGGTGTTCAGATCACTTGCAAGGCGTTGGCGAAAAAGTCCCGACTTCCTGTTGGCGGCTCTTTGCAGCGTGAACCGCCTGAGGCTTGTGAGAAGAAAGATGTTGCAGGTTCAGACGTCTGACATGCTTCAGAGCTATCACCTGCAACCTACATAGGCTACCCAGTTCTCACAATAGCTTTGCGTAAAGGAGGTCGGCATTGCTTGCAAGACTTTCCTGGCACCGTGACCTTGACCCCGAAAGTCTACTTTGTGCCAGAACTGACCTAAACCCTAAACCCTAAACCCTAGACCCTAAGCAGACGTCGGCGACTGAATTTCAGTGCCTCTCCCTCCGCATGCGCCTGCCGCCCCAACCAAATTTCTAATCTCTACACCCCTCCCCCTCCCCTCGAAACAAAAAATCTGCCCTAAACCCCATGAGCCGCCACAAACCCATAAACCCACAAATCCAATCCCAAGCCCCAAAAACACCAACCCCTCGAACACTAGTCACTAGCTTGATCCTTTGACAAAAAATCCTAGACGAAGACCCCCGTAAACCCCAAAGGCAAGAACTAAACCCGAATGCAGCCGTGAATGAAGGGGGGACTTCCAAAATGTCCCAAGGGACCCCCTAAACCCTAAACCCTAAAACCTAAACCCTAAACCCTACAAGGCCCTATATGGGACCCTCGGGGCGCCCCTCAGCACAGCGCCCGTCGGCGCTGGGCGCCGGGCGTGCGCCCCGCGGGCGGAGGGAAGGCGCCCTCGCGGCTGTGTTTGAGGTCTGGGGAGTAGGGTTTAGGGTTTAGGGTTTCGGGTTTCGGGTTTCGGGTTTCGGGTTTAGGGTTTAGGGTTTAGGGTTTAGGGTTTAGGGTTTAGGGTTTAGGGTTTAGGGTTTAGTTTAGAGAGCGGCCTGTCATGCTCAGAAATATGGTAGAAAAAAACGCAGGGCCCCATGGCAGGCCCTTCTGCTAGTTTAAAGGGTTCAGGGTTTGAGGGTTTAGGGTTTAGGGTTTAGGGTTTAGGGTTTAGGGTTTGAGGGTTTAGGGTTCAGCGTTTGGGGTTTTTGAAGGGCTGTAAGGGTCTAGGGAAGAGGGCTGAAAGTTCAAAAGTTTAGACAGGCCATGTCATGCCTTGAGGCCAAAGTTGGGGGCTTGTCGGGTTTAGGGTTTAGGGGTTTAGGGTTTAGGGGTTTGGGGTTTAGGGTTCGGGGTTTAGGGTTTAGGGTTTAGGGTTTAGGGTTTAGGGTTTAGGGTTTAGGGTTTAGGGTTTAGGGTTTAGGGTTTAGGGTTTAGGGTTTAGGGTTTAGGGTTTAGGGTTTAGGGTTTGCTGTGATAGGGCGTAGATGCTGTGAAGGTTAGGATGCAGCAGCGGCTCGAATGCCTCGGCAAATGCGCAGAGCAGCTCCTGGCCCGATATTGGAGGGCCATCAAAAACTTTTCTCCCACCCCACGCCGTCCTAGGCGGCAAAACCACCCAAACCTATTCCTTTTAGGGTTTAGGCCTAAACTCATGACAATCGCTTACTTTCAAAAAAAACATTCCCCAAGAATAAGGTTTGTAGCCAGGTCCCGGCTGACAGGGTTAGCGGGGGCCACAAGAGGTGGGCAGAAGGGCCAACGGGAGCCGGAAGCAGACAGGGGGCCAGACGGAGAGGGGGCCAAAACTGCCCAAAGTAAGGGGTGGGTTGAGCCTGTCAGAGGCCTGACAGAAGGGCCGAAAAGGGCCAAGGGTCAAGGGGGCCAAGAAGCCAGGCGTTAGGGGGCCCAGCTGCGTTAGGGGGTCAAAGGGCCAGCAAAAGGGCCAGGGCCAGGGGGGGCCGAGGGGGGCAAGGGGGTCAGGAGGGGGGTTAAGGGGGGGTCAGGGGGGGTCAGGGGGGGCCAGGGGGTGTCAGGGGCCAGGGAGGGCCAGGGGGGGGCCAGGGGGGGCGAGGGGGGGGGGCCATGGTTTTTTGAGCACCCGGTCTGCCGGGCCTGGACACGCTGCGGTGGGGGGCCAGGGGGGGCCAGGGGGGGCTAGGGGGGGCCAGGGGGGCCAGGGGGGCCCGGGGGGGGCCAGCACGGGGCAGGGGGCAAAAAAAGCCTTCGTCCTGCCTGGCCTGGCCTGACGCCCCCTGATCCCTGGACACGCTGCGGTGAGGGGTCCGGGTCCTCGTGGGGACACCGTGGGTGCTACCGACCCCCTGGCTGCAGGAGGTGGGCAAGCGACATAGAGGTCAAAGGGCTTAAGCGCCGCCCCCCTTCTGTAGGGGGGCGGCCAAGGCCCTGAGTTTAGGGTTTAGGGTTTAAGCCATACAGATTGGGGGTTGTGAAATTACCTTATTGGGTCCAAAATTACAGTGAATCCTACTCTTTGGGGGTTTACATCGGGGGTCCCTTATTTTCTTAACCCCCAGATAGCGTGCGTCTGAGTACTTCTCTTGAACCGAGTACGACCATGTCTGTTCAAGCCTTACTTTGCGCCAAAAGCTTCCCGAGAAGCTTGGTGGCTTGGCCACTTTGAGTTCTGTGTTATTGTTTTTCCCCAAACAGGAACCGTTTGGGGTCCTCTCCTCAGAAAGAAAAAGCGTCACGCGCTTGGCCAGATGGGTGTCACGCGCTTCGGGCCTGTGGTCTCCCATGGTCTCCGATCATGAACACAATTGGGGCCATTGGGGCCGGGTGGGTGTCACGCGCTCGGGCCTGCGGTCTCCCATGGTCTCCTATCATTGAGCGCAATTGGGGCCAATTGGGGCTGGGTGGGTGTCACGCGCTTCGGGGCCTGTGGCTCCCATGGTCTCCGATCATGAGCACAATTGGGGCCATTGGGGCCGGGTGGGTGTCACGCGCTTCGGGCCTGTGGTCTCCCATGGTCTCCGATCATGAGCTGGGTGGGTGTCACGCGCTCGGGCCTGTGGTCTCCCATGGTCTCCGATCATGAGCACAATTGGGGCTATTGGGGCCGGGTGGGTGTCACGCGCTCGGGCCTGCGGTCTCCCATGGTCTCCGATCATGAGCCCAATTGGGGCCAATTGGGGCCGGGCGGGTGTCACGCGCTTCGGGGCCTGTGGTCTCCCACGGTCTCCGATCATGAGCGCAATTGGGGCCATTGGGGCCAGGTGGGTGTCACGCGCTCGGGCCTGTGCTCTCCCACGTGGTCTCCGATCATGAGCACAATTGGGGCCAATTGGGGCCGGGTGGGTGTCACGCGCTTCGGGGCCTGTGGCTCCCATGGTCTCCGATCATGAGCACAATAGGGGCCAATTGGCGGGCGGGTGTCACGCTTCGGGCCTGTGGTCTCCCATGGTCTCCGATCATGAGCTGGGTGCGTGGCACGCGCTCGGGCCTGTGGTCGTGGGGTGTCACGCGTTTCGGACCTGCGGTCTCCCACGGTCTTCGATCATGAGCACAATTGGGGTCTCCCGTGGTCTCCGATCATGAGCCGGTGGGTGTCACGCGCTCGGGGGTGTCACGCGCTTCGGGCCTGTGGTCTCCCATGGTCTCCGATCATGAGCACAATTGGGGCTTGGGGCCGGGTGGGTGTCACGCGCTCGGGCCTGCGGTCTCCCATGGTCTCCGATCATGAGCACAATTGGGGCCAATTGGGGCCGGGTGGGTGTCACGCGCTCGGGCCTGTGCTCTCCCACGTGGTCTCCGATTATGAGCACAATTGGGGCCAATTGGGGCCGGGTGGGTGTCACGCGCTTCGGGGGGGGGGGGAGGGGGGTGGAGGGGGGGGACAAGAAAAAGCTTGTTTGACGCGCTCAACACAACCGCATCCAGTCACCCGCCCTGCAACGGGGGGAGGGGGGGGGGGGAAGGGGGGGGGATAAGAATAAGCTTGTTTGACGCCACACACCACACCCAGTCACCCGCCCTGGAAACGGGTGAGGGGAGGGGGGAGGGGGGGCAACACAACCACATCCAGTCAACCACATCCAGTCCTAACGGGTGAGGGAGGGGGGAGGGGGGTGGAGGGGGGGGACAAGAATAAGCTTGTTTGACGCGCTCAACACAACCGCATCCAGTCACCCGCCCTGCAACGGGGGGAGGGGGAAGGGGGGGGGGATAAGAATAAGCTTGTTTGACGCCACACACCACACCCAGTCACCCGCCCTGGAAACGGGTGAGGGGAGGGGGGATGGGGGGGGGTTTCGAGGGGCAAAAACGACTGTTGTTGACCAACGCGCCCTGCACGGTCAGCCGCAGGGGGAGCCCTGCACGGTCAGCCGCAGTGCTTGGGAGGGGGTGGAGGGGGAAGGGGGCGGCGGCGAGGGGGGGCTTGGGCGGGCTGGGCGTCTACAGACATCTGACCCAAGGGGAGCCTTCCACGCAAGGCCTCAGGTCAGTTGTTTCTGGGTCCAGGGTTCGGGTGCCGGGCGGGTGTCGCGCGGTTCGGGTCCGTGGTGAGCTACAGGCATTGAGAGGGCGTTCACGCGTTTGGGTCCGCGGGCTCCCACGGTCTCGGATCACGAGCGCGTGCAGTAGGGCTGGCGGGTGTCACGCGGTCCGGGTCCGTGGTCTCCCGTGATCTCCGATCATGAGCGACAGGGGTTGAGGGTGTCACGCGCTTGGGTTCGTGGTCTCCCATGGTCTCCGATCATGAGCGCAATGGGGCCGGGCGGGTGTCGCGCGGTTCGGGTCCGTGGTGAGCTACAGGCATTGGGAGGGCGTTCACACGTTTGGGTCCGCGGTCTCCCACGGTCTCCGATCATGAGCGCAACGGGGCTGGCGGGTGTCACGCGGTCCGGGTTCGTGGTCTTTCGTGATCTCCGATCATGAGCGACAGGGGTTGAGAGGGTGTCGTGCGCTTGGATTCGTGGTCTCCCATGGTATCCGACCATGAGCGCAATGGGCTGGGCGGGTGTCACGCGGTTCGGGGTCCGTGGTGAGCGACAGGGACTGGGGGGGTGTCACGCGCTTGGGTCCGTGGTCTCCGATGGTCTCTGAGCAGGCCGGGCGGGTGTCACGTGGTCCGGTTTCGTGGTCTGTCACCGATCATGAGTGACAGGGGTTGAGAGGGTGTCACGCGCATGGGTTCGTGGTCTCCCAACATCTCCGATCATGAGCGCAATGGGGCCGGGCGGGTGTCGCGCGGTTCGGGTCCGTGGTGAGCTACAGGCATTGAGAGGGCGTTCACGCGTTTGGGTCCGCGGGCTCCCACGGTCTCGGATCACGAGCGCGTGCAGTAGGGCTGGCGGGTGTCACGCGGTCCGGGTCCGTGGTCTCCCGTGATCTCCGATCATGAGCGACAGGGGTTGAGGGTGTCACGCGCTTGGGTTCGTGGTCTCCCATGGTCTCCGACCGTGAGCGCAATGGGGCCGGGCGGGTGTCACGCGGTTCGGGTCCGTGGTGAGCGACAGGGATTGGGGGGGTGTCACGCGCTTGGGTCCATGGTCTCCGATGGTCTCTGATCATGAGCGACAGGGGTTGAGAGGGGCGGAGGCAGGGTGGACCCAGAATCAGAAAGAGCATGCTCAGATGCATTTTTCAAATCGGGCAAAATGCATTCGCGCAGCTTGCTCCTTCCACAACCCACAATCGAATTGAGTTAAAAGCTGATCTTTTGTCGCAAAGACAGAGGCTGCGTACAGAAGAAGCCTCTGTCCAAATGCATTTCTCGCCCGTGCTTTAATGCATTCAGCTGTTTTCGCCTTCTAAAAAGTGCACAAAAAGAGCACAGCGTTGCAAGTGTGGCAAGCAAGACCAAATGCGTGTTTTAAGCCTGGCAAAATGCATTCGGGCAGCGCTTGGACATCCATGTCTATTGGTATTTTACGACCAACATTTCCCCGACATGCATCTGAGGGCAGTCCACATGCATTTTTCGTCGCCCAAAAAACGCATTTGGCACTGGTTTCCTATCATGTTGCAATCTTGGGTTCTGCCGGCTCAGGACTTCTAAATTTCATGTCTTTCTGCGCGTAAGAACATCTAGAATCTATATATAGGATTTGAACGCGTTTAGAACCATAATCACCGTTTCGCAAAATTCCCGAAAAGGGGCCTAAAATTAGAAGCAACGTGCCCAGATGTATTTTGCAAAGCAGGCAAAATGCATTCGCGCAGCTTGCTCCTTCCAAAACCACAACAAAAAACTCACTTGATAGCTGACTTTTGTGTCAAAGACAGAGGCCCCGTACGGAAGAAACCAAAGTCCGAATGCATTTTTCGCCTGTGCCCAAATGCATTCAGCTGTGTTCGCTTTGAAAAAGTGCAGAAAGAGCACGCGGCGTTGAAATGTGGAAAGCAAGACCAAATGCGTTTTTCAGGCCTGGCAAAATGCATTCGGCAGCGTCTGGTCATCCATGTCTATTCGGTTATCCTTGCTCCATTTCAGCATGAAAAACAAACGAAAACAAAACAAAAGAATAGGTTGGTGTTTTACGACCAACATCTACCCGACATGCATTTCTAGGGCATCCCAAATGCATTTTTCGTTGCCCGAAGAATGCATTTGGCACTGGTTTCCTATCATGTTTAGTTTTGGTTTCTGCTGGCTCATGACGTATTCGATTCTTCTGATGTGTTTTCTGTGCATAAAAGTAGCTATAGTAATTGAAAAACTTGTTTAGAACAATGTTCGACATTTTGCAGGAGTACCAAAACAGACCCAGAATCAGGAAGAACATGCTCAGGTGCATTTTTCAAAGTGGGCGAAATGCATTCGCGCAGCTTGCTCCTTCCACAACCACAATACAATTGAATTAAGAGCTGATCTTTTGTCGTAAAGACAAGCTGCGTACAGAAGAGGTGAATGCGCAACTGCGTTTTTCGCGCGTGCCTAAATGCACTCAGCTGTTTTCGCCCTTGAAAAAGTACAGAAAGAGAGAGCATGGCGTTGCAAATGTAGAAAGCAAAACCAAATGCATTTTTCAGGCCTGGCAAAATGCATGTGGGCAGCGCTGGGACATCCATGTCGATCCCTCGTTTGGATTGGGAAAGGGTTGTTCCGACCCCTGGCAGCTCCAAAAAGAAGCTTGAAACCCACGCCTCCATACTGAGCCCAATTTTTCTGATTGTAAACTCGGCCTGCCGAGTTCTACGCGTCGCGTTATTGTTTCATGCCGCTTTCCCTTGATCTACAATCTTACTGTTTGGGGTCGTCGCCGGCGTAATTTAAACGTTTTTTGGTGGGCTTCCTATGTAGCATGTCAGCAGAAACGTGTGAAGACAACTCTTCCACCCCAACAAATCGAGCCTGTTCTCTTGAACCTCCACAAACTAGTGCCCTAGAACCTACACCAGAAACCTTGACACCTGCAACTTTTCTCCCCCCCCATCCAAGGGCCTGCACACTGGGTGCCGCCGAGAACTGAGTAGTCTGTGGGACCTTCTGGAGTGCTGAGGCAGGCGTCCAAAAGCCCAAATCCTTAACACTGGAAATTCTGGGCAGGGCCCTTGAAAAACATCCTACAAGGCGTTGTAGACCCTCGTTTAGATCTCAGCGCCCAAAGCTCCCGAGGCCCCGAAGGTTCTGAAGCCCGGATATCTCTCAACCGCAGAGAAGCTCTCCAAACCTAAACGAGAAACCCTGTGAGCCCCTAAACCCTGAACAACCACCCGAACCCATTCCCGAGCTTTCGGGGCGCCTGTGCGTAGCCTCCGGCCTTTGGAAGCAAGAGGATCGACAGGGTGCAGGGCGTGGGGTTTTGGGGTTTAGGGAGGTTTGGCGATTCTGCTGAGTTTAGGGAAAGTCTGCCAGGCTTCATAGGGTGTGGCCTGCCTGCGGTTTGAGCGTTGAAGGATGTAAGTAGCAGAGGGTTGAGGGTGCAGGGTTATGGGCTTGGGTCCTGGGTGGTGTAGAAGAACGTCTCCGCTGCTTCTTGGAGTGTTGCGCCTACATGTTTTACCTCTAGCTGGAAGCCCGAGCACACCGCCGTGAACTGTATGTACGTGTGCTGCCATAACCTTTGAATGCACCGTGGGTTCCCCCCACCTCCCTAAGGACCCTTTTAACAACTTAAGTCGCCACACTTGCAACACCTTGCCATGACAGGAACTCAAAAAGCCAAGCATGGCCACCTCGGAGAACGTCGCTCTAAGAGGACATTGTGAGGCCCTTCTCTTGTACGGTTATAGTTGCCAGAGAGGGTGGGTGATTACAACTCTTGCGCAAGCAAAACCCTACAACCGTCAAAAACTTGAGGTCCCCGCCGCCGGCGGCAGTGCTGGCGCGGGGTCAGGGTCGCCACAGCAATCTTGGAAACGTTTCGGGTGTAAGGTTCAGGGTTCGAATGGTTAGGGTGCTGGGGTTTCGGGTTTAGGGGGGTTTAGGTCTTTTAGTTTTCGGGTTTGAGGTTTAGGGTTTAGGGTTTAGGATTTAAGGCCTTGAGCATAGGCCTTAGGGGGCTTCCCGAGCCTTTTTGTGTGGCAAGCGCTGGCGCGCTGAAGTCCTGACAGCTCCACACCGTAGATCGGGAGCTTTCAAACCCTAACTGGGTTTAGGCTTTAGGGTTTAGGGTTTAGGGTTTGGGGTTTACGGTTTAGAGTTACGGCTTAGGGCCTGATCCTAAAGCCGAAAGTCTCAATCACACGTCAATCCCAACACTTTGAACCCTGAATCCTGGACCCTCATGCCCTCTAGCCTGCCATCCTAACACACTCTGGATCTGGGCAGGCGACCGACAGCGGAGCAGCAATCCTTTCGTGCGCTTAAAACCGGATTGGCATCAACTAGTTCATGGTTAGGATAGTTCATGGTTAGGATAGTATTAAACATGTAAATGTCTATTCCTGCTTGAGAACCCTGAAAAATATCAAATGTTTCCCCACTAGGACAAATTTAGGGGTACAGGGTGCAGGGAAAAAGGGAACCCTGACCCTAGATGCCCTAATCCTTAACACCTGCATCCTGAACCGTAAGCCCTAGACCCTCAACCCAGTACAACTTAGCCTGTTGATGGGTTTCCTCGCCGGCAAGATACGGACACCTTGCTCAGTCACAAAAACGGTATAGGAGAAGCATCAGAGGAAACAGCTTGGAGATCTGCCCTACGGATGGTACATCTCTGAACCCACTCTGGATCCACACTTCCACTCGACCCAAACCTTATGAAAGCCTGAAGCCGTCAAAACGAAACACAACGGCGTGCATTCCGGATCATCAGATCGGAGCCTACGAACTCTGAATCTACACCGAATGGCATTCTTCTGAGTACGAACTGATAACAGTCAGAAGAACGAGAATTATATCGGTCTATATATATATATGAAGATATGCATATATGTGTGTATATACATGTTAAAAATGAATATTTCTATGTATGTGTATGGTCCTCCACAGTCAGCAAAAAGGCTTGGCGGGCCCCCGTGTCAAACCCCAGCTGAGCCACAACACCGGGAGTTCCAACCCTAAACCCTAAACAATCAACCCTAAACCCTAAACCCCTAAACCCTAAACCCTGAACCCTAAACCCTAAGCCCTAAACCCTAAACCCCAAACCCCATTGCAAGCCGAAGGTCGAAGTTCTGACGCCTCGGGGCGCCGCCGGGGGCCGCGCCCGCGGCCGCGCTGAGGCTCGCCGGGCGCCAGACGTCGAAGACGAGTGGGTGGGCGACGGTCTCAGGTGGCTTGGGGTGCCCTAGGGTTTAGGGTTTAGGGTTTAGGGTTTAGGGTTCAGGGTTTCGGGGTTTAGAGGTTCAGGGGTTTAGGGGGTTTAGGGGTTTAGAGGTTTTCCGGTTTAGGTTCTGAGGTTGTGTTTAGGGGGCATTAGGGTTGTAAAAAGACTTAGGGTGCGCGACGTCGGTGATGGCAAACCTACCAAGGGCTTGCACTTACACGACTACTACGACGCCAGAGCCCTAACCCTAAACCCTAAACCCTAAACCCTTAACCCCCTTTTCACCCTAAACCCTAAACCCCTAAGGCCACCCCAAGGCTCCGGAGGCCTAAAACATCGTCCCCAAACCTCTGAAAGCCTCGGGCCCCGCTTAAACCTACACCATCGGGAGGATCTCGGGCTGAGGGCACCCTTAAGACCCTACTTGGAGGTCCATGGTACTTACTAACCAATTATAACTGTACTTCAAACTGTACTTCAAACTGTACTTATAACTGTACTTATAGCCATATTAGGGCGCTTAAGGGGCTTATAGGTAGGTTATAAGTACAGTGATACTTGGGTAATATTTAGTACTATGAACCTCCAAGTAAGCCTCCCAAGACCAGGCCTGGTGGGAGTTCACGGCCCGCCTGCCCCGGTGCCCAGGCTGTGGGGTTTGGGTTTCGAGGGCGTAGGGTTTAGGGTTTAGGGTTTAGGGTTTAGGGTTAGGGTTTATAGGGCTGAAATAACACACTACGCCGCCACCCCCCCCCCCCACCCCAACAGGGTCAAGGTTGCTCACTGGGCTACTGAGTGATGTGGGGTTCAGGATGTGGGGCTTTGAGGCCCTCAGCTCCAAGCCCTAAGCCTACAAAGCCTCCTGGTTGCACAAAAGCCCCAACCCTCAGCTAAGCGAAGAAACGACGCAATAGCTCTAAGCCTGTTAGGGCCTGAACTCCGAAACCCTAAACCCTAAACCCTAAACCCTAAACCCTGAACCCTAAACCCTAAACCCTAAACCCTAAACCGATGCCTGATCTCGTCGGAGAGCTGTTGCATGTTCGACACGGCGTGGCCGTTCACTTGCAGGATGTGGTCACCCACCTGGGGGTTTCCGATATTAGGGTTTAGGGCTTAGGGCTTAGGGTTTAGGGTTTAGGGTTTAGGGTTTAGGGTTTAGGGTTCAGGGTTTAGGGTTTAGGGTTTCCGATAATAGGGGGGGTACCTTGCTGGGGTCCTTGCTACAAGGGAATCCGACCATTTGGGGTCTACATTAGGGTCTATTTTGCGTAAACCCCCACCTGCTTCCAGAAGAGGCGGGTTTGGGAGATCTGGAGCTTGGAGTTTGGCGGATCTAAACTTTGGGGCCCGAGGGGATTGCATCAGCATACTCTCCAATGGTCAGGGGGTACCAAGAAAGGGGCCCGAAATGCAGATCTCCAGAGTTTGGGCGACACAAGATTCTGGAATCCCCAAAGCCCTAAGCAGCTGAAACCAGCACATGGTCCTTTTCTGGGGGCATCCCAAGTCCATGCTCCGCGATGAAATATGAGCCCAACACGGGTGTAGGGTTTAGGCTTGATGGTTTAGGGCTCAGCACAGCAAGCTGCGCACATGGCACAGTGAGCGCCCCCATTCGAAGTACAGATACCAACAACTGAGCAAAAGTCCCAGCGGACTCCCGTCAAGGGAATCAGGGCACAGCGTGCTTCTACTGGAAACCAAGCCCCTAAACCCTAAACCCTAAACCTAAACCCCTAAACCCTAAACCTTAAACTCTAGACCCTAAACCCTAACCCCTAGACCCTAGACCCTAAACCCTCACCCAGGATTCGTAGCGCCCCAACAAGGCCCGGCCTGCCAACCCCACTGCGCGGCGATGGGATTGCTGATGGAGGAGACCCAGCAGTTTTGGATGATCAGCCCTAACCTCACGCGGGGGTTAGGGTTTAGTGCTTAGGGTTTAGGGTCTAGGGTTTAGGGTTTTGGGTTTTGGGTTTGGGATTTAGGGTTTTGGGTCTATATAGGGTGCAAGACTTGGGCTTTGGCTTCAGATTCTTCGTCCTCTGTTGGGATGCCCTAGAAGCAAGGGACCCATATGATCACTGGTGTTCTACTCTTTCGGGGGATCGGGGCTTGCGGCCTGCGATGATCACTGCTCCGGGGGCAAACGCCCCAATCCCCAAAACCATAGCGTGCAATCAGGCACCCCACCAAGGGGAAGGCATCCCGAAAAAACCAAAAGCGGCTTCAGTTTACTTACTTGGGTGTATCTCGTGGCCGTCTTACCCCATGCATCACAATCCCAAAAAATAACGCTCGGCCACGATTTAGGGATCGGGGACTTCACAGCCACGACACTGTCAGGCCTGAGCCTTACAAACCTTCACTACCCAGCGGTTAAGCTACAGCGGCTGCCCCTAGACCCCAAACCCTGAGCCTTAAACCTCAATCCCTAAACCGTAAACCCCAAACCCTAAACCCTCAACCCTGAACCCCAAACCCCGAGCCTTAAACCTCAAAGCCCATCCCTCGGGGGTCTTCCCCTGGAGCGGCCTGCCATCGTCCATGAGCTTTGGCACGGAGATGCGGGTGTACATACCCGGCCCCTGCATCCCGATGGGGTGGGATCTTGAAACTTTAGGGTTTAGGGTTTAGGGTTTAGGGTTTAGGGTTTCGGGTTTCGGGTTTCGGGTTTCGGGTTTAGGGTTTAGGGTTTAGGGTTTAGGGTTTAGGGTTTAGGGTTTAGGGTTTAGGGTTTCCTTTCCTTACTATAGCTCTTTTGTTGGGGGTTTTGGGATCTACATACTTTATGCGATCCCCCTAACTCCTGAAGGGGTGTATATGTACCCCGATAGTGCTACCTGCATTTACGTCTCACCCCCTCTGAAGCAAACATCGGGAACGAGGAAGTGGAAGACCCTAAACCGCAGGCCCTAAACCGCAGCCCTAAGCCCTAAGCCTTAAACCCTAAACCCTAAACCCTGAACCCGAAACCCTAAACCCTAAACCCTAAACCCTAAACCCTAAACCCGACCTTAGGACTGTCTCGAAGGGGGTAGGCTTTGAGGAGAGGCTGCGGGCTGCGGGGGCCTCAGGGGGCCTGTCAGGGTCTGGGCTGTGGATGGAGGCTTTTGCTTTACGGATCACCGCTTTTGGTTTAGGGTTTAGGGTTTAGGGTTGAGGGTTGAGGGTTTAGGGTCTAGGGTTTCGGTATTAGGGTTTCGGGTGTATGCTGTAGGCTTTAGGGGAGGTCCCCAAGATAGACCCCCATATTTGTAGGATCCCCTTAGATGAAGGACCCCAAGAAGGTACCCCCCTAATTTCATGAGAGGGTGTCCCCTTCAATGCCCTGGTACCGGCCCCGGAACCCGCTGCCTGGGCTGCCAGGAGCGGGGCCGCGGAAGCTTGGGACGAGAAGGAGCTCGGGGGAGAACTCTGCAGACCCTTGGCTCGGAGGTTTTGGGGGGTTTGGGGGATTGGGGGGATTTGGGGATTGGAGCTGAAGGCTTGGGCTTTGGGGCGCTTGGGAGGTGCGTGAGTTCGGGGCTTTGGGCATCGAGGGTTTAGGGCTTAGTGCGGCTTTGCGGGTTAGGGTTTAGGGGCTTCGGGGCTTCAGAGTGGTGGCTGCTCCTTTGTGAGGAGCACAAAAAAAAAGATGCTGCCTTTAACTTGAATGTTCATGGCACATATGTGGAACCCACGTACCAGGCTTCAGGTTTGAAGCCCGGGCCATGCGTCCTGAACCCTAAACCCTAATCCGAACCCTAAACCCTGAGCCCAGGTTTAGGGTTGCGAGCCCAAACCCTAAACCCTAAACCCTAAACCCCAAACCCTAAACCCTAAACCCTAAACCCTCTAAGCCCCCAGAACTCAGCCGGGCCACCGCCGTGCTTGGCGGCGTCAGTGCCACCGGCGTGGGGGCCACCGCCGGCGCGGGGGGCGGGCCGGAGCCCACTGGGGGCAAGCTCCGATGCTCCTAATTTAGGGTTTAGGGTTTAGGGTTTAGGGTTTAGGGCTTAGGGTTTAGGGTTTAGGGTTTAGGGTTTAGGGTTTAGGGTTTAGGGTTTAGGGTTTAGGGGTTTGGGTTTAGGGTTTTGGGTTTAGGGTTTAGGGTTTAGGGTTTAGGGTTTAGGGTTTAGGGTTTAGGGTTTAGGGTTTAGGGTTTAGGGTTTAGGGTTTAGGGTTTAGGGAGGCTTTTAAGAATTTTAATGGGGTTTTGGGGGGTTCTTATGGCATAATTTTAAAGGGGGGGGGGGGGTTCTTATGGCATAATTTTAAAGGGGCCATAAAGGGAATACTAGTAGGAATTATTCCGACCCCTATATTAGGCTGCCGAGCTTAGGGCCTCTAAAAATTTAAGGGTTTCGGGGCTTCGGGATTCCAAAGCTCTTGGATGGTTCCAAAGGGTTTAGGGCTCTAAGGCCTCTAAGGTCTTGAAGGTTCGGGGTTTAAGGCTGAGGGTTTGAGGGATCGGGCGAAGTGTTGGCGCGAGCTCGGAGGGGGGCCTTTTTGGGTATGCTTAGAACGTTTATGACATTGGGTCTAGGATTTAGGATGATTGGGTGTAGGGGGCCAAAAGGCAACAAGTTTAGGGGCTACTTCGGTCTAAAGTGGGATTGATCCCGGCGCCCTCATATTTTGGCAACCTGATCCCCAAACCTTCTAAACCCTGAGCTGGAAACAGCCCTAACGCTCATCCCTAAACCCTACCGGGCCCTAAAGCCGAGAATCTTAACCCTAAACCCTAAACCCTCAGCCCTAAGCCCTAAACCCCTAAGCCCAGACGCAAGCCCCCAAAAAACTAAACCCTGAGACCCGACAGGCCTGAAACCCTGCAAATGCCCTAAAAAGTCGCGCTGACCGACCCGGACCCTACTTAACCTTCTGAAAACGACTCTTTGAACCCTGAACCCTGAACCCTAAACCCTAAACCCTAAACCCTAAACCCTAAACCCTAAACCCTAAACCCTAAACCCTAAACCCTAAACCCTGAACCCTTCCGCCCCCACTCCTCGGGATGCAGCTCCCAGCCTGAATGCTCTAGGGTTCAGGGGTTCAGGGGTTCAGGGGCTCAGGGGTTCAGGGGTTCAGGGGTTCAGGGTTTAGGGTTTAGGGTTTAGGGTTTAGGGTTCAGGGTTCAGGGTTCAGGGTTTAGGGTTTAGGGTTTAGGGTTCAGGGTTCAGGGTTTAGAGGTTTAGAGGGGGGTTTAATGGGTTAAGGCTTCAGGGCTTGAGGTTCAGGAGTTCAGGGCTTGAGGTAAGGCCTCAGGGTTCGAGCCCTTGGCGCGTCGAGGCTTACGAACTTGGCAGCCAAGTCATACGAACTTCGGTGGGTGATGGTGGTAGACGATATTCGCACCCCATAACCAACGATGCAACGTGGCCATTCTTTGCAGTGAATTTGAACCGAGATGCTTTGATCAAAGATAGCAGCGTCTATCCGAAAGTCATATTGGGCTTCAACAGACTGCTTGGTGTAGTTGGAAGGACATCTTCGTTGTGTAAATACCCCACGTAGCCCTTACCAAAACGCGAGACTCCACTGGTTCAACCCTGCGCCCTGAAACCCTGAAACCCTGAAACGCTTTCAAAATTCCTCAAAAACCTCGTGAACGTGTTAAGCCCTAAACCCTAAACCCTAAACCCTAAGCCCTAAACCCTAAACCCTTAACCCTAAACCCTAAACCCTAAACCCTCTGGGACGCCCCGCGACGGCCGATGGACTCGAGGTGGCCGGGGCCCGAAGAGCCCGGCGCCGAGAATGCGGTGGGAGAGAAGCCGCCGCGGTCTGAATCGGCTCTCTTAATTCGGGCTTGGGGTTTGGGGTTTGGGGGTTTAGGGCTTAGGGTTTGGGGGTTTAGGGTTTAGGGTTTGGGGTTTAGGGTTTAGGGTTTAGAGCTTAGGGTTTGGGGTTTGGGGTTTGGGGTTTAGGGTTTGGGGTTTGGGGTTTGGGGTTTAGGGTTAGGGTTTAGGGTTTTGGGGTTTAGGGTTTAGGGTTTGGGGTTTAGGGTTTAGGGTTTAGGGTTTAGGGTTTAGGATTTCGGGCTTAGGGTTTAGGGTTTATTGCTGTAGTATGGCACAGAAGCTCTGAAGGTTGAGATGCCGAGAAGCCGAGAAAGCTTCGTACCATGCGAAAGGCAGCTATGAGCCGATTGTCAAGGGCCATCTAACGCTTTTCCCCCACCCCACGCCGTCTCAGGCGGCAGAACCACCCTGACCTCTTCCTGAGACACTCACTTCAATTGCCTTTCCAAAATCTTCCTCCGTCCAGGGTTGAGAGGTCCAACGCAGCCGGGGGGTCCCGGAGGATTCCAGGCAGTTTCTCGGGCCCTCGGATCATGAGTTTAATGAGGAACCAGAGAACGGGCCGTCGATGTCGAGGGGCTGATGCGGGACGCGCGCGAGGAACGCTGAGCTTCTAAGGCCGACAGCTCCCCAAAATGTTGCGTTAGGGTTATCAAAGGTGCCCGTTGGGGTCCTGCTTGAAAGGTGCCGTACCATATACGGACCCAAAAAGGGAACCGAATCTAGAGAAGTACTCTTATGGTGGTGGCGGATGCAGGGTGTGTAGGCTTTTGTAGGGTTTGTAGCGCAGGTTTGTGGGGCTTGCAGGGTTCGTAGGGTCTGTAAGTGTTTGTAGGGTTTATGGGGTTTATAGGGCTTAAGGGTTTCTGGGGTGGGGTCTATAGGGCTTGTAGGGCTTATAGCGGTTAGGGTCTACAGGTGCAGGCAGCGTACTTTTTAGGGTTCATGGGATGAGATTTGAGTTTGCTTTTTGCTTCTTCATTGAGCGGGAAAGCACGCTTAACTAACTTGAACCGACTGTACTGCTGGCAGAATTTGTCATTGCTTGGCAGCTTAAGTTTGCGTACTTCCAGGTTTTTTCATAGTGTCTCCCCACACGGAATGGCCAGAGTTGATCTCGCAACAAGTAGCTTAAACCTCTTGAAAGTAAAGTTGGTCTTTACAAGTAAAGTGCAAAAGAGGCTGTGTGATGAAAAGCATACTGCCGGCATAGAATCAGTGGTGGAAGACTGAGACCACTTACAAGATTACGAATAAGAACTCTGCTACAAACGCACAAAAAAACCCTGAACCCTAAAACCCTAACACCCTACAACCCTACAACCCTAAAACCCTACAACCCTAAAACCCTAAAACCCTACAACCCTAAAACCCTAAAACCCTACAAGCCTAAAACCCTAAAACCCTACACCCTGAACCCTAACCCCCAAGCAAAAACCCGGCCTTGGCCCATGCCCAGGGCTGCGCCGGAGCCCGGGGCCGCGGAGCCGAGGCTCCAGGAGGGGAGGTTGGCCATGAGCTTCAGAGGGTTCAGAGTGCCAAGGGCGTTCGAGGTTTCAGGTTCGAGGGTTTTAAGGCCATTAATCTTCAGAGGGTTCAGAGTTCCAAGGGCGTTCGAGGTTTCAGGTTCAAGGGTTTTTAGGGCCATGAGTGAGAACTCCTTGGCTTTTTGGGGTCCGGGCTGGGATGAACTCTAAGCCCCCTAAACCTTGAACCGTAAAGAAGGTGTGTTGAGCTTATGGTTCGGTGCTTTCCGTAATTGGAGTTTCGGGTAACGCCTCTTGTCCGTGAACTTCTGCTTCAGGTAGGGGAATGCCGAGCAGACAGGCCTTCCTCTCTAAGCCGGGAGCGACATCAGCAGCTTGAGCCGTCAAGAGCAAACAAGTTTTAGGCGCAAGGCTCCGAAGCTAAACTTGCTGGGGCTTCATCTGAACCACGGGCTCGGGCTACACGAAACCAAGCCCCGAGATGACCGCGCATGTGTATATTATGTATATATATGTATACACATACATGCATACATACATATATATATATATATGCTACCCCCCCCCCCGGGTTATCCACGCTTTTTTGTGGTTATCCACACTTTTTGTGGTTGCGAGCCAATTAGATCGTTCACGGGCCGCGGTGACCCCTGAACCCCCCCCCCCTCCGTCTGTCCAAACACTGGGCACAGCGACCTTCTCCCCTCCCCTCCCTTCCGCTCCGCTGCGCTCCCTGGTTTTTGCAAAGGCTTGTTTTCAGGGCTAAATCTCTAAACCTAAGTCTTATAAAAAGAGAGGCACCGAAACCCTATAGGGTTTAGGGCTTAAAGCCGATAGGGTTTAGGGTTAAACCCCTTTAGATCCATAGGGTTTCAAGGTTAAGCAAGTACACCTAAACCCTTAACCTTTAATCCTATACGGTTAATATGTTTGAAGTTTTTAAGATCTAGGTATTTAAGCCTAAGCCCATGGAGTTTAAACCTTAAGGATTTACGGTTTAGGCATCTAAACCTGCACCCTTTAGGGTCAGAACCCTGAAAGCCTATAGGGCTCTACAAGGCTGAAAAGTTTTAACCGCATAGGCGCTGAAGGTATACATGCCCAGACCTTAGGTTTTCAAACCTTTAAATCCCATAAAGTCTAAAGGTTTAGGGTTTTTCAAGGTATCTCTAAAGCCCTCACGGGATTAGCCCGATAGGGTTTAAACCCTATAGGCCTATAGGGTTCAACAGTTTAGGGCTTTAGGTTTAGGCATTGCCTATAGGATTAGAGCCTGAAAAACCCTATCAGGCTTGAGGCTTAATTCCCTAAACCTAAAATCCCACATGGTTATGCCTCTGTTTATAGGGCTTGGTGGAAATGCAAAGAATAAGCAGAATAAGTACCCACACCATGTATCGGGTTCAAAAGTTTAGGGGTCTTAAAGGTTTGTAAGCCCATGGAGATAAACCGTAAGGGCTTACGGCTTAGGCATTTGAATCTAAATCCCAAGCCCTTTTGGGTCAGAACCCTGAAAGCCTATGGGGCTCTAAAAGCCTCAAAGGTTGTAGCCCTATAGGCTCTGAAGGTATACATGCCCAGACCTTATTTTTTTAAACCTTTAAATCCCAAAAAGTTTATCTCTTAAGCCCTCACGGGGTTAGCCCGATAGGGTTTAAACGCTATAGGCCTATAGGGTTCACATGTGTATGGTTTAAGGTTGAGGCATTACCTTTAGGATTAGAACC
The DNA here is from genome assembly GCA_905221605.1 of Symbiodinium natans. Classification (NCBI taxonomy): domain Eukaryota; class Dinophyceae; order Suessiales; family Symbiodiniaceae; genus Symbiodinium; species Symbiodinium natans. Next base: position 115,789 of record CAJNDS010000294.1, on the reverse strand, counting down.
TGACAACCCTGTATACGACTCACCTTTATCTACTATTTGATGGTTTTGTTTCCCCTGTTAAAGCTTCAAGGATTTTGAAGAATTTACAAAGACCCTTCAATTCTTGAAAACCCTGTAAACTCCTTAAAATATTGAGAGGCCTCTGGCTTTCAACATTTTAAGGATGTTAGGCCACTTAGATACTTTAAAATCCGTAAAATTTTGAAAAAATAAGTTATTTTGGGAAATGCCCGGCCCTTTTGAATTTTTAACAATCCGTACATTCCTTCAAATCCTTGAAATTTTGAAACAAAATAGCTATTTTGGGAAACGGCCCGGCCCATTTAAATATTCTAAATGTGGTTTCAGCACCTCTAGGGCTACAGCCTTCTAATCTTTAGAGCCCTCAAGGGTTTTAGGGTTCTGACCCTCAAGGGTTTCGGGTAGTGCTTAAAGCTTAGACCCTATAGGGCTAAACCCTATAGAGCTAACCCCGTCAGGGTATTAGAGATAATCTCCGAAAAGCCCTAAGGCTTTGGATTGCGGAGCATTGAACTTCAATACTCCGGGATTCAAGATTGACCTTCAAAACTCGGGACCCTGGATTCAAGATCCCGGGGAAACTTTTCCCTGGAACCTTGAATCTTGAATCTTGAATCCCGGAGTATTGAACTTCAATCCGGAGCATTGAACTTCAATACTCCGGGATTCAAGATTCAAGATTCAAGGTTCCAGGGAAAAGTTTCCCCGGGATCTTGAATCCAGGGTCCCCAGTATTGAAGTTCAATACCCCGGATTGAAGTTCAATACTTCGGGACCCTGGATTCAAGATCCCGGGTGAACTTTTCCCGGGAACCTTGAATCTTGAATCTTGAATCCCGGGAGTATTGAACTTCAATCCGGAGCATTGAACTTCAATACTCCGGGATTCAAGATTCAAGATTCAAGGTTCCAGGGAAAAGTTTCCCCGGGATCTTGAATCCAGGGTCCCGAGTATTGAAGTTCAATACCCCGGATTGAACTTCAATACTTCGGGACCCTGGATTCAAGATCCCGGGGAAACTTTTCCCGGGAACCTTGAATCTTGAATCTTGAATCCCGGAGTATTGAACTTCAATCCGGAGCATTGAACTTCAATACTCCTTGTCCCTCATCGTGCTTGACTATTGAGGCCTTGAAATTTAAGTACACTATGCACTCTAGAAACGTCTCTACTGGTGTAATATAAACATACAGATAATCAACCAGATATAAATGAAGGAAGAAAGAAAATATAAGCAACACGCTGGGGCAAAGAAAACAAATTACGAACGAAAAAAAGAAATACGCAGTGCCAGAACAAGAAAAACACAAAACAAGCAGAAAAGGTGTGGATAACTGGGGGGGTACCATATATATATATATATATATACGTATACATATATATATATATATACTTATTTATAAAATATATACATATATATATATAGACATATACATATATATATATATATACAAATATTTGTTTGTGTGAGGGGGGGGGAAAGAGGCCAAGGCTGCTGCACACCCACGAAGCTGGATCGGCCATCCCCATCAGAAATCCACTTCTGACGGGGTTCGGGTTTAGGGTTCAGGGCCAAGTCTCATGGGTCCCTAAACCCTAAACCCTAAACCCTCAACCCTAAACCCTCAACCCTAGACTCCAAAAAAGGTGCGTCAGCAGTATTATCCCTCAGGCCGGTGCTTTGCATGGCCCGCAGCGATGCCTCCGGAACGCTTCGGAGGACCTTTGCCGAGGGCTCTGAACACACTGAATAGACTTTACTCATGCTTAGGAGCCTAAGCCCTAAACCCTAAGCCCTAAACCCTAAACCCTAAATAAACCCCAAATGGACCCTGGGGGGGGGGGTAGGGGGTAGGGGAGTGAAACTTGGTACCATCTTCACAGGACTCAAATGTTCAAGGTACAGTTCTGCCCCTCCCCTCCTCCACAAGTGCGGATTCCGTACCCCCCCCTCCCCCGAAATCCTTAAACCCGAAACCGCAACGCGCAAACTCTGGATTTTGGGTTTAGGGTTTTAGGGTTGAGGGGGTTGAGGGTTGAGGGTTTAGGGTGTTAAGTGAACCTGAAGCCTCAGGGCGTGCGAAGCTGGGCGCAGGATCACCCAGAGCTCAGCCCCCCAAACACCAAGCCCGCCAGTTCCCATGACGCCCCCTGACATCACTAATGTGGGGCCTTAAGAATTAGGATAGGGTTTTGGGGAAAAATCGTATGTTTTTTGAGGGGCCAGAAGGGAATATTCTTAGCACATATTTCGACCCCCATGTATTACAACTCGTGTTTGGTGCCTTTAGGCGGGTTGGAGGGGGGGGGCTTTGCAGTAACCGTAGGCTTCCGAGTCCCTAGCCCAGGACTCCCAGAAAAAGCCCCCAAAGTGCTCCGGGTTGAGGGTCCAGGGTTGAGGGTTTGGGGTTTGGGGTTTAGGGCCTCATGCACTTGCACCCCCTTTTTTTGTCTATCAGCCCCAACGCCCCTTAGCGCCTGGCAAAGGGCAAGTCGGCAATGTGGCCCTCATGGAGGCTGATACTTGCGGCCGTCCAGTTTAGGAGGTCATCCTGACTCCGGTTTAGGGTTTACGGTTTAGGGTTTAGGGGTTTGGGCTTGGGGTTTAGGGTTTAGGGTTTAAGAACCCCAAAACCTCCAAAGCCCCAGCAGCCCTTTTAAAAACCCTCAGCCTTACCAGCTCCATAGACCCTAGACTCCAAAGAACCACGCCACAGGCTTGCAACAAGAAAAACCCAGGGGCGCCGCAAAAGTTTTGGGTTCAGGGTCCGAAGAAATCGGAAGAACCACTGGGAGGGCAGGCTTCAGGGTTTGGGGTTTTACGAGGGAGGGGGGGGGGGGGGGCATAGGGGCTTCGCGCAGGGTGCTGGGGGTTTAGGATTCGGCCCGCTCTCTGGCAACGATGGCTTCTGTCGGGGGTATCCTGACTTTGAGCACTACAAGGGGAACCGGGCTTCAGAGAACTAGGCTTAGGCTTGAGAGTTTTTTTCTGGGAAGCTGTGAACATGGAAACCTGCACCCACACCCAGCGTCCCACGGCAGCTCCAGTCGGTTTGAAATCCTGGGGGCAGGGGGGGGGGGGGGGGTTGGGGGGGCTTCAAGAAACACATGGCAGCTTAAGGGCTTAAGGTTCGAGGTTCCGGGATTCTCGGGCTCTAGGGCTCTAGACTTCTGACATTCTGGGGCTGATCCCCCCCACCCCCGTCCCTTCAAGACCCCCGAAAGAAAAAAAGGGCGGATGCAGGGGTCTCAGGCCCAGGGCACGCAAAACCCTGGATTTCCTTTCCTTTCAGGTTTCCACATGTCTCCAGGCTTAGGGTGCTACCCCCCAGCTGTGGATTTGAAGCAAGCTCTCAGCGCCCAACTATGTCCCAGTTCAGAAAGCTATCGCCTAGTTGAGAATCTGTGAACGCCCTTGAAGCAGTGTCACAAGAGCTGTCCTTACAAACTCAACCCGAAACTCAGAGTTAGCCACAAGTCCTAAGCCGAGGCGCACCACCGGCACGCAGCCCTTCATCACCTCAGGGCTGGGGGGCTCCAAGCCTTGCCAGTTGGGTTTCGCCTCTAGGGCTGAGGGTTTGCCGGGCCTGGCTCGGATATCAAGCGGGGGGGGGCGTGGCTTTAGGGCGACGTGCTCAGACTGAGTGGTCTAGCGCAGGATACTCTTGCTAAGCCTCAGCCTCTAACCACGCAGGAAACTGCACTCCTCTTCCTCTAAGAAAGGCTGAGACATGCTCTAATTTACTGGCACCTTGATTGAAACTCCATAAAATCCTTAGATGATCTTGCCTGCAACCCAGCAGAGCCTCCGGACTTCAGGGGGGTTTGAAGCATATGGGTCCCCCAGACCCCCAACACCTAAAAGCCCAAGCCCCTACACCGAAGAAATTTCAGGCAGCGTTCAAGCACCCTTGAAATACCACCAAGTAGCACCCAAAGGTTACCCCCTTGGACCCGGAGTAAAACCCTAGAAACCCCAGAGCCCCGCCCCCAACATAGTATTTAGGACATTTAAGGGTTTAGGGCTTAGGATTCAGGACTAAACCCTAAACCCTAAAACCCTAAACCGGGGTGAAGGCACCACCCTAACACCCAAACCCAAGTGTGGCGTCCCCGCGGCCACGGCCGGTAGGCGCTGGGTGGAGGGCCAGTGGCCATCAAGCACCTCATGGGCTTCGGGTTTAGGGTTTAGGGTTTAGGGTTTAGGGTTTAGGGTTGAGGGTTGAGGGTTTAGAGTGTACAGGGTCCAGACACAAGGACAGGGAAAAGGATTTGGGGCTGCGGGGTTTGGGTTGAGGGAGCTGTTGGGGTTGAGGGTGCGAGGTTTCTGCGTGCGAGGGCAGGGCCGAGGTTGAGGGTTTAGGGCTAGTTGCATGGTTTGGTGCTCAGGTTTAGGGCTTAGGGCTTAGGGCTTAGGGCTTAGGACTTAGGGCTTAGGGTTTAGGGAGTTAGGGTTTTGGTTAGGGTTTAGGGTTTAGGGTTTAGGGTTTAGGGTTTAGGGCTTCGGGAAGTCTGCCTTGCCTTGAAGCCTTCGTGATGCACTGCACCTGGCGCCTCATTGCACCCGTGTTGACTCCCCTTCCCCCCAGCGCTCACTTCTTCCAAAAGGCCAGGGAAGTCCCTCTTCAAGGCCCCCAAAACTCTGTACTGTGCAACAGGGTTTGGGTTTCTAGTGGTCTTGGGACTTCGGGGATTTTTGGGCTTTAGGGGCTTCAAGGTTCTTAGGGCCTTCCTGAACCCCAGGCGAGGCCCTGGCGGGGCAGAACTTCGCACGACGCGCGGCCGCGGCAAAGGCCGCGTCTCCGTAGGCCTTCTCCTGAGGCCCAGAAGGCTAGGCTTTAGGGCTTAGGGTTCCTAAGGCGCAGAAGCTGTGAAGGTTGGGGTGCCGAGTGTAACCTCAAAACCTTTTGACCCCGCCCCACGCCATCTCAGGCGGCAAAACGACCCTAAGCTGGTCCTTTCTAGGGTTGAGGTCCGAGCTCACTTCTGTTGCCTGCTTCCAAGTTCAGGATTGAGGGTACTCCTAGGTTTCTCAGGGCTCCTGGGATTCCTAAATTTTAGGGGTTTTAAGGGTTGAGGGTCCTGGGGGTGGGGGTTTCGCGTCTACAATTTATGGTTCTCATTAGGGTTTAGGGCTCCTAAGGTTTACAGTTCTTAGGGTTTGGGATTCTGGGGCTGGCTTGCACGGAACTCTAAGCCTCGCTTGCATAGGCTAGTCCTGGTCATCTTGTCCCGCTTAACTTTACTCAGGGCTGTAGTACCCTACACCCTCAACCCTTACAAAAAAGAATCAGGGTCTGGTTCGGCTCACAGCTTAGGATTCTAGAGCCCGGGGAGAGGGGGCTGGGTTTAGGATGCCCTCCGAGACCCTGTGCCGGATCTTGGGCCGAGTTGTCTGAACCTTGCGAAAGAACCTCACATCGCCCCTGAGAGCTAAACCCTAAGCCCTAAGCCCCAAACCCTAAACCCTAAACAGCAAAACCCTAATATAGAGGCCTTAATAATTAGAATAGGGTTTTGGGGGTTAGTAATGGTACATTAATCATAAAGGGACCGTAAGGGAATACTATTCGTAATTATTCCGACCCCTATATTCACCCTAAAGCTGCTGGGGCCCGAGCCCCGACCAACATCCCATGTTCTTCTCGGGCGCGGCGGTTCCCCCATCTCCTGGTCGCGGTTGGGGCTTCTGAGGGCTTAGGGTTGCAGATCCCCTCACACAAAGGCCTCCCCTGCCAACGCTGCATGCCCCAACGAAGAACTCGAACCAGTTCAGCCGACCAGGTGAGCGTCCCCCGTGAGTGCCTCACTGTCGTGCCGCAGCACGCTGGCCTCGAAAGGACTCTTCGGCAGTCCCTCACACAGCGTGCCCCGCACCCGGCCAGCGGTGCGCAAGCTGTTGAAGCTTCAGGACTCCAACAGCCTGTGGGTGAGGCGAAGAGAGTGCATAGAACGGCACCAGAAGTTTGCCGTGGTACACGATGCGACCGCGTCATTGCGAAGTACGACAAAGGTTTGGACGGTCCTGGACGGCTTGTGCAAACGCATCACGCCGACAGCCACCAAGAGAACACAACGGAACTCTTTGCAGCACGCTGCGTCCAAGCCGACAGCAACCTGCACGATATGCTTTTGCAACGAGGTGGTGGCGGCGCTGGTGGTGCTGCGGCTTTGGAGCGGTGGGCCCTACTACAACCAGCGTTCAACACACGATGTTCTTCTTGGAGATGCTGCAGAAGCAGCTGCATGCGCAGCAGATCCCCTTCCTTGGGTTGCTGAATCAACCGAGGCCACAAACCGTCAGAAACCCTTCATGGAATGTTGAAACCAGTGGGCGGAAGGTGCGGTGCGGACTGTGCGGCAGGCACCGCCCGCTCGCAATGGAATGTTGCATGCCTCAAGCAAAGGCCTCCCCTGCCAACGCTGCATGAGCCGATGGAGAACTCGAGCTAGTCTCCGGACCAGCGAGAGTCCCCCGGTGAGCGCGTTAGCCCATTGCCCCACTGTCGTGCCGCAGCACGCTGGCCTCAGAAAGGACTCTCGGAATAGTACCTCATGCAGCGTGCCCCGCACCCGGCCAGCGGTGCGCAAGCTGTTGAAGCTTCAGGACTCCAACAGCCTGTGGGTGAGGCGCAGAGCGCATAGAACGGCACAAGCAGTTTCCCCTTGGATGGTCATAGGCGTCTTGTGCAAACGCATCGCCGACAAGCACCAACAGACCAGAACAGAACATGCAGAAGCTGCTGTGAACTTATGCAAAACAGAACTACCCCAGCCGTAAAGGCTGCACCCCAACCCTACAGGCTGCAGGCCGCGACTGTCCCTTCCGAACACATACGCAAGGCTTCCATCACAAAGAGGCCAGGGACTTGCGCAATAACTTTGCCTTCAAGTTAGATAACTGCTTCGAATCCGCAAATGCTGCTCCCTCCTATGCTTATACCTTCTCCCTAAACCCTAAACCCTAAACCCTAAACCCTAAACCCTAAACCCGACTCAGTCGACGCACGGAACAAACGCGCCCGTCTTGGCGGGCATGACTTTTCCCTCGAGCCAAGGCGCATCTTGCGCTACGATTGAGGCGTAGGGGCCGCTCTCTAAGAAGGTACTACAGGGGCCTTAATAATTGAGCTGTGATCTAAATTCTTTCATCCCGAAAAAACCGTCTTTGCAAAAAAATAAACTTTCGCAAAACTTTCGCGGACCCATCGCGGTGCAGGTTTATGCTATTAGCCCAGATCAAGGTCTAAATCCCTAAGCTTCAACAAGCCAAACTTGAGCGTTAAGGGTTGGGGTTTAGGGTTTAGGGTGCAGGGTTCCAGGCTTCGGGTTCAAGTCAGCCAACACGCACCTCAGATGAGCGCTGTCCTTGGAATGGCTACCTCGACTTACGCGGGGCTTACGCGGAACTTACGCGGAACTTTCGCCAAATATCCAGCCCTGAAAACCGCTTCCGGATCCCCTTGCATGGCTCTGCGGGTACTTCGGAGCCATCTGGGCAGTCTAGCAGGAAACTGAAAGCCTGGAAGCTGGTGGCAACATAGAACAAGACCTTGGGCTACGTAAGAACTTTCGCGAAAAAAATCAACTTTCGTAAACCCAACGCGGATCTTTCGCGGAGGCATATCTTAATCCCGTATGGGTCACTGCCTACTAAATGCCACACAAGGACCTTTAGATCAACGCTCAATTAGAACAGGGTTTAGTATATTTATCAAGGGACCATGAGGGAATAATATTAGTAATTATTCCGACCCCTATAGTACACCTTTGTCACCTGCACGTAGCCGACTAGAAACAACTCCCAACTGAGTCATAGTTGTCGGACCCCTAAACCCCAAACTAACCAAATGCCCAATCTTGGACCTGGCCTCACGAGCACAGCCCGGCTGCACGATGTGTTCGCGCCAGCAAAGAATGCCAGGAGAGGGCGTCGAAAGCCAAAACGCACCTGCAACGTAAAACTGTAAACCCCAAACCCTAAACCTGAAACCCTTAAACCCTAAGCAGGGGTGGCTCCGGAAGTTTGTAGCTTGGGGTTTGTGGGAGCTGAGGGTTTGCGCCTATGGCGCAGGATGTTACAAAGCACGATGCAGGAACGCCTTCGACTTGATAGGGTTGAGAGTTGAGGGTTGAGGGTTGAGGGTCTAGGGTTTAGGGTTGAGGGAGGGATGTAGTGGTGAGGGTTTGGGCTTCCTTCAGGGATACGGGTGGACACCTCGGATGACACCAACACCCTAAACTTTACACATGAGGGCCCCTTTTCGGGGGCTACCTTTTATGCAGGAACCCTGCCGAGAAGGGAATGAAAGGTGTACCGGCTTGTTTGGTGTAACCATCGTGCTAAGGGAACGTGCACTCCAATCAGACCCTAACCCCATCAATCCTGAACCCTGCAGCGCCCCCAAATCCTACTTCCGAAACCGGAGGAGAGAAAATGAAAGGGCTGCCAGGGCTCAGGATCAAGGTGTCTGCCCATGAACCCTCTCAACTACGTGCTCAAACTTTAGAGCTGCAAACCCAAACAACCCAAATCCAAAACCCTGAAGGCCTGAAGGGTTGAGAAGGGGTTTAGGGTTTAGGGTTTAGGGTTTGGGGTTTAGGGGGCCTCGAAACCCAACCGCCTGCTTGCTGGTGGAGTTGTGGGCGATGTTCCAAGGCACGACGATGTCAAGTGGACCCAGCCTCGGACCCCTCTCAAGCACTCGGCAGGTACCTCTTGTGGATACGAGAAGTCCAAGATCAAGGGCCCAAAAGCCACATACACATGAGGATCCTACGAAGACTTTTTTTCGGAATCCCCTGATAGGGGCCCTTTACCCCAATGGTAGGATCCTTATGTTTATGTGGTTTTTTGGGCTTCGATGCAGTTTTGTCCGATGGTTTGTACGAGTACCACGCAGCCCTGTCAGACAGTCCATACAAATGCCTTTAATACTCTACTACGAAAACCTGTACATCCAAGTTTAGATTCACAAGCTTGTACGAGCAGCTCCTTTTCAAACCCTCTAGCCTAGACCCTAAACCCTGAGAAGCCTAAACCCTACACCCTAGACCTTAAACCCTAAACCCAAAAGCCCACAAAAACCCAACCCCCTGGCGCCCAAGCGGCGACACGGCGCTGCGGCAGTGGGCCGCACAGGCGCAGGCGCGCCGCCGCTGCGGGCGGCCCAGGCGTCGGCCGCCGGCGGTGGTGACGAAGACGGCGTGAGGAACCTGGGATTGAGGGCAATGGAGATGTGAGATGGGAGATAGGGAGATAGGGAAATAGGGTTTAGGGTTTAGGGTTTTAGGGTTTAGGGTTTAGGGTTTAGAGTTTAGGGTTTAGGGTTTAGGGTTTAGGGTTTAGGGTTTAGGGTTTAGGGTTTAGGGTTTAGGGTTTAGGGTTTAGAGTTTAGGACTCTACCAGAAAACATCCTGAGCTGTAGAGAATCTGCCCCAAAACAGCCCCGAGCCACAGAAGCCCCAGCAGCCCCGAACAAGCCACGCCCGTGCAACCTAAACTTTCCTAATACCACCCCAGAAGCTATCGCGTGAAAGCGCTTCAGCTCATCTCGCCCAAACATGTTCACAAACAGCAGCTGGCAGGCAGGGTATCTCGCCTGCTGGGAATTCAGAGGCTTCGGGGGGCTTAGGGTTCGGCTTAGAGAACAAGGCTAAGGGCCTTGATCTAAGCTCTCAAATACGAGGCTCTGAAACTTAGGGCTTAGGGTCTAGGGAACTATTCTGAGCCCTTCTCGCGTCGACATGACGGTATCTTCCCTACAGTCTACAGCATCGGCCGTTCTCAAGCTGAAGCTGTCGCCCTCGCGCCTGGCAGTTGCGGACTGATGGGTTCTGAAGTGCTGCGCGGGCGACGTAGAGCGCCAAGTAGCGATCGACGTCCTCCTCTGGTCTGTGGGCTTAAGGAGAGGGGGGTGGGGGGGTACTTGTAGCCTGAAATGGGGGTGAGGGGGTAGGGTTCAAGGCTTACTTATAGGAGCTTCTAGGATTTTAGGGCCGGTCCTGCACCGCACCATGCAGATGACCATCTCCGTGCACGGGCAACCAAACGCCTGAGATGGAGACCGTCCTGAACCCTACTTCGTACCCTGTACGACTTCTGGGAAAGAACAAGGATCCCTTTAGGGAATCTGCTTCATACGTTCTGTAAGCCGCAAAAAGCAGAAGCCTCTGAACTCCTTCACCCCGAAGACCCGAAGAACCCAGAAGCCCCAAATCCTGAAGCCCTGAAGTCCTGGACAAGGAACCCTGAAACCCCTCAAACCCTGAACCCTCAACCCTCAACCCTCAACCCTCAAACCCTAAACCCTAAACCCTCAAACCCCTCGGGCCAACCTTGCCCAGGCGCCGTGCCTGGCCGAAGACTGGACGGCTGCCTGCTTCCACGAGAGATACCTTGAAGTCCGGCGCTTACGGGCTTATGGTTTAGGGGGTTTCGGAGGTTTCGGGGGTTTCGGGAGGTTTCGGGGGGTTTTCGGGGGTTAAGGGGTTTAGGGGGTTTAGGGGGGTTTAGGGGGCTCAGGGGGCTTGGAGGGTTCGGGGTGTTTAGGGGGTTCGTACAGGAAGGATTGTCGACTTTTGTGTTTTTTCTTTTTTGGTGGGGGCGGGGGGAGACACGCGCTTGGTTCCAGGACTTTTATGGGGCTGAGGCCTGTCGGAGTGCATCGGGCTTCGGGTTCAGGGTTGCGGCTTTCAGGTTTAGGCCTGTTGAGGTACCCTAAACCCGAAACCCTAAGCCCAAAACCCGAAACCTTCAACCTTCTGTGGGGAATTAGGGTTAGGGGGTCAGGGGCGGCTTGGTGCTTGGGCATCCAGCTTCTCAGGCGCCGAATGCCTCGATGCGCCAGTCGTCCCAAGCTCGGTCCCCGGATTGGGGGGAGGTCTATGAGTGGCCAGGGGGCCCCGCAACTTCCCTAGCTAGGGAAGCCCCTAGCCCTAAGCCCTAAACCCTAAAACCCTAAACCCTCAACCCTAAACCCCCAAACACCTTCTGGGTGCAGGCCCGGCGACAGGTTCATGGCGCAGTGGGGCACGTACACGAAGTCCGCCAAGTCGGGGTCCTCTCTGCGACGGGGGCTTAAAGCTTGCCCTAAACCCTAAACCCTAAACCCTAAACCCTAAACCCTAAAACCCTACAGGCTTAGGCCTCAAGTGCCCTTGGCATGTTCGAGGCTTAAGGTTCCGGGAGTTTGGTCTGGGGGCTCCGACCGTACGCTGAGTATAGGGCTCACCCTCAACCCTACAGCCCCACAACCTCAATCCCTGAATCACTGCACCTTTGTTGGGGTACGATTAAACATGATCAGTTTTGTTCCTGCTTGGGTTTCAGTACTCATAAACATGTAAGATGGTTTTCAACAACGACCCAGTGAACCCCCAACCCCACAACCGCCCTAAACCCTAAACCCTAAACCCTAAACCCTAAACCCTAAACCCTAAACCCCCCCTGAACTCGGAAGTTTTGAGCAGCCCAGGCTCCGGCGTCAGCGTCCCGGGTAGGTGCTCCAGGAGCAGTTGGCGGAACCATCTCTCGAGGTGGTAGGCATACCCCCACTCCTTAAGGGTCAAGGGGTCAAGGGTTCAGGGTTTAGGGTTGAGGGTTTAGGGTTTAGGGTTTAGGGTTTAGGGTTTAGGGTTTAGGGTTTAGGGTTTAGGAACCTAGCACGCGTGTTTTAAGGAGGCAGAAGGGTCGAAAGCTTAAGGCCCGAGCCTCAAAGTATCAAGGAGTTCGGGCGTAAGGTTTGGGGTTGAGGGGTTTAAGTCAGGTCAGGCTTTGAAAGCTTGGGGCTCAACTTTAGAGCTGATTCCCCACTCCTCCGGCAGCTGGAGGCATGGGCTTTTTGGGGCCTAGTGTTTTAAGGTTTAGAGTTCAGGGGGTTTAGGGGAGAGATTTGATACGACGATTTCCTACGATCCCTCCATGTGGGATTCGATCTGCTGGAGAGCGACTGAAACTCCCTTCAGGTGGTTGAAGAGACGTAGCCATGCTGCGCTCTCCCTGAAACCCTCCTCACGCCACAACATTCAACCTTCGCACGGCACGGCCCTTCTTTAGCACACCCCAAAGCCACTTCCAGCTGGGCTTGACCAAGAGGTAGGACCCGCCAGAGGAGTGGGACTCAGGCTGTTGAGGCCTCCAAGCCCTCAAAAGCAAAGCCATCAATCAAGAAGCCCCTACCCTAAACTCTGATCCCTAAACCCTAAACCCTAAACCCTAAATCCTAAACTCTAAACCTAAACCCTGAACCCTCCGAGGCTCTTGGTCGCAGACCTCCTGAGCTCAGGAAGTCCAAACTTCAGGGTTGGGCTTGCGTACTCAGGGAGGCTTGGGGTCTCGGGTTTGGGCTGTAGAGCTTGGCACGCGAGTCTTCTCCCTAAACCCGAAACCCGAGACCCTCAACCTTATCTCTCAGGTAGCCCCAACTAAAAGGAATGAACAAAGGACCCCGAACATCCTTCAACCCTGAGCCCCAAACCCCTACATAAACCCTGACATACTAACACCCGTGCAAAGGCGGGTCCTAGTCTAGGGTTTGTAAGAGCTAGGCCGGCCTGGGATGAGTTGTACGACTGCAGCTGCATGGTTCAGATTTTACATGGGTTTAAGGCTTAGAGGTGCCCCTAAACCCTAAACCCTAAACCCTTTAAACCCTAAACCCTAAACCCTAAACCAACCCTAAACCTTAAACCTTAAACCAACCCTAAACCCTAAACCCAGGGCTTCGGGATTAGGAGCTTCGGGGGCTTGAGGGCATTGGCTTCGTGGTTCAGTTCTTATTTTCCTCTGCCATGGCTGCAGGAAATCGAGGATGAAGTTTCAGGAACTGCTTTGAGCCCTGGGAAATTCCCATGCGCAATAGCTACCCACACTGGTCCAGAACCTCGGAAACGAAGCTGAAACGCGCAAGACCTCGAAACTCCCCAAGCCTGTCGCGCAACAAGATACCCTCAGCCTAGATCCAACCAGAAGCAGCAAAACAACAGGGCGTGAAACACATCCCAGCTCCTCAAAGCAACAAACCCCAAACCCATACCCTAAACCTAAACCCTAAACCCTAAACCCTCAACCCTCAACCCTCAACCCTCAACCCTCAACCCTAAACCCTAACCTAACCCTAAACTAAACCCTGGAGGCCCTGAACCCGAGCCTGCCACAGCTCCGGCAAGGCGACGTGGATGCGCAGCCCTCGTTCGAGTGAGGCCTCCAGAGGACTCGTTTCGCGGCGTGAGTGGCTGGAGGGGATTCGGGTTTAGGGTTGTAGGTTGTAGGGTTTCGGGCTTTGGGGGCTTCAGGGGGGGCCCAAGCCCTTCCAATGCCAAAGCACTCAGGGCCCCTTTACAGTCCTTGCTTGCAAACACCTCGACCCCCCTTCGAACCAGAGATGTTTTAGGGTTTAGGGTTCAGGGTAGCCGTGGGTCGAAAATTAAAGGCCACGAGTTAATTTTCACGGCCCCGTATGACAATAGCAGGTACGCCCCAAAAGATGGGGGGGACCAGCCAGTCAAGGGCTTTCGGATACGGGGCTTCGGGTGTGGGGTTAAGGATTTGAGGTTTAGGGATTTAAAGGCTCCCCGCCTGGGCACTGTGCCAAACTCTCCGACCCTAAACCCAGGTGCCTTGGCGGCCCACATCGCCGGCTTCCAGAGATCCATGGGAACGACAGCTCATGGCGGGAAAGCCGCAGTTGCACGAGAGTTCAAGCTAGGGTTTAGGGCTTAGGGTTTAGGGCTTAGGGCTTAGGGTTTAGGGTTTAGGGTTTACGGTTTAGGGTTTAGGGTTTAGGGTTTAGGGCTTTGGGCTTAGGGCTTAGGGCTTAGGGCTTAGGGCTTAGGGCTTAGGGCTTAGGGTTTAGGGTTTGGGGTTTAGGGTTTAGGGTTAAGCGTTAAGGGTTTAGGGTTCAGGGTTTAGGCTACGGGCTGAGGGGTTACTTGGTAGGTGGTACATACACACTCAGGGCCGCCAAAGGCCTAGTGCAATATGGGAGCCTTAATAGCTGGCAGAGGTCTATTTTGGGTGGCTGTTTAAGATTGTTTAAGTATGTTCAAATAGGGACCATAACTTCCGACCCCCTATGATAGGCCCGAAAGGGCTTTGGGGGGGTGTTTGAGGCTCATGGGTTTTTTGGCGATGCGTCGCTTGAAGGTCCGAAAGCTACAGTCATCAGCAAGTGCCCATGCTTCTTCTTTTGAATGTTGAGCATGGCAGATCCTCATTCTGACCTAGTTCATGTTTGATCCTATGTTGTGTTCCATGCTCCTTTCAGTTTCCACGTCCAGAAGCTTACGCCTTAAGACACATCGATGATCTTTGCCACGTCATGAACTTATCTTGCTTGAAGTGTTGCTAGGTGTGGAGGGGAGGAGAAAGAAAATTGGGGAGGGGGGGGCATTGCATCCCCACTGTGCTGAGAACTTACTTTCCTGTAACCTTACATCTTGAGCTGTCTTTTTACATGTCTTGGAACTCCACCGCTGCCTCTACCTTCGTCCCACATCTGCTTGTCATAGGTTTTGTAATAGGCGGTGCTAGGGGACTCAGTCTTGATAACAAAAGCTGCAACCCTAAACCATGAATCCTAAACATCAAACCCCAAACCCTCAACCCTAAACCCTAGACCCTAGACCCTAAACCCTCCCCTCAACCCCGGGCTGACGATCCTCCATTTTCGACGCAGGAGCCCGCAAGCAGCCATCCGAAGAAGGCTAGGCACTTCGCCTCGCGGAGGCTTTAGGGTTTAGGGTTTAGGGTTGAGGGTAGAGGGTTGAGGCTTGAGGCTTGAGGCTTGAGGCTTGAGGGTTTAGGGTTTAGGGTTTAGGGTTTAGGGTTTAGGGTTTAGGGTGTAGGGTTTAGGGTTTACGAACCTTGCCGGGATTGTGGTTGGGGAATCCGAGTTGCAAAGTGACCCCGGGCACGCAGCTGCCACATGGCACCCCCAATACCTCAAACCCCAAAGCCCAGGGTCCGGAGACCAGGAGGTCCACGGCAAACAGTGCCACCTAACACTCCTTACCTCAATACTCAGCACCAAAAAGAGCTGACACCTGAGCAGCCCTGACTCGCAACAGAGGGATGCCCACCGGGTTCACGACCCCTGAAACGTCAGGACGGATCCGGGTATGGCTTAACGTGCTGGGCATTTGGTCAGTTCTCCCAAAAGGGACCATGATTTAGAGAAGTCACCATATGGCACACGCCCTTTTGAATCCCCGCGGCGGGTCTGTGCGCTACCTCCGACTGCTGGCATCACCTTGAGGGAACCCCTAGGAGACTCCTTCATGGTTTCCCTAACCTGCAAGTTGTCAGTCGAGCGAGAAGCTTGATCAGCTAGGTAGCCAAGTGTCCGCGGGACTACGACCTGTAGGGGGCAATTTGACTATCGGTGTGAGTGCTAGGGTGTCAGGGTTTGGGAGTTAGGGGACTGGGATTTTTTGCGTCCAGGGTTCAGGGGCGTCGACATGTCAGCCACAAAGCACACTGGAGTGAGCAAGAAGCTCAAAGGTAGTGGATGTCGACCTGAGCAGTACACACATGCGAAATTACGGCCATGTAAGAGACGGAAGAGCATCACCCTAGAAGCACACCACGGAAGCACAGCAGGCATTTTGCTTTCTCAAGGGGCTTCTGTCAAAGCTCTGGGTTTCTTCAGTGCATACACAGAACGTCAAGTTACATGAGAGCATTGCCGCTGCTTCTTTCAAAGCTCTGGCAAGATGTGTGCTGAAGATCTCTGAGAGATGCAGCTGAAAAGAGCTCAGCGGCCAGTGTTGGCCGCCGGGCGGCGCAGCACGACAGGCTCCGTGACTTCAAGCGGCATCTTCAGCTGGGTGCGGAGCTTAGCCTCGAGGTCAGGGCGCAGAGCGTCAAAGCGGATCAGGAACTGGGGCTGGAAGCGGGCGGGCTCGGTCGGGGACCTGCCGACGGCAGGCTTCCACAGCTTGCCCCGGCATTTCCGAAATAAGGTGTTCAATGGGTACTGTATGTCGTTTCCTCGGAGGACTGGCAACCCACGCTCCTGCCACTCCTGCCAAATGCGGCAGATCCTCCACCTTGCTGATGTTACAACACAGGGCTGGCCGTGGCTCGGGCGGGCAGAAGAAGTCGGTGCTGTTGGCGGTCCAGTGCTGCCAGGCCTCCGCGCGCATCGGCAGGAACTCAGCTCTGGAGAGTCGGAAAAGGCGGTCAGCCAAAGAAAGGAGCTCGGGAACGTTGGCTCCATGGTAGACTTCCCAGTTAGAGCGAGACCGGTGCTTCGGGCGAGTATGTCTGGTAAGCGATGGAGTGGAATCCGCTTTCGAATTCCCGGAGCGTGTGCTTCGTGGGTGAACAACAGGACCTTCATTGCGCGCCAGCTCGATGCCTGTTCCACGGCGCAGCGCTTGTGTCGGCGAAGGACGCTTTCCAAGCAGCCGTTCGCTCGACTGTTGTGCTCCTGCATATACACGCCGACTATATGGGTCAGTCTCGCCCGGTCGCACTGCCGCAGGGAAATGCGACATCCCAGCACAGTCAGAGCCTTGGCAGCAGGAGCGGAGTCGAGGGAGGAGCTGCGCGACCAGGTGGGTCGCGCTAGGCACACCGAAGGCTGCCGCGTAGACCCGCTTCAGCGCCTCCCATGTCATGGCGGGGTCATTCAGCTTCTCGATGTACTCGGCTTTGCACACGCCAGCGCAGAGCGCACGGTAGCTGGCTAGGGCGGGCAGAAGAAGTCGGTGCTGTGGCGGTCCAGTGCTGCCAAGCCTCCGCACGCATCGACAGGAACTTCCGGAGAGTCGGAAAAGGCGGTCAGCCAAAGAAAGGAGCTCGGGAATGTTGGCTCCATGGTAAACTTCCCAGTTAGAGCGAGACCGGTGCTTCGGGGTGTCGCGGACTTCGGTCCATACATCTGCATTGTAGAGTAAGGACGCCGGGTATGTCTGGTGGGCGATGGAGTGGAATCCGCTTTCGAATTCCCAAGCGTGTGCTTCGTGGATGAACAACAGGACCTTCATTGCGCGCCATCCTGCATATACAGCGTGCTTTTCCCGACCTTCAGCATATATGGGTCAGTCTCGCCCGGTCGCACAATCCCAGCACAGTCAGAGCCTTGGCAGCAGGAGCGGAGTCGAGGGAGGAGCTGCGCGACCAGGCGGGTCGCGCTAGGCACACCGAAGGCTGCCGCGTAGACCCGCTTCAACGCCTCCCATGTCATGGCGGGGTCATTCAGCTTCTCGATGTACTCGGCTTTGCACACGCCAGCGCAGAGCGCACGGTAGCTGGCTCGGGCGGGCAGAAGAAGTCGCTGCTGCGGCGGTCCAGCGCTGCCAGGCCTCCGCGCGCATCGGCAGGAACTCAGCTCTGGAGAGTCGGAAAAGGCGGTCAGCCAAAGAAAGGAGCTCGGGAAGGTTGGCTCCATGGCAGACTTCCCAGTTAGAGCGAGACCGGTGCTTCGGGGTGTCGCGGACTTCGGTCCATACATCTGCATTGTAGAGTAAGGACGCCGGGTATGTCTGGCGGGCGATGGAGTGGAATCCGCTTTCGAATTCCCAAGCGTGTGCTTCGTGGGTGAACAACAGGACCTTCATTGCGCGCCAGCCCGATGCCTTTTCCACGGCGCAGTGCTTGTATCGGCGAAGGGCGCGACCCAAGCAGCCGTTCGCTCGACTGTTGTGCTCCTGCATACACAGCGTGCTTTTTCCGACCTTCAGCATATATGGGTCAGTCTCGCCCGGTCGCACTGCCGCAAGGAAATGCACAATCCCAGCACAGTCACCTTGGCAGCAGGAGCGGAGTCGAGGGAGGAGCTGCGCCAGCCTCGACACGCGTTTTACATGTTTTTGTTTCGGGATGGAGCGGTGAGACCGCATCCAGGAAGCGGTCTCACCGCTTCAGGGTTTGGGGCGGTATAGACCGCATCCATCTCGACATACAACGCGTCTTTCAGTAGCCCGCCCAGGCGCCCGTCTGTGAGTTCCGCGGCCTCCCAGACGAATGGGGGCGGCGGGAGGTTCGGGATGTCCTCCACGTTGATGACATTCGGTGCTCCCGCTCCTGTCCTGGGGGCTCCTGCTTCTCCTGTCCAGGGGTCTCCTGCTTCCACCCTGCGCCGCTTGGCTGGTGTTGGAGTTGCATAGCTTGTGGCCTCACGCCCTGCCTGCTGAGGCTGCTGCTGCAAGAGCGAGGAGAGCATCTCACGGGTACTCTCCACCTCTTGCCTCACCGTGGTCTGGAAGGCCGACGCTAGCTCCTTCACCGTGGTCTGGAAGCTCTGGGCAAGCTGCTTCAGGAAGGTCACGGTGAAGACTCGGTTCTTGTCCATCTCCCGCTCCATGAAGCGCACGCAGACTTGCATGGCGCCAGCCACCCGGCCGCCAGGGACTCCTCCAGGGGCTCCTCCGAAAAGTCGTCCTCACCTTCACCAGGGAGTCTGATAGGTCTCTGCGTCCTGAGACGGCAGGGCCTGCTGGCACCACAAGAACTTCTCCAGCGGCGTGCTGCGCATCGAGCAAGTGCCCGACATGTGCTTGGTGTAGACCCTCTTGCACTTCGCACCGGATTATCCACTGCAGTGCCAGATGGCCCAGTTGCCAGCCTCGCCTTGTCCCGGCTGGCGCGCTGGTTGCAGGCTTCGCTCCCGATGGCAGTACCCACACTTGCTTGGCAGCTCTGCCGCGTCCATGTCCTTGAACAACCCATATCCACAGGCATTGCAGAAGACAACTAATGCATCTGCCATCTGGGTCTCGCTGCTCGCTGAGACTGACATGCTCTCTACCCTAGACCCAGGAAACCCTCAGCTGTCCTCTTGGACAAGTGCAATGCTGCGCGTCACAAGCTCACATGTATTCAGCAAGAGATTCTATACGCGATTATACCACGACTCTTCAAATCCTCATGCAACATGTCAGAGTGACGACTCTACACTGCATGGCTGAGATGCCGACTTCTCAAGAAGCTCATTCGACGATCTTTGCGTCGGTCAGGCGCTCCGTTAGCTTGAGTCATCCAGCCTCAAGAGGATGGACGACTGCTCTAAATTGTGGACCCTTTTTGGTGTCCTAGACTAGATGCAAAAACACGCCAGTAGAGAGGGAGGTTGTAGTGGATTAGGGCTGTTCGACGCAAGGCTATGGTCTCTTAATTAAGGTTAAAAGCCTGGGTGCAGGGTTGGTAGAGTACCGGGTGCCAGGATTTAGGGTTTAAAAATACCTCGTCGAAGAACTCAGGATCTCCCCAAACCGCCCAAACTGCCCAAACCCCCTAAACCCCCAAACCCCCCCCCAACAAAAAAAGAAAACTGAAAAAACCTAACCCCACCCCCCCCCCCCCAATCATTCCGCTGAGCAGCAGGTCCACCACAGGCTCAGCCTTGGCAGCACCGCGCGGCCAGCTGCAGGCTGACCTGGGCCCAACCACGAAGGCTTGACCAAGGGGCTTATAAGGTACAGGGTCTGGGGTCTAGGGTTTAGGGTTAGGGTTTAGGTGAGGTTGCTGGGGGATTACTGGAATACTAGGGCTCAGGGTTGAAGGCCCCAAGTTCAGAGCATCACCGGACTCAGGCAAGCCGCGCATAGCTGGGGAGCTCCTCCTGCATGACGTGCATGGCCACAAGCTCCCCTGCAGCGTAGGCTTAGACTTACAGGCTTTTCGGCTCTTTTAGGGATGTTTAGGGCCAAGGGTTTGGGATTTAGGGTTTAGGGTTTAAGGCTTAGGGTTTAGGATGGAAGGTTGACTCGGGCATTGAGCTCCTGCACGAAACTATCCTTGCCCAACGGATGTGGCTGTAGAGGACTAGGCCGTTTGAGGGGGCGCGGGCTACTCATGTCCTACTTGCAACTAGTCAGGGCGTAGGGTTCAGGGCTAAGGCTACAACACTGCACCTTGAACCCTACTCAAGAACCGCACCAAACACCAAGCACTCCAGAACCCTAAACCCTAAACACTCGCTCCACTGCCCTCAAGCACCCCGGTAAAGCCTGCCCAAAGCCCTAAGCCCTCAAAGCGCTAGGCCCTCTGAGCCCTAAGCCCTGACAGCAACCTAATCTCTAAGGCTTAAGCCCTAAGCACTAAACCCTCTGCGTAAGCCCTCGAAGCCACCCCTAAGCCCCAAGCCTCAAGCCCTCAGGCCTTCAAGCATTTTAAGCCCTAAGCCCCAAGCCTCAAGCCGGAAGCCCTGAGCCCTAAGCCCTGCGCCGGAAGCCCTAAGCTCCAGCCCAAAGCCCTAAACCCTCAGCCCTAAGCCCTAAGCCCTAAGCCCTAAACCCTAAACCCTAAACCCTAAACCCTAAACCCTAAACCCTAAACCCTAAACCCTAAACCTAAACCCTAACCCTAACCCTAACTCCCTCCCCAAATCAACCATGGCCCCCACCTGCTGCAGGGGAGCCCATCAAGCCGTAGGTTCCCATGCCTGGTTTAGGGTTTGGGGTTTGGGGTTTAGGGTTTGGGGTTTGGGGGTTTAGGGTTTAGGGTTTGGGGTTTGTGGGGTTTGGGGGTTTGGGGTTTGAGGTTTGGGGTTTGGGGCTTGCGGGATTCAGGGCTTGCAGGGTGGAGGGATTAGGTTTTGGGGTGTTTAGGGTTCAGGTTTTGGGGAGGTGTTTTGGGGGTTTACAGTAGGGCTTCAGGGGTTTGGGCCTGCAGGGCCAGGGCTTTCGGGGCTTTAAGGCTGCTGCAAACGCTAGAACAAAACCATAAACCCTGCAGACCACAGACCCAACAACCCCCAACCGCCCCTCCAAACCCCCAAAGCCCCAACACACTGAGGCTCCCAGCCACCACACACGAAGAAGTTGCGGCAGCCATGTGGGCCGATGAGCGGGCGTCCGTCCGGGGTGTTGGTGTAGTATCCTGTCAGGGTGTCGGGGGTTCCTGGGGGGTTCAGGGTTTGTAGTTGAGGGATCAGGGTTTCAGGCGCAGTTTGGAACTCGGGCCCCTGTGGCCCTGTTTCGGAGAGCTGCTCACATTTCGCATCTCCTTCCGGCCAGGATGGCTCCATTAGCCGTCTCATAAGTGTGGAATGCATGGGGTAGAACCACCAAGCATCTTTGCCCACACGGGCGAGTCATCCTACTGCCCATAGGCCCTATGCCTTATGTAAGCTTTGTGGTCTAAACCCCTAAACTTTAGGCCCTAAACAGTAGGCTCCCTCAATGATGGTCTCTTTTTGGGCACCGATTCTACGACAAGAAAGGGCCCAAGGATTCAGAGAGCCGCCTGAACACGCTCTCTTCCCTCGAAAAGGGGGCCTCCATCCACGACGGTGTCCCGGCCCAGCTGGCCCTCGTACTGTGCCAGCGTTGGCCTGGAAAAACACCACTTCGCCACAACTCTGATGAAGGCAACATGTCAATCGGAGGTAACTTAGGGACCGAAGATATAATATACCTTCGAACATCCCCACCATCTTTTGGTAGAGCACGAGACTCTGAAATTGGGCACTCCAGGGGGTTGGGCATTCCAGAAAGACTCTGGGTTGGGCGCTCCAGGACACTCTGGGGCTGGGCACTCTGGGGTTACTCTGAAACTGGGCATTCCGGGCACACTCTGGGTTGGGCATTGAAGGGAGAGGGCACTTCAGGGAGACTCTGGGGCTGGGCATTCCGGGGACGCTCTGGTGGACTCTGGGGCTGGGCACTCCATGGACACTCTAGAGTTGGGCACTCCAGGAAATCTGCCAACTCCAGGAAATCTAACAACCCACGTGACCTCTCCCAGCCTAAGCCGTGAACTCGCCTCAACTTGGCCTCAACCCTCTCCAGGCCCTAGGCCCTAACCGCCAGTATCCGAAGCTCCCTGAGGGGCGCACACCATCCGCTGCAGCCCAGCCAGGCAAAGTTCCGGATACCTGAGGGTTCAGGACTTAAATCCTGAACCCTAAACCCTAAACTCTAAACCCTAAACCTCCAACCCTAGAAGCCCAAAACCCCTAAAGCCTCAAAACCCTGGAACCCCTAAAGCCCTAAAGCCCTAAAACCCTAAAACCCAAAAGCCCAGCCCTACCAAAAGCAAGCCGCGCCGCATGTCAAGAAATGACTCTACTGGCATCTCTGGTTCCTCGCGCGTGGCGCCGAATGCGAACTGTACCGGACCCGCAAGACTTTGCGGCTAGGCGGGGGAGGGGAGGGTTCTCTACAACCTGGTCCTTCCTGGGTACCCTTTTATCTAAAATAATGAGTTGGAGGATTTGAAGCGCCGGTCCTTGGCGATGGGCAGGTGCTTGTGCAGGTGCTCCCACAGCATCACTATCCAGCCATTGCCTGCCTTGGCGCCGCACCCCACAAACAGCTCTGAGGCGAGGGTTTCAGAGAGGCCCTAACAATTAGAATAGGATTTTGGGGGGTTATGATCGTATAATGACAAAGGGACCATAGGGGACTACCGTTACGAGTAGTATAAGCAGGACCTAGCATCCCTCTGAGCATGTCGGGGTGCTGGGCGGAGGTGTTGACCTCCCGGCTGCTCACCAATCCAAGCGGATGCGTTCACCTGATGTGCACAGGGACCTCAACAACGTGCAATGGCAAAAGGGGGCGAAGTTCTCAATCACGAGCTTCAGACTTTTGGATTGAAGGTTTGTAGAGTATTGGGATGCTCCGAAACCTTGAACTTAAACCATCCTAACTCCCAAGCCCGAAGCCCAAGCCACACAACATCCTGACGAAGATCCACATGCGAGATCAGGCATGGACGAAGAGAGGAAATTCTTAGAATCCTTAGAGCCTTAGACATCAAAAGCCGCACCCACGGAACCCAGCAACCATGAAGCCGTGCCCTACACCGCAAGCCCTGAACCCCCTAAACCCCCCGAACCCTAAACACCCAATCCACTGAAACCCCAAACCACTGAAACCCCCCAAAAGCCCCGAAACCCCTCAGCTAAACCCCAGCACATCGCACCCCTGGAACCATTGGTTCGGGCTGCGGTCCCCCCCTCAGCAGTGTCATCCATCTCGAGGAGTCCCTGCTTTACCTTGGTTTTGGGGGTCTAGGGTTCTAAGGGTTCATCGGGTTTTTAGGGTTCTTAGGGTTCTTGGGGGTTAAGGGTGCCCTACGGGGTGTATGGGGACCGCTTGGATACACCGGGATTTTATAAGGTGACATGGGCTTAAGGGTCCCTCCCGGGGTTTCTTAAGGTTTCTGTGGGCACTTACACAGCCGCGCGGGCGAAGACCACCTCCTAGAACCCTGACTCCCAGCTCGTACAAGAAACCTGGAAGTCTAGAAGAGGGCGCTCGCGCGAGCGCGCGAGCGCGCGCGCGCGCGAGCTTTCTGTCAGGAATCCGCTTCAAAATCATGAGGGGCCCCAGTCAGTTGATTCACCCCTGCTACTGGCTCTTCGCGAGGGAATGAGGTACCCTGCGCAGGCCTTTAAAGGGCTTATATAGGGGGATCTGCAGGTGCCTAGATCCCTTCTTCCCTGCGAAGAACCAGTAGGATTGGCCCACTTCCGATCTGGCCTCGTCATCCCAGTCCAGTGTCACCTTGTCTCGCCACACCATGAAGGGCGCCAGGGTCTGTGGGATGACAGCCTCCATGAGAGACCACGAGAAAGAAAGAATCGCTCGTTTCAGGGGGTTTCAAGGCGTTTCGGGGTTTTAGGGGACCTGAACCGTGGTCCCTTTCCTGATGAGCACACGGCCCAGGCCGCATGATGAGAGGGTTCAGGGCTCAGAGTGCTCAGGGTCTTGCGGCCTGCTTATGATTTCAGGGTTGAGCCCAGCTAAGGCGCCAATCATCGGACAGCTGAGACAGCTGTCATCCCAACCTGCCCAGGCCAAACCCTCAACCCTCAACTCCGGATCCTAAACCTTGAGCGCTCCCTCATGCACGTCTCTCCTACGCATGCCGTGCAGGCCGGCCCCCCTCCGTTCCAGTTCAGATTCAATACGCCAACGATTGAGCGCAACAGGCCCTGAGCCGCTTAAGGCCCTAAATTCCCTAAATTCCCTAAATTCCCTAAATTCCCTAAATTGCCTAAATGCCCTCAACCCTGGAACCCGCAAAACAACCAAGCACAACATCCTGCATCCAAACCCAAACACGCTGAACTCTCCAGCTGCCACTTCGCGCCTTTGTGTCATGCAGAATCCTCGGCAATCACACCACACGCCCATCGGTTTGGGGTTTCGGGTGTGGGCTTGGAGATGCACAGCCACCGGGCATTTCTTGCCCTGCCGGCTGGCGCGCACTACGTGCATGATCAGCGGCGCAAGGAGTGAGGAGCCCAATTAGACTGGGGATTTTGGTGCTTAGGGTTCTTGAGCTGGGTTTGTGTTTGAAAGGGCCAAAAAGTTGCTGGGTATGGAAGGCACAGCACATCCTAGGGTTTAAGGGTTAAGGGTTTAGGGCTTCGGGTCTAAGAGCTGATCCCAGGCCTACTTGAACACACGAGGGCCCACACCCCCTCAACCTTTAAAAAAAAACAACAAACATCTCAACCCCCATTCCCTCAACCCCAAACCCCCAAACCCTAAACCCCAACACCCCTAGCCTAAACCCTAAACCCTAACACCCCCAGACCACGGGATTCAAGTTGGGTGTCACCTTGGCGTGCACTTCGTTCACGAGCGGCAGAGGCGAGCCTGTCTTTGGGTCTCCGAACGCTTGAAGAAAGGGCTTTCAGAGTCAAAGCTCAGCCTTAGGGGTTTGAGGGCTTGACCCGAAACCCTAAACCCTAAACCATAAACCCTGTGTTGCTCAAAGGTGTTCAGGGTTTCGGGGGTGCTTTTTCGGGCCTTTTTGGGTTTTTGCGGCCCCAGCCCCGGCCTCGGCCCAGCAGCGCGCTGATGCCTGACATCCAGGCACCGCCGGCGTTGACCACCTTGGGGCTTTGGGGTGCTCAGTCAGACACGGAACAGACGCATATATCTCTACACATCTATATATATATATATACATATGTATGCATATGTATAGGTTTTTCGTGTATGTATGTGTACATATATATATATATACATAGGTGCACATATATACATATATACATATATACATATATACATATATACATATATACATATATACATATATACATATATACATATATACATATATACATATATACATATATACATATATACATATATACATATATACATATATACATATATACATATATACATATATACATATATGTATACACATACATATAGACATATAAATTTGTAGTCTCGAATATCTGATATGTGCTATGTATGGAAATAGTAACGACGAATACATGAGTACACGCACCACCCCCCCCCCCACCCGCCCCTCGCCCCCGCCCTGCTTCCCGTCCCTCTCCTTCCAAAAAGATGAAAACCGTAGCGAACGAAAACACACAGGAGATAACAATAACAAAGAACATTAATATCATGTATACACAGTTGCACTGTTAGACTGCAATTGCTGCATTCACTTGCCGTAGGGCTTCTCTCCTTCGGAAATCCAAAGGAAAGACAAGATAGCTACCCGCATCAACAATTAGAACAATCAGTATAAAGCTTGTTACAGACATATAATTAAGAACAAACGAAGGAAATCCAAAAAGCTAAGACTGTTAAGTATTCGAGGGATGAGGTAGGATGGCATTCATCTATTATACGTCCCTAGGGAAACGACAATACTGTAAGCAGATGAAGCTTGAACCTAAACCCTACACCCAAGCTTACTTAAGCCCTGCATCTACGCTTCAAACTACAGCCAAGGGATGTTTGCCCAAAACATATCCCAAGCCACAACCAAAACTCTAAAGCCTACACCTAAACCCCAAACCCTAAACCCCTAAACCCCTCATCCACGCCCCATCTGCCATTTGTCGCCAGCTGCCGCGAAGCCACGGCATCGCAAGGGAGGCGCTTTTCGGTGCCGTCGCTCCTTCGGGCGCTGTCGGGTTTAGGGTTTAGGGTGTAGGGTTTAGGGGTTTAGGGTTTAGGGGCTTAGGGTTTAGGAGTTTAGGGTTTAGGAGTTCAAGATGTGGGGTCGTGGCGGCTTGAGGGTCTTCAGGACGAGGAGAGTTCTCAAGGCAAGCGGAGGCTCAGCACCACGCGCGCGGCGGCCACGTCGCCGCCCTCGACGTCAAAACCCGCGATTCGGCCCCGGAGCACCGTCGCGTCCTTCTCGCGGGCCTGCGGGAAGCACTGTTTTGGCTTGGGGCGGTCCCTGTCAGGGGTGTTCCGACTCAGTACCCCCCTGTAGATACCCTTCAAGATCGGAGTCCTTGTTTTCAAAGAGGTCCCAAACTCAGAGCAAAAATCCCTCCAAGATCAACTCCAAAGCCGAAGGGGCATTGGGCCCAGGCAAGGCCTGGAACCCGGAGCCATCAGCTCCAGCCGATTGGGCTTCGGATTCACGGGAGTTCGAACACAATGGAAGCCGAACGCACGTCATAAGGGTACCCTTCTTTTTCCGTAGGTTCGTAAAGATGATGCAGCCCAGGACGCCGAACAGCCCCCAAAAGTTTGCCCCGAAGCCCCCAACCCTAGACCTTACACCGGATACCCCAAACCCCAAACCCTAGACCCTAAACCCCAAGCCCTAAACCCTAAACCCTGAGGGCTTCCTTGGGGGAAACCAGCGCACCTTGGTGAGCATGCTCCGGCCGAGCCCCTTGCATCACAGCTCGCGGGTTTCAGGGTTTCGGCCTTAGGAGTTCAACGGTTTCGGGGGGGGGGGGAAGCAGGGTCCGAAGGACAGGGTTTCGGGTTTTGGGTTTTTGGTTTAGGCTTTAGGGTTTAGGGTTAAGGCTTTAGGGTATTAAGTTTAAGGCTGCCTGGCTTGGCGCTTTGGCTTCTGGAAATTGTAAGGACCGCTTCATGGCTTGGAAAACTCCAACCAGGACCAAGAAGAAGGGTTTAG
Organism: Symbiodinium natans; assembly: GCA_905221605.1. Lineage (NCBI taxonomy): Eukaryota > Dinophyceae > Suessiales > Symbiodiniaceae > Symbiodinium > Symbiodinium natans. The sequence goes on along the minus strand of CAJNDS010000294.1, from coordinate 88,955 downwards.
GGTTCAAGGGTTCGGGCATAGGGCTTAGGGTTTCTGAGCTGCATCGTGCCTTTCTGTGGGGCTGCGCGAAACCACGGTCCCGAATAGGTTTATTGTGTAAGTCTCTGCAGCCAGCTGCTGAAATTCTGGTTTACGGCCGTAGGGGTCCCATTCTCTCACCAGGAAGCATTCGAGCAGCCCAAGCCCTTTCAACAAAACTGAGTTCACCCTCCTTCCCACATCCCGGCCCCCAGTTCCTAAACCTAAGACCTCCGACCTCACCACGAGCGCATGAGGCACGAGGCCTGAAGGCCCTACACCCTTCAGTGTTTTGGATGGGGATCAGCTTCACTTACTGCATATCTTGGGGGCGAAAGTGGGGAAGCGGATACATATTCTAGGCAGCAGCATCCCCCCAACGCCAGAAATCTAAACTCTGAAGCCCCTTCTAGCCTAGACCTTCCAAGCCCAAGACCCCTAAACCCCAAACCCCAAAACCACCACACCCGCAAAAACCCCAACACCCCAAAACCCCAAAACCCCCAAAACCTCCCAACCCCTAAACCCCAAACCCCCACACCCTCCCCAAAGCCCGAAAAAGGGGGTGACCTGTGAGTCCAGCCACCCGCAGCGCCGCGCGTGGAGCAAGCCCTTCGCCTCCTCTCTGGTTGCGATTTTGGGTTTAGGGCTTCGGGTTTGGGGTTTAGGGCTTAGGGTTTAGGGTTTAGGGTTTGCCCTAAACCCTGAACCCTAAACCCAGCAAGGCTTGGAGTTTGTGGGTCTGGGATTTAGGGCTTTGACATCAGCAACTTCCGGACTCATTTAGCAAAACCTCAAAGCCCTACATTTCCAAAACACCGGGGCCGATTCAATTAGGGCTGGGGACGCAGAGCCCGATGAAGTAAAAATGGGCATGTAGGGCTGTTGCTGTTGCCATTCCGTGGGGATTCACAATACCCAAAGCCCTGAGCCCTAAGCCCTAAGCCCAAAACCCTAAACCCGAACTCCTAAACCCCAAACCCTAAATCTGAAACCCTAAACCCTAAACCCTAAACCCTAAACATGAAGCCCTGAACGCAGCCCAGCCTTTGCGACGAAGGGAAAGATGCTCGAAATGTTCTCCGGGCCTTGGATGCAAGGCTTGGATGCAAGGCTCGGGGGTTTAGGGTTTAGGGTTTAGGGTTTAGGGTTTAGGGTTTAGGGTTTAGGGTTTAGGGTTTAGGGTTTAGGGTTTAGGGTTTAGGGTTTAGGGTTTAGGTTAGGGTTTAGGGTTTAGGGTTTAGGGTTTAGGGTTTAGGGTTTAGGGTTTAGGGTTTAGGGTTTAGGGTTTAGGGTTTAGGGTTTAGGGTTTAGGGTTTAGGGTTTAGGGTCTCATGCTTTGAGGGTTCAGGGCTTTAGGGCTTCTAGGGACTATGTCCCAAACCCCCTCGCAGGAAATAGCAAAAGCGCACAAATCTAGAATCCAAAGGAAAGCTGAGTACACTTCGGCCCGAAGCCCCAAACCCCAAACTAAACTGTGGACCCTAAACCCCAAAATCTCAGCCGAGATCTTAAACTGCCCACAGGCAACCCCGAAGACGATATCAGTGCAGCAAGGCCGCCGCGAATGAGGTCGAAGCCCACCAAGTTTGGGTCGCGGAAATCGTCTGTAGGTTTCCTCAGTGGAGGAACCGAGCTGAGCAGCTAGCTGTCCTGTATATTGCGACGGTTTCATCCGTTCAGTGCTCCCAGGACCGGGCCCAGGGTTGTAGCAGAGGCCTGCTGCTCCAAACGCCGGCGGATCAAAACAGGAGGCAGGGCGTCGGGTTGGGGTTTGGGGTTTCTCAGGTAGGTCAAGAGAGACCACGGCCCCCCTTTACCTCCACTCCCATGCAAGCACCTTCCAGGCGGCCGAGTCTCTGGTACGAGGACAAGTCTCGATGTCGTCGTACAGGGCCCGCGCCATAGCTGGAGGCCTTGTCCGCGAAAGCCTCAAAGGCCTCCCACATTCAGGCGCACTGAGCTGCGGCATCTACTAAAGCCACCCAGAAAGCATCCCAAAGAAAACCCTTCGCAAATCCGAAGATATGTCATATATAAAATAATCATATCAGGTATTTTTCCATATAGACTATGTTCTGAAGTCCATATTATCATAATTTACATGATAAACCCAAAGCCACCCCGAAGCGGGACCAGTAGAAGCACCTACAACGGTACCGACCCCCCTTCCCCTTGCCCTCAAAAGCCCCCGTCCTCGCAGCCCTCGTCCGTGGCCGTGAAAAAGCCTGGGCTTGGGGTTGGGTTTAGGGTTTAGGGTGTTGGGTGTAATGGTTAGGGTTTGGGGTTTAGGGCCTAAGGTTTAGATGCAAGTTCTTGCAATGCCCCAATCAGTGACCAATCATGGTCAGGAGAAGTCTGGGCAGCTAAAGCCGGGACGGGAAAAACCAAGAACAGCGCAAACAGAAGAAAGCACAGACCTGCAGAGGGGCAGGGGAGCAAGTTGACCAAAAACAGAATTGCACAGCGTTGAGACATGCTTCGGCTAGTCGTGATTGCACCAGCACTCATGTTTGCTTTATTTCCCTTGGTGCTAGACCTGGGGTGCAGTCTTATCACCTTGGACCCGGCCCAAAACTCCGAAGCAGTCAATTGGAAAGCTTGTAGGTGGGGCAGAGGGGTGGGACTGCCAAGAACAAATACAGAAACTAATAACAAACCCCAAACCCCAAACTACAACCCTAAAACCCTCAACCCTGAAGCCCAAGAACCTAAACCCCTACAAGCCCCAAACAAAGCCCCAACAATGGGCCGACAAGCCTGAAACCCTAACACCCTAAAAACTAAAACCCTAAAACCCTGAAACCTTAAAACCCTAAAACCCTAAAACCCCTAAAACCCTCTAAAACCCCGAAACAAGCCCCACGGCCGAGACGCTGTAGCCACGCCTGGTGAGGCCGATCTCGTTGGCCTCGCCAGCCTCGTTCTCTGGGTTGCTGCTTTAGGAACTTCAGGGGTTTGAGCGTTAAGGAACTTTAGGGGTTTTAGGGTAAAGGGTTTTAGGAGCGGTCACGGGAGGAGGCAGTTCAAGAAGCTCCACCTGCCGGGCGCTTTTGGGCTGAAGGCTTGGGAAGGGTTTAGGGTTTAGCGGGGGAGGGGGGTCAGGATTTAGGGTTTGGGGGGTTTAGGGCCGTTTCGGGTTTTGGAGGATTGAGGGTCTAGGGCTGAGAGCCTCGGGTTTAGGGTTTAGAGTTTAGAGTTTAAGGTTTAGGGGGTGGTGCAGGCTGCAGCAAGGAAGTCCCATACCGAGTTTCGGGCTTCCGGGCCTTGTGCCCTTCCAAAGAGGCTTGGAACTGAACAACCTAAACCCTACAGCCTAAAGCCTAAAGCCTAAACCCTAAACCCTAAACCCTAAACCTAAACCTTATATACGGTTCTGAAGCCCCCGCATGACAAGTAGGGCACCCGAAGCCCCAGGCAGTACGAGTAGCCTGGGACCCTAAGCCGGGAACCTTTTCGGGGGGCAATTCGGCTTTGCAGACCCCCCCAACCCCCACCCCCGAACTAAACTCTCAGCCGCGAAGCCCAACTTAGAGTTTAGGGTTTAGGGCTCAGAGTTACCCTACCTTAAACCCTAAACCCGAAACCCTAAACCCGAAACCCTAAACCCTAAACCCCCTTCAGGCGGGCAAGTTGCCAACTCCTCCAGGAGGTCCACTGACCGTGACATGAAGGGCACCAGCGCCGGGTCCAGGAAGAAGTCGCGGTAGCACTCTGTGGAAAACCTGCAGGTTTGGGGGGTTGGGGGTTTATTGGGGTTTAGGGTTCAGGGTTTTGGGGTTTAGGGTTTAGGGCGTAGGGTTTTTGGGGTTTGGGGTTTAGGGTTTGGGGTTTAGGGGTTTTGGGTTTGGGCTTTAGGGTTTAGGGAGCTTAGGGTTTGGATTATAGGAGTTCAGGGGCCAGCAACAGCGCAACACCCCTCCGAGCATCTCGAGAAGCGGAGGGCGGAGAGAACCTAAACCTTTAAAGGTAAGCCTAACATGAACTTTGAACCCTTAATACCCTTAACTCCTGAAAGCTGGCACACAACCACCTCAATCCTCACCTTCAATCCTTAACAGCACGAAGGCAATGCAACATGGAGACGTGACTCAAGCCTTCGAAGATGTACTGTTCCTTGCAGTCTCGCTCGCTGAGCCCACTCATAACATGCCCCAACGACCGACTTGAGGCCGTGCGGCTGACTGGTTGCCGTCAAGGGCGGGCGCGGATCCACGATGGTAACCTTCATGTGGGGGATAGGATTGGAGGGACCCTTGGGGATATAGACCCTCTGAATAAGGTCCCTGTTTAAGAGAGCCACAAGAGGGTTAAGAAGGGTTCCCTTTGAAGGGGCCCCCCTTATCCGTGCAGCGAGGGGGGGGGGGGGGGGGGGAACCCAACCTGCAGCCCAGCGGACACTCTGACTTGCCTTCTGATTTGCAGCTCTTCATACCTCGATCCAAGTATCTAATCCTCTCCACGCCTACTTCTGAGGGTGGGACAAAACTGGTCCTCAGAGGCCTAACTCACTACCGGCAAACTCTTCTCTGTGGGGGGCTGCGTTGAGGGTTGCGGGATGAGGAGGTGCCCCGGAGTTCGACGTTTAGATGGGTGGTGAGCCTACCGCGATGCAGCTCCTGCTGTAGCCTTGTTTCCTAAAGCCCGTAACATCCCGTAACCCTATCCCAAACTCCGAGAAGCCTAAACCCTAAACACCAAAACTCAAAGAAGCCCTTATAGGAACCCCAAGCCCCAAAGCTTATAAACCCTCATAGGATCCCTAAGCCCCAAAGCACATTTGCAGGATGCCATGTCCGAAAGGCGCAGGGTTGAGGAAATTTGGTTTTGGGGTCTAGGGTTTCTGGTTTGGGCTTTAGTGTTTAGGGTTTAGGGGTTGTTGAATCTTGGATGTTTGAGGGGGGATTGATCAGATGCCTTCGCCCCGCGCGCACTTAGGTGCATGGCCGCGCTTGCACCGGCGACACCGCATCCTCCGATCACCACCTGCACATACCAAGAGAGAAATATCGAAGCAATACCCTCAACCCCCTGCAAAAGGCCCAAGCTTTCAGTCCCGAACCCTGGGCCACCTTTTGGGTTCGATATGGGGGTTCACGAAAACAAGGGACCCCTCAGGTAGTCAACAAATCGCAGGATTCCCCGATATAATAAGGACCCCAACAAGGTACCCCCTTGGAGGTTCATGGTACTTATTATCCAATTGTAACCGTACTTATAACTGTACTTGTAGCCATATTAGGGCACTTAAGGGGCATATGAATAGGTTATATGTACAGTTATCATTGGGGCTGAGGGCTTAGGATTTGCAAGGCTTACATTTCGCCCCACCCCACCCCACCTCTAAATCCTAAACCCGCTTGCGGTTTTGAAGCTGGACTTGCTGACTGCCACTTGCCTAAGCCCTAAAACCAAGCCTCAACCCTAAACCCTAAACCCTAAACCCTAAACCCTAAACCCTAAACCCTAAACCCTAAACCCTAAACCCTAAACCCTGGCTGCCTCCGGAGCAGACGCGAAGCCGCGCCGAGCACGGAGCGCCGGATGGAGGCGGCGAGCCAACATGGCTTTTTGTTTGGGGCAGGGGGGTGGGGGGTAGTTGAGGGTTTGGGGTTTAGGGTTTAGGGTTCAGGCCCTTTTTGGGGTGTTTCGGGTTTAGTCGGGGGTTTCGGGGGTCAGGGTGGGCTTTGGCGTTTGGACTTGGGGGTCGTAGCGTCATAGGCTTGGAGGTGCTAAGGCAACCTTATGAAACTCTGCGGCTAGGGATTCAGGGGACCTTAAACCCTAAACCCTAAATAACCCTTTAGGATTGAGGGTGCTGCAGGTTGAAAATGCATGAGGCATGCGTGGAATCTGCTTGGGCGCAAAGGCTGGATAGGGTTGGGGGGGGGAGGGGGGGCAGGCTTTTAAGGCTTCGGCTGCATGCAACGTCAAGAGCCCTAAGCCGAAAAACCCGCCGGCCACAAAGCCGAAAGCCCCTAAACTTTGCCGTCCTGGCCCTCATATTCCCTTGGAAAATCTTTAAAAACAGGTCCCCAAACCCAAGGGTACAACGCTAGGGGTCCAGGGCAGGGTCCCGTGAAAACCCTGAACCCCGTGAGAACCCTGAACCCTAAATCCTATACGCTCGAGCCGCTTTTCTCCGCGAGTCAGACGTCGCCTCCCCCCTCGACGACTCTCGCACGGACGCGGAGGCAGAGTTTAGGGCTTCAGGGTTGAATTAGGGCCATATTTGGGGTTTAGGGTTTAGGGTTTAGGGTTTAGGGCTTAGGGCAATTTAGGGTTTGGGTCTGGAGTGGAGTTGAATAAGGCCGTGGAGGCGCTCATCAATGCAGGGCTTAGGGCTCCGCGTGCTTGCTGTGAGTCCCCTACTCAGCTCCACACAACCCTGAAGACCAAACCCTGCCCCCTTGTCAGGCCCCCATCAGCTGGCTTCCCCCAACGCCTTGACCAACCTTGGTCCAATCCACTTTGGGCTTCAACGGGGGGCCCAAACACGGACAGCTCGTACACACCTACTGCGTTTCCAGTTCGATCGCACGGCATCTTCGAAGAACAGGGTGGGGCGCGCAGGGGGTGCAGGTGAGGACCAATGGGCACTGTTTCTCAAAAGCGAATCGATTTTCTACAGGGCGAGGGACAAGGGGGAGGAGGTGGAGAAGAGGAGAGGGTGTATTCTGGCATCCGGCGCTTCGGGGCGTCACGTTATGCCCCTGGAGGTTTCTTGGCATGAGGGGAAAGTGTATACGGGCAGTGCCGTGGAGCTTTTGGGCTCGGGGCTTAAGGTTTGGGGCTGCAGGTTTTGGGGCTTTACCTGATTTGCAGGCGCCCGACTTCGCGCGCTCCTCCTCAAGCTCGGCAATCTCCCGGCGCGCCTTCGCTCAGGGCGGAGGGGAGGGGTTGGATGACGCCAGCCTCCGCACCAGACAACCCCAACCCACGAAAAAGAAAAAGAGGTTGGATCCAAGAGCCCGACAGCCCTGAAGCAAGCCATGCTCCTGGGGCTTGAGGGTTGAGGGTTTGGGGCGGTGGTTTAGGGTTGTTTGGGGCTTAGGGTTTTAGGGTCTATAGGGTTTAGGGCATTTGGAGTTTTTTGAACTCCCTCCTTCCGCTCTCGTGCACACACCCGCCTCCGCCCAAGCGCCCCAGCCCCCACATCATAGAGGCCTCCCAACAAGGCCCCTAGACCCCTGAACGCCTAAACCCGAAAAACAAAAAACCCTAAACCCAAAGCCCCAAACCCCTAGACCCCACACACCTGACTCCTAAACCCTAAACCCTGTACCTTAAACCACTACACCCCTAAACCCTAGACCCTACACCCTAAACCCTAAACCCTAAACCCTCCCGCGACCCCCCAGCGCCTTATCGTATCTTGCATCGGCCTTGGCGGCCTCAGCAAGGTCCGTGTCCTGGGATGAGAACCCTAAAACCTAAACCCTAATTAAGCCCTCAACCCTAAACCCTCAACACCAAACCCTAAACCCTAAACCCTAAACCCTAAGTCACCGCCGGGCTCTCTGGGTTTCGGGCTTCTAGGGCAGCTCAAGGCTTGAGGGGTGAGCGGTTTAGGGTGGGTTTAGGGTTTGGGGTTTAGGGTTTAGGGCTTAGGGTTTAGGGCTTAGGGCCTAGGGCTTAGGGCTTTTAGGGGTTAAGGGCTTAGGGCTTAGGGCTTAGGGCTTAGGGCTTAGGGCTTAGGGCTTAGGGTTTAGGGCTTAGGGCTTAGGGCTTAGGGATCAGGCTTGCTTAAGGGTTCAGGGTTTAGGGTTCAGGGGTTCAGCTTTGCTTGAGGGCCTTGGGCTCTGGGGCTTTGGCTTTAGAGGCTTGTTCTTGGAGGTGGCAGGCTGCCCTAAACCCTAAACCCAAACCCCAAGCCCTAAGCCCTAAACCCCAAGCCCTAAGCCCTAAACCCCAAACCCTAAACCCTAAACCCTACACCCTAAACCCTAAACCCTAAACCCTAAACCCGGAGAACCACACAGGCCAGGAGTCCTTTGCCTTGCGCTGGCTGTCGCGCAGGCGGGCCACCTGGGCCATGAGCCGGGCCGGTCTTGGCACCAATCCTTGGAGGCGCCAGCGCCCGAAAGCTCGAAATGTCTCGGCGCAAGGCCTTAAGTTGCCCTGTTGGGTTTAGGGTTTAGGGTTTAGGGTTTAGGGTTTAGGGTTTAGGGTTCAGGGTTTAAGGTTTCAGGTGAAATCTCGCCAATTTATCTTATATAGATGTTGAAGGCCTTAGGGGCTTCGGGGGTGCAGGGTCTAGCCCACGCCGAATCTTCAGGCCACTGACATTTCTTGAGGGCTGTCGAAGCCTGTCGGAACCCGAAGAAGTGCGGCAAGGCGGCCCGCGTAGGTCTTGAGAGTTTCCAGGCCCTCCGGGCAGAAGCACGTAGGGCTGAACCCTAAACCCTAAACCCTAAACCCTAAACCCTAAACCCTAAACCCTAAACCCTAAACCCTAACGGGGAGTAGGCTCGAGCTTATATCTTTCAGGCCTTGGGATCCAGATGTCAGGTCTTCAGGTTTTGAGACTTCAAGGTTTTTAGGAGTCTGGGGTGTTAGGGCTTTAGGGTTTTAGGGTTTTAGGGTTTTAGGGTTTTAGGGTTTTAGGGTTTTAGGGTTTTAGGGTTTTAGGGCTGCGGGCATTCGGGCCTTTGCCGGCGAGTGCTTCATCAAGTCCTCCCAGTATTCGAGGACGGCATCGCGCAGGTGCACCTCGCCAGTTCGATAGGGTTTAGGATTTAGGGTGTAGGGTTTTTCGGGTTTAGGGTTCAGGGTTCAGGGTTTAGCGTTTAGGGTTTAGGGTTTAGGGTTTAGGGTTTAGGGTTTAGGGCCTTTTAGGGTTTAGGGTGTAGGGCTTAGGGCTCAGGGCTTAGGGCTCAAGCCCGGACTCCTGCCTGTTGGAGCTGCTCGCTGAGCTTATCTCGTTGCTGCCAGGCATTCTTGATGCTGCCCTTGAGCTTGTTGGTCGTGGCCTGGTTTAAGGGTTTAGGGTTTAGGGCTAAGGGCTAAGGGTTTAGGGTTTAGGATTTAGGGGTTCTAGGGGAGCGTAGGGATTTGCAGGCCCGGCTGCTCAAAAAAACCCAACCCTAAACCCTAAACCCCAAACCCACATGGCCTCCAGCTTCTCGACGCTCTGTTGCGCCTGGCGGCGGCGGCTTTCCTGCTTCTCTCCTCAGCTGATTGGCTTAGTGGTCCTAAGCTTCCCTAAACCCTAAACCCTAAACCCCAAACCCTAAACCCCAAACCCTAAACCCTAAACCCTAACTAGGAAAGGCAAGTTGAGGCTTGTACCCCGAACAAACAGCTCAACACCCTAGCAAACATCCCACAAGGAGCCTCGAAGCATCTAGCCCACTGCAAAGGCTTGTGAGAAAAAGTAGCACAAGCGCTCAAAAGCAGCACGAAGCCCTAAACCCTAAACCCTAGACCCTAAACCCTAAACCCTACACAGCTCTACTACTGAAAGGTGGTGCTCGGTTCTCGCACGCAGTCTGCCAGGCCCACTTCGCCGTCTGCACCTCGCCTCCTTGGATGAAGGTTTTTGGCTTCGGGTCTCGAGCCTAGGCCTCTCATATGGTACTTTGAATACGTCTACATGAATATATTATTGCTATATTGCTATATTGCAAGACGACTTTATTGTTGTGGTACCATACTACCATAGTACCGTAGTACCATGTTACCACATTGCCATACTACCACATTACCATACTACCACTACCATCTTACCATGTTGCCATAATACCATATTACCATATCGCTATATTGCTATATTGCGAGATCAGGCTATGACTATATCGGTATGCCATGCTGCCACTCTATGACCAGGCCTTCGGCTCGTTTTGCCTGAAGCCTACCCAAAAAATGATCCCCCGAAGCTTGCAAATCCGGAAGGGGGTCGCAGTTCCTTGAGCCTCTCGCGGAGGATGCACATGGCCGCCACCTCTTCGATGGGGTTTCCCTGAGCCGACCGGTTCATTTAACTATGCTTCGAACCGCCTAAAAACGACTCGTTCGCTAGCACTTCAAAGCTTGACCCTAACCACAAACTTTAGTTCGACAACTGTCTAGTTGTAGGACGGATGCAGGAGTTTTGAAAGGGCTTAGGTTCTAGGACTAGCGGGGGTCCCTCCAGAAATCAAAGTCCGTCACCACTTCAACCCTAACCCCCACTTCAACCCTAACCCCGCGGCCTTGACTAAGCTCATACCCTAGCCCTGGCCGGCGAAGTTCAAAACAAACTCTAACAAAAGTTGAAACATGAAAGTACTGCCGGGCCACGTGCGTCTCAAAGTCGTCATCGTCGTCTGAGGCATCGACTGGCATGATCAGAATTTCAGGAGCGATTAGGGATCAGGGCAAGACCAGCAAAAACCGTGCGCAACAATCCAAAGCTCAAAAACCCAAAAACCCTAAACCCAAAAAACCCTAAACCCTAAAACGCTAAAAACCCTAAAACCCTAAAACCCTAAACCCCCAAAACCCTAAAACCCTAAAACCCTAAAACAGTAAAACCCTGGACCATAGAAGGGTGTAGGAGTAAGGGCTTAGGGACGAAGATTGACTAGGCTTTGTATGTTCAGGACCTAACGGGCTTGCCGTCTTAGGGTTTAGGGCTTGGGCTTTGGGCTTAGGGTTTAGGGTTTAGGGTTTAGGGTTTCGGGTTTCGGGTTTCGGGTTTCGGGTTTAGGGTTTAGGGTTTAGGGTTTAGGGTTTAAGGTTACCAGGGCTTTTGCTTCATTTGGGGGCCTGAGGGTTTCGGATTTTAGGTACTGGGGGCTTCGGAATCAGAAAGGTTCCAGGCTCCCCCATGTGCCCACCTGCCGTGACATCTGGGCAGTCCTCCCGCTTTCTCTTTAGCTCGGCCACGGCTTTCATGACCGACGCGTCCTAGGGTTTAGGGCTTAGGGTTGAAGATGCTTGGCCCCTCGTTGAAGGCACTTGCATCGGACCGATGGCCCCTTGAACACAAACAAGGTCAAGGTCGAATTCCACCCAGGTTCCCCTTCTCCGTCGGCAAAGGACAGGTTGAACAAGCCTGGCACGAAAGTTAGGGCTCCCAAATACAAGGGCTTCCGTGTGGCTTGGTCTTCGGGCGTGTGCCCTAAACCCTAAACCCTAAACCCTAAACCCTAAACCCTAAACCCTAAACCCTAAACCCTAAACCCTAGGGTTTACAAGCAGGGCAAGGCCGAGGAACTGAGCGCTTTGTTGTGCCATATCCGCGCCGAGCATTGCCCGCATGTCTCCGCGCTGCTGAGACACTCTTTGTGAAACCTGAGGACTTAGGATTTGGGGTTTAGGGTTAAGGGTTTAGGGTTTAGGTTTAAGGGTTTAGTGTTTAGGATTTGTTGAGGGTCTCTAAACAGGGGTTGTGTGTTGACTATGTAAAACCCTGTGAAGACTATCAAAGCGTTCCCCTGCTTACCCAAAACATGACCCACTGAAGCGATTTGGGAGTTTACGATAAACGATAATAAGGGACCTCTAATAGAGACCCCCGAACAGGAGCATCTAATAAGGACCCCAAGAAGGTACCCCTAAACCTTTAACCCTAAACCCTAAACCCCAAACCCCAAACCCCAAACCCTAAACCCTAAACCCTAATTTCGTAAACCCCCATTTGGCTTGACCAAGTCCGACACCCCTCAAAGCCGTAAGTTTCCGTACGATGTCTCCCAACTACGTTTCGGGTTTAGGGTTTAGGGTTTAGGGTTTAGGGTTTAGGGTTTAGGGTTTAGGGTTTAGGGTTTAGGGTTTAGGGTTTAGGGTTTAGGGTTTAGGGCTCAGGGCTTGGAGGGTTAGGACTAGGGCTTAGGGTTTTAAACGCGCTCACCCTACCCCCTGCGGTTGCCTCTGATGCGAGCCATAGCCATAGTTGAAAACTAAGTCTGGGAAGGAGGCAATTTGAAACAGGGTTTAGGGTTCGGGGTGTGCCGCAACGCCCCCGCCCACGTAAATAGACCCTCAACCCAAGCGCCTGTAGCACAGGGACTTAATTACAATGGGTGTTTTGAATAAGCCAGACTAGACTAGCACCGGGGCTAGTCGTTCTCAGCCGATAGTGATCTTGGTATGAAGTTTTGGGTTGAGGGTTGAGAGGTCTAGGATTTAGGGTTTAGGGGTTAGGGTTCAGGGCTTAGGGTTCAGGGTTTAGGGTTTAGGGTTTAGGGTTTAGGATCTTCCTGGGAAGCCCCAGGTGCACGTGGTTGCAGGAGTTCGCCACCAGCGGCCCACTGAGTGGCTGGCGGCAAGCACTGCACAGCGCCCGGAGATCCGCCATGGTTTGGGAGGGCTTGGGGGTCTTCGGGGTTGGGGGTCTAGGGTTTAGGGTTTTGGGATTAGGGTTCAGGGTTAGGGGTTAGGGGGTTTTGGGGTTTTGGGGGTTTAGGGGTTTGGGGGCTTGGGGGTTGGGGGCCTGGGGGTTTGGGGTCTGGGGCTTCGGCACTTCTCTCAACTGCGCTTGGAACCCCTTGACAGCGTTAACTCTTGATGGTCCCTCTATCTGAACTGGGGCTCTAGTAGGGTTTGCGGAAGGTTCAGGGCCTGGGGGCTTCTGAGCCCAAGAGGCCTGTAGCTTCGGACATCCAGACCCCCACGGCCAGGAGCGCGGCGAGGCACATGTGAGATAGGGTCTCGAGCTCGGGGCTAAACACCGTAAATTAAGCCACTCACAACCCTCAAACCATAAACCCCTACACCCCTGAACCCGCAGCCGCAGTGGGGTATAATAAGAAGCAAAGTGCGCGAGAGTACGAACGCCATTAACAATAAAACTTCTGAATGGAGATCATTAGTAGCATCGTCGTGTTTTTCTAAATTACCGAGGGAGAAGATTACAATGAAGTTTACGTGCACAGCGTGGCGATGACATTGGCATTAGTACGTTCATGACATTCACTACACTCACTCATATCGCCCTCTCTCACCGCCAAGTAAGAAATAATGAGGGGAATGTACCGTTCATGTAATACAGTAATCGTTTGTCTTTTGCTCAGGCTTGTCATGTAGGCAAACTACCCCATAAATTAACAAAAAAACACCAAAAACAAAATGGCGAAGTAGAGACTGCTGCATTTTGGAGGAATCTTCCGCACTCCATCAAGAGTAAGATTCCAGTCGCCCTGCAACCTATGAACCCAAATCTCCGGCGCCTCTTCCCAGAACCATATGCAGCCATGGCGGATCGGTGCTGCGATTTGGGGATGCGACCTAGGTTTGGGGTTTCGAGTTTGCAGGATTTCGGAATGGGGGTAGCGGGGCTTGAGCCACTTTAGCTCCATGAAAGGCTAAGCTTCAACCAAAGCCCTAAGCCCCGTGGCTCGAAAGTCTCACTCGCTCTGATCTTCACCAGCAAGGTGGCTGTGGGTTGCTACGATTTGCTGCAAGCTGATGCTTGAACCACCTCGGCGTGCGATGACCTCAAACGGTGAGGGAAAGGGCAAAGGCTCCAGATTCACTGCTTCACCTGTCTACCGCGGCTGCTGGCAGAGACCCCCCGCTCCTGCCATTTTTGGCCGCATGTTGATGACAGAAGACCGAAGAGTATGTGTCAGTTTCGATTCTAGCACTTGGCCACACGGCTTTACAATTCGATTCACGGGCGAGCTGTACAAGTCCGAAGACAACTTTAAAACTGGCCCCTCTTGAGAACGGCGGAGAAGTCACATACATCGAACTCAGCGTCACTACAGTACCCTGAGCTCCGTGCTCCAGTGGACCCCGGTCACCGCCTGTGCACCATGCATCCATGAAACCAGCTATGTGCAACTTCAAGGACGGAACACCTTGCTGCATAAATACGTGCTGGGCTCCCCGGATCGCAAGAAGAAAGAACCAAAAAGAAGGTAACGCAGCAGACCTCAGACCACCCCCCAAATCCTGAACGGCGCGAAGATGAATTTAGCTGCCTCTCAGCGCGCCCGAAGACCCAAAAGCCGAAACCCTCGCAATCCTCACACCCCCCCAACCCTTAGTCTAGGCTGAACTCGGAACCCGGTGACACGGCGCACAGCTCAAAACTGGCAGCTGCAACCTGGAAGATGTCGCGTGCATGCGAACACTTGGTTGGTGCGCACCGACCCTGTACTACCCCGCACTGGTTTAGGATTTAGGGTTTAGGGCTTAGGGGTTAGGGTTGGTTTTCGGTTTAGGGTTTAGGGCTTAGGGTGTTTAGGGTTTAGGGCTTAGGGTCTAGGGTTTAGGGTTTAGGGTTTAAGGTCTAGGGTCGAGGGTCTTAGGCTTTCGGGCTTTCGGGCTTTCGGGCTTTACAGTCTGATGATTCTGGGTGTAGAGCGAGTTGTTACTTTGGGTTTGGCACGTACCGGGCACTGCGCGAGAAACACAGAAACACAGAGCCTTATGAAACAAGGTCTTCTAGAGACTTTGCCTTAAGTTTGCAAATCCCAACACCCTCACACCAGTCTCCTAGCCCTTTTCGTTTTAATGTCCTGAACCCTACAACCCAAACAGAAAAACCCTAAACCCTAACACCCAAACCCTGAACCCAAGTCAGAGGCTTGGAAGGAAAAATCCGGCTTTGTCTCTGAGGGGTCGCCTGCTTCCGCTGGAGGGCTCAGGGGCTTAAGCGGGCTTGGGCGCTTGGGTATGGGGAGTTTGGGGGAAGCGTGGGGCGGGGGTGCCAAAATAGGCCGTGTCTAGAGCTGCTTTGTAAGTCAAAAGTTTGCGGCCGATGGGATCCAGAAAGCACCTGCAACCTCTCAGACCACACCCCAAAACCACCTAAACCCGCAAAACGCGAAGGGGGGGTGGGCGGGGGGCTCTGATCTGACATTGTTGTATCATTGTCGGTTCTCAGTGCTTAGCGCTTAGTTTAGGGTTGGTCTGGTATCGCAGGCTAGAGTTAAGGATGCGCAGCGGTGCGGTGCAGCTGCTCCCAGCTTATCGACACGTAGGGGAGCTGGCCAGCTGCCAAGAAAACTAGGCATTCTCAGCAGTAGGCCGCTCCAAGAAGGTGATTCAAAGTACTCCTCAAAACTAGTGTGATTGACAAAGCACCATGTCTCCTCATTGCCCCCCAGGCCTCCTCTGCGGCGTCAAAATGCCGGCAGTGCAAAATCCCGCGCTCTCCGGGGGCCACAAGTGGCCAAACGCCGGGGCTCTCAGTGCAAGTTTCTGCCCCCCGATAGCGGGGCTCCCTCTCTCCCAGCATGAGCAGCGGCATTTTGCGGGAGTGTCTGGGAAGGCAGGCGATACTCGCTGAATCCACACACGGTCCACCACGTCATCCTGCATCCCAGGACGTGCAACCGGCGGCGGATTTCCTCAGCGAGGCAACCGCCCGGCGCTTTGTGAAGCTGTCTATATACTCTCTTGGAATTTGGCATTCCGGCTGGGGTGGGCCGTCCACGGGGCACAAATGCCCTTCAAAAGTGGTCACACAACGACCAGTAGCGGACATGGATAGTGGGCTGTTGGTATTGTTATCGGTGCTGCTTCTCATTCTCGACTCGTGGACGCCCAGACCCTTCCGAAATGAAGCACCTCAGTTCTGCGATCTACCCAAAATTTCCACGGCCAGGAATCTGCCAGCAGCTACTGTGCAAGCCACCTCAGAAACTTCGAAACGTTCTTTTACTTTGCACACTGCAAAAGCTTTCGACAAGCCCTACACTTCAACCCTAAAACCCAAGCAAAACTCTTTGAACCCAAAAGCCCGAAGTTTTATGCGCATTTGCGGAGGTGGCTTTCGCGGGAAGAGGCAGCTGCTGAATGCTGCGGAAGAGGGCGGCAGATTGAGCATCTAAGGCACACGGAAGCCCCTCACCTAGGGAAGCGCACGGTGTCACGGCGTAGAGTCCGTGCCACGCGACCTATCAAAGGGGACAGTCGAATTCTGCACAAATTCAGATATCTAGCAGCGGAAGCCGTTGTCTCGCCGTCAGCGTACAGCCTCCAACTCTGGTGGAATCGGACTGAGGATATCCTCTATTGGCTAAAGGCTTCTAAACGGTATGTTCTACACCAAGGGTCTCAGGAGCCTTTGGTGAACTGCATTGCTGGGGCTGCCAGAGTGAAAGGTCTCTCGTGGAATCCTCTGCGGCCTGTCGAAATGCAGGGCTTGGAAAGTGGTGATGCTGTTGACAACTTTTGACGACGCCGATCTACGACACACATGTATATGCGGATATGTGCGTATAAATATATATATATATATACATATATATATATATACTTATTTTTTATGTATTTATTTATTTATTATGTATTTGTTTTTTATTTATTTTTATATTAGTTGTTAATAACTATTTGCTACCCCCCCCCCCCCCCAGCGACCTACCCTTTTTAGGCCTTTTTAGGCCGTTTTAACAAAAAGGGACACAGAAGGCCCAAATGTCGCGTAGTTAATCACCGGGTAATGAAGGACAGTTACTGGGACACCCACCTCACAGACCCCGATAAGCCAGCATTGGAAGAATCTACATTTTGAATCTGAAGCAGACAATGCTGTTTTTAGATGTTTAGATCAGTGTTTTTCTATGCAAATTGTGCGTTTCAAGGGCAATTAATGTTTTGTTTAGCAACTAATGTATTTATACAATTGTGTTTGTACGAGGCAAAGTATTAATCAAATAGTGAAACATTTTCTTGGTTCTATACGAATTTAGCTACTAGAGTAATTATTAAGCAAAGAGCCCAATTTGACTCAAGTGAATACAATTTAAAGGAGCATACTCAACCAAGATACGAAATAAACACCATTCTCAACCGAAAAATGGCAAAGTGTGCGTTTAAAGTGCAAATACTGTATTTATACAATTGTGTTTGTACTAGGCAAAGTATGCTCTCTGAAAAGTACACTGAAACACCTTATGTTTACATATTCATGAATCGTTTTTGTTTTTGAAATAATCATTTTATGCGAATTTAGCTACTAGAGTAATACTTAAGCAAATAGCCCAATTTGACTCAAGTGAATACCATTTAAAGGACCATACTCAACCAAAATACGAAAGAAGCACCAAATTCAACCAAAATATGGCAAAATGTGGTTTAAAGGGCAAATAGTGCTTTGTTGAGCAACTAATGCATTGAAACAGTTGTGTTTATACCAGGCAAAGTATTATTGAAGTACTATCTGCAAAGTCAAATGAAACACCTTATGTTTACATATTCATGAAACAATTTTTTTGAAGTATTCATTCTATGCGAATTAACTACTAGAGGAATTCTTCAGCAACTAGCCCAATTTGACTCAAGTGAATACTATTTAAAGGACCATACTCAACCAAATACGAAATAAACACTTGCGGAAATGGAAACGGTTCTACCTACATAACAATGAGACAAAGATTGCTGAAGTATTCACTAAAGACCACTTATATACTATGCCTGAAAAGCACAATTTGCATGAGCAAGCTTAAAAATGCACAAGAATGGAAATAGAAGCGGTTCTACTTACACAACGATGAAACAAAGATGTCCGAAGTATTCAATAAAGACCACATATATACTATGCTTGAAAAACGCAACTTGCACAATCAGGCTTAAAAAATGCACAAGAATCCTAGAAAAGTACTTAGTGAAGGCCATACACAAGCAAATTCACAAATACATAAAAACATCCAAAAGCGCAAGCTTTTCAGGAGAATCTCTGGTAAAGTTTGGATTATAGGGTTTTGGCCGAACCCTGCAAGCCCCTCACAGGAACCCCACGCGGGGCTGGAGAGCCTTGGAGGTTGTCAACAGCAGACCCGGGTCGAGTCGTCACCCTGCAGAGGAAAAGTCGTTTCAAATCGTTAAATCTATATCCCTTCCCTTCGCAGAGAGGGACCTCCTTTCGCCCCAGCAACTATGGAATCATGTCACAAACCTCAATTCGAATACCGCCACCAAGGAAAGGAGGCATCGGCTGCGGCGCTGGCACCATCAGTGGCAAGAAACTGCGTGCAAGGCGGCTGGTGCAAGGTCAGTGCGGAAGATCTACTGACAGGGCACCAGATGAGAATCTCAATCTTGTAGAACCAAGGCAGGACGGTGTGGTTCTTGACAGGATGCAGTCTAGAATGCGAGGGCGAACAGGTGAGGGTCGGTCAAGCCCATTGCGTTGGCGAACAGCTTGCTTGGCTGCCAACCGGGCGAGAAAAAAAAGGGTGAAAACTGGATCAGTGGGGTGAAAAAACGAACAAGCTCAACAATGGGAATGGTTCTCATGGTCTTGCGCGCTGACATGTGGCAAGTTAGCAGGGGCCCCCCGGGATGAAAAGCAGCACAGGTCCTAACAAGCCTCGGCTCCCGTCTTCTTTTTGTTTTCAAGAGGGATCCACTCAACTCCCTTGCACAGGAGAGGTGGAACGGCCTTCTGCCATCCGCCGCAACTTGCCATCACATCTGCGTAACTTGCCGGCTGATAGCGTGTGTGTGATCTGCTATTAGCCCAATACTGACATACTACAAATAGCAGCCAGGTTCACGTGGGCGGCAGACAGGCTGCCAACTTCAATGATTTCTGTGGTTGGTCCTGGACCATGGAGTTTTGCATTCAGGCCTCAGAGTAGCCTGCTATCAACAGCTTCAACAACGCCCTGCAAAAGGAGACGCAACCCGAACCCCAATCCCTGAACCCGAAGCCCTAGATTTTATGCAAGTCACTGAAGCCTACACCTTCAACGTCTTTAAGCCCTAAACCCATAATTAAGAGTCTTTAACCCGACAAGTCAACAACTTTTAACCTTATCCCCTTTTAAGCTTCTAAACCCCACCAAACCCTAATAACCCTTAACCCTCAAACCCCGAACCAAGATTAACAAACGCGGACTGAGGGTGGACGCCTGCAACCCCAAGCCACAAACCCTAAACACTAAGTTGAAACAGGTTTGAGCTTGGGGTGTTGGGTTTAGGGCTTCGGGTAGTTTAGGCTGTAGAGCTTTGGGGTGGTTTAGGGTAGTTTCGGGTAGGGCTTAGAGCCTCAGATTCTGATCCGCCAGAAGGAGGCCCAAAACCCCAGGGAAAACAACGAAAACCAGCCGCAACAGTTGTCTAGAGGGCCCCTCCCTTGGTTTAGGGTTTTGAGCGCTGAGCTTTGGGGGTTTTAGGGTTTAGGGTTTAGGGTTTTGCGTTTAGGCTTTCGGGTTTCGGGTTTCGGGTTTCGGGTTTGGGGTTTACGGCTTAGGGCTCAGGACTTTGGGTTTAGGGTGTTTGCGAAAGGGTTTCAGGTCCCCAGCAGTGTAGCCGCCAAGCCCCTGTCCTCTGTACTGCGCGGAGATGTGGATCGCATACCCTCTATCAAAAGTCTCCTCACCTCATCTGTGGTGTCTAGAGGCCTGTGCAGGTCGGTGTGAGGGTTTAGGGTTTAGGGTCTAGGGGTTAGGGTTTAGGGTTTAAGGTTCAGGGTTCAGGGTTTAGGGTTTAGGATTGAGGGTTTAGGGTTTAGGGTTTAGGGTTTAGGGTTGGGGGCTGTCACAGATCTTCAGGCCCCTCACGCATATAGGGTTCAGGGATGAGGGGCTCCAAGACTCTGTTCAGGGACCCTAAACCCTAAACCCTAAACCCAAAATTTTGACCCTAAACCCTAAACCCTACACCCTAAACCCTAAAGCTTAAACCCTGAACCCTAAGAACTCCTACGGCTTAGGGCGGGATAGGGCTCAGGGATTTTTGGGCTTGGGGACTCACTACGGCTCTTAGGGTTTAGGGTTTAGGGTTTAGGGTTTCGGGTTTAGGGTTTAGGGTTTCGGGTTTATGCAAAGTTTAAGGTCTACGGCTTCAGGGCCCGCAAATGAAGAGCCTTGCGGTTGAGAGGTTTCAGGCCTAGGGGATCGGCCGCGGGCCTCCGGTCACCAGGAGTTCGAACGCCACTGGCCTTGAGGAATGTGGGGGGCATCACCATGAGGGCTTTGGAGGTTCCCCCTTATACTAACAGTTACTAACAGTCCGTAATAGGGATTATAGTACCCCACCCCTACTAGAATCCCAATTAAGGACTGTTAGCATAAGGGGGAGCATCCCAAATGAGGGCGATTGTTGGCGATTTCCCAAGTTGACCGTTTACGGTTTGAGGCTTTGGTTGCTGTTTGGGTTTGTGGAGGGTTGAGGGCTTACAGACTTAGAGAGCTCAGCACAGGCCTTCAGCACGCCGGGGCTAGGATTAGACGGTAGATTCGAAGCGATACCCCGAGCTTGTCGCCACAGCCGCCCCACCATAAAACCCTCAAACCCTAAACCCTAAACCCCTAAACCCTACACCCTCAAACCGGTTCGGGCTTTGCTCCCGCCCAAGAGGTCCAGGCATTGCTGTCGACTCCCGGCATGTCGGATACGCTGACCATGGAGCGTCCTTTGGGGTTTAGGGTTTAGTTAGGGTTTAGGGGGTTTAGGGGGTTTAGGGTTTAGGGCTTGGGGTTTAGGGTGTAGGGTTTTGGGACTTGTGGGTTCCTGCTTCGTTCGCGCACTCCCTGGGCTCAGATGCTCAGCAGTACCACAGCACGAGTAGCAACCTGCTCCCAATTCTGAGCGAAGCCCGAAACCCTACATGCCAGGCCCGACACCAACCCATCACTACACTCCCGTCACCTCGTGGGCGAGAAACTCCGTGCTCTGGGACATGCCTGCGCAGTTTAGGTTTAGGGTTTAGGGTCGAGGGTTTTGGGTTTGGGGTTTAGGGTTTGGGGTCTTAATCGGAAGACCCGGGTTGCGCGTATGGCCGTTGAGAGCCGACCCGCAAACCACCAACATGGAGAGGCTCTGTCTGATCTACAACAGTTTGCACGGGCATTAGGCAGCGTCTGGCATAGGTCGTCACTGGGAAGGGCTGACGGTCGGCCCTGGAGTAGTTAGTAATTAAGAGGCATTCGGACTTCTTTTGGGCACCAGCTGTGCAGTGGAATCGAGGGAGCTTCGTGGTTCAAGGTGCCTTACCTTAAGTGAAGGAGAATGAAGGTGGAATCCTGGCTTGCTGGCATACGGTAGCTGCTACTCCTTCCAGCCCGAAATTTGAACACAACCCACCCGGAGCTGAGCCTAAGAGGGGTTTGGGGTTTGTGGTTTAAGCTTACAGGTAACCAGTTAAACCGATGCTGATTGCCCCACCTCCGGGTGAGGAGCATCGCGTGGAGCATACCGAGCTCGGCAGCCGTACCACGCCACAGCCACGCTCACCTGCCGGGGTTTAGGGCTTAGGGAATTGAAAGGCTGGTGGGATTGGTTGGGTTTAGGATTTGGGGTCCAAGCCTCTGAGCTCGATCCTTGAAGGCATCACTTCAAAGCCAGTGAAACCTCCTATGCAAGGAACTGCCCTAGGCCGAGACCCCAAATCCTAAACCAAACCTTGTCAAACCCCCAAGCCCCCAAGCCCCCAAACCCCCAAACCCCCAAACCCCCAAACCCCCAAACCCCCAAACCCCCCGAGCCCTCAAACCCTAAACCCTAAACCCTCAAACCTTCAGGGGGCGGCCTTGCAAGCTGGCGCAGGCACCACGCAACTCCCAGCTGGGGCCAGGCTTTTGTGGCGGCCTCAGGAATTGCTCCCCGATCCTTTGGCTTTAGGCTTCAGGGCTTTAGGGTTAGGAGTTAGGGTTTAGGATTTAGGGACTAGGATTTAGGGTTTGGGGGTTTGGGGTTCAGGGTTTCAAGTTTGGAGCTTAGGGTTTCTGGGCTCTTTGCTTTGCCTCCAAACCTCCCCAAACCTCCCAAACTTTCCGACCTCCCAAGCCTGCCAGACACGCCGGAAGATGAATCCACAACACCCTTCGGGTTCAGGGCCTTCAAGGCCTGAGGATGAAACAACCTCTGGGGCAGAGGCGCGTTCGGGATTCAGGGTGGGTTTTTTTGGGAGCTTCGGGTAACTCGTCCCATACCCTCGCCTCTGAACCCCCCGAACCTTGAAGAGTCGAGACCACCCCCCCCCCCCCACAACCCCCCACAACGGATATGTAAGCCAAGAAGTTTAGGGCTTCGGGCTTAGCACCACGGAAAGATGAGCTCCCGAGCCCAAACGAGGGTGCGCCAGCGAAAAACATACTCTCCTGTCCAATGGCGGCTACAGGTTGGGCATTGGGCAGTGCTTTTAGGTTTGTAACCTATTAAACGCCAAATTTCTTCCCTTATCACTTATGAAAGGCGCAAGGGCGTGTAGCTCCACGCACACTCCCCGGCAGGGTCCTGCAACACCATCTCCTTCTCCTCCTCTACAGCCTGCTCATCTCTGCGGCATAGAACCCCTAAACCCTAAACCCCCTAAACCCTAAACCCTAAACCCTAAACCCCACACACACCTACACCCAGCGTCGTCAGGCACAAAAAGCAACTTCAAATCTTAAGCCTTGGAACTTTAAACATCAGATCCAGGCCCTTCAGCCCTTGGGGGTTTAGGGTTCTGGGGTTTAGGGTTTAGGGTTTAGGGTTTAGGGTTTAGGGTTCAGGGTTTGGGATTTCGGGCTTTGGGGTTTGGGGCTGCGCGCGCACGTGCTTGGAGGCGAGGATGAGCCCCATGAGTTTGAAACCTTTTCTTGCATCCAGGCTGGGCTACACACAAGGTGTTTTGGGAATTCAGGGATTCTGCAGCTTTCAAGCGCTTGAGCTGGAGGGGGGGCCAGGCGACAAGGCAAGCCCTCAAACCGGACCCCCTCAGCCCACAAGCCCCACAAACCCTGAACCCTCACAACCCGAGCTTGCAAGCATTACGGGTGTAGGTTTGGGGGCTCTGGCGGGCAAGGGCATCGGAAGTCTCCTTGCCTCAGGCAGCCAGATGTCGGGCATCGTGCCTTCACAAGAAACATCCCCCCAACAAAACGAAACCCACAACACAAAAAGAACTCTACAAACAACACAGAGACCCCAATCCACGGTTCCCTGGCCTGTTTTGGTTTCTCAAGGGCGCAAGGACAGCTTAGGGCGTAGGGCTGAGGGCTTGGGGCTTTTGGTTTGCAGGGCCCCTGCTCAACCGGCGACTTGGGACCTGGAGGCTTATCTTAAGGTCGATGGGTTTAGGGTTTAGGGTTCAGGGTTTAGGATTTAGGGTTTACGGTTGAGGGTTTAGGGTTTAGGGTGTAGGGTTTAGGGTTTAGGGTTTTCAACCTACCTTTTTTGTAGGTCGCCTCAGAATCCGATCAAGGGGCTTGCTCACAATGACAACCTAGAAGAAACCTAGGTTTTGGCTTCTTTTGATTCCGAAACTGAGCTCTGAATCCTAAACCCCAAACCCTAAACCCTAAACCCTAAAACCGGGCATCGGACTGCTCGGAAGCAGCCCTGGAGTCCAAACCACAACTTAGGTTTTAGGGGTGTTAGGGGTTTAGGGTTTAGGGTTTAGGGTTTAGGGTTTAGGGTTTTCGGGTTTAGGTTTTAGGGTTCAGGGTTAGGGTAAAGCCGACTTGAGGGGTCTAGGGAGGATTTCAGGCTCGGGTTACAAAGCTTAGAGCTTCCATCTTCGGGCTGGCTCCATGGGGAAACCCACGCCTCAAGGAACCCCCCCACCCAAGCATCCCTGAACCCTACAGGATTTAGGCCCCGAAACCCCAAATCCTGAACCTTGAACCCTAAACGGCCCTAAACCCTACACCCAAAACCCTGAACCTTGAACCCTAAACAGCCCTAAACCCTAAACCCTAAACAGCCCTAAACCCTAAACCCTAAACCCTCCCATGCAGAGGCCCAGGCTGATATCAAAGGGCACTGCGGAAGGACCTGGCCTTTGCAGCGCAGCACTACTTGGAGCTTTGGGTTTCAGGGTTTGGGCTTACGGATTTTGGGTTTAGGTTTTAAGGGATTTAGGGGTGAAGGGGTTTAGGGGTTTAGGGGTTTAGGGTTTAGGGTTTAGGGCTTAGGGTTTAGGGCTTAGGGTTTCGGGTTTAGGGTTTAGGGCTCAGGGTTTAGGGTTTAGGGCTCAGGGTTCAGGGTTTAGGGTTTAGGGGCTTCGGGGGTTTTTGGATTCTTGGGTTTCAGGCGTTTGTGTTTCTTAGTGTCTTGGGCTCAGGTAAATTTCAGAGCGCTTGGGCTTCGTCTGCATGGGAGTTATACCTGGGGCGGGGTGGTTGCGCCCTGGTCTTGCAGGGCTCTTAGTGCCAATGACATACCCAAATCTGGGAATCTGGAGGAGCCAGGCTCCGGCCCTTAGGATTTAGAGTTCGTGTGCAAGGTGCTGGCGAGCTCGGGCATGTTTCTTCCTTTGCCTTGTGCTGAAAATGCATGGTGGCCTTTGGAGTCTTTTGGCACAACTGCTTAAAGTTCCCAAGCTCGGTCGAACTCGGCCTAAACCTTCGCGGACTTCCTTTCAAAGCTCTGCCCAAAAAAAATAGGGTGAGGCTGGGGTCTGGGCAACTCCAGCATAAGCCCTCGTCAACGTCGAAATCCCCAAAAGTTTGGGGGTTTAGGGTTTAGGGTTTAGGGTTGAAGGTTTAGGGTTTAGGGTTTAGGGTTTAGGGTTAAACCACCGAATCCCATCTTGGGCACCTCGGGGCCTGTGGGGGAGAGGTACGGTGACAGCAGTCCACCTGCGCAGCTTGGGAAGGGGTGAGTTTAGGGCTAGGGTTTAGGGCTCACGGTTTACGGTTTACGGTTTAGGGTTTCGGGTTTAGGGTTTAGGGTTTCGGGTTTAGGGTTTCGGGTTTAGGGTTTAGGGTTTAGGGTTTAGGGTTTAGGGTTTAGGGTTTAGGGTTTAGGAGGGTTTAGGGTTTAGGAGGGTTTAGGATTTAGGAGGGTTTAGGGTTTAGGGAGGCTTAAGGGGCCTTAAGGGCCTTAAGCATCTTAAGGGTCTTACCTTGAGGGCCTTGGGCCCAAGAGCATCATGCGAAGTTGCCTTCGACCAGGTTGCCGAATAATGTGTTCGTGTTCGGAAACTAAGGGTTTAGGGTTTAGGGTTTAGGGTTTAGGGCTTAGGGCTTAGGGTTTAGGGTTTAGGGTTTAGGGTTTTGCGAGGGGAGCACAAGGCTTCGGGCCTTAGGGCTTTTAGGGGGTGCCCCCCAGTACACAGACTTGGAGTGCCTCCCATTTCTTCTCAGGAGTAAGGGGCTTCAGGGTAGAGGACACTCCCAGGTTCATGTAGAGGCTGTGGTTTCGGGCAAAAAGGCGAAGTGATTCCCTAAACCGAAAACATGCCCACGGCCTAGGGCCGAGGGCTTCAATCCTCTGGGCTCAGGGCGTTCTCAGGGTTCGGGCTCGCGAGAAACATAGTTACCCCAACCCCAACCCCCAAAACAAGCCCTCGAAACCTTCTTGGACCCGCACGTAAGAGGGCCCTTAGGGAACCCTGATGTACCCTAGAAAACCCGAGGGTCCATACCTCAGAACCCCCCTAAACCCTAAACCCTCAACCCTCAACCCTCGACCCTAAACCCTGAACCATTTAAAGAAAGGTGAGGGACCATCTTAAGGGGACCATGGAAGTGTCCTGAGAAACCTTCAGCTCCTGAAGCCGATGAGTCGATCGTTAAAGGCCCTTGAAAACTAAACCCTCGGCCCCATCCAGGGTTTAGGGTAAGGGTTTAGGGTTTAGGGTTTAGGGTTTAGGGTTTAGGGTTTAGGGTTTAGGGTTTAGGGTTTCGGGTTTAGGGTTTAGGGTTTAGGGTTTAGGGTTTAGGGTTTAGGGTTTAGGGTTTAGGGTTTAGGGTTTAGGGTTCAGGGTTTAGGGTTTAGGGTAAGTCGATGCTGCAAAACGGACTTGGGGGGGGGGCCTCCACGCAAGCCTCCTGCTCCTCCTCGGCACAGGCCGGAAGCTCAATGAGTTCCATGTCCTCCACGGAGCGCAGGTTATTGGAATTTTGGGGTTGTTTAGAGTTTTAGGGTTTAGGGTTTAGGATTTAGGGTTAGGGTTTAGGGTTTAGGGTTTAGGGTTTAGGGTTTAGGGTTCAGGGCTTAGGGTTTAGGGTTTAGGGTTTAGGGTTTAGGGTTTAGGGTTTGGGGTTTGGGGTTTGGGGTTTGGGGTTTGGGGTTTGGGGTTTGGGGTTTGGGGTTTGGGGTTTGGGGTTTGGGGTTTGGGGCTTACGGTTCTGAGGCTGTGCCGAACGCGCCCGGCTTTTCCGCCTGGGTTTAGGGCTGTAAGGCTTTAGGGCTTTGGGAGTAAGATGCGTTGTGGGGCTGATCAGCAAGACGCCAGATCCTCGGCAGGTGGTTCGCGATCTGGGCCTCTTTACGTCAACCACACACACGCGCAGCTTCGATCTTGTGAGATTCCAACAGGATTGAAGAGAGCCCATAGCTAAATTCAAATTAGATTATTGCCCAGGCTCTCGGACTCTGGCTGTGCGGCCTCGACATACCCGCATGGTCAGAACCATCAGTGGCTTGAAGGCAAGAGCCAGTCACGTGCTTGCTGCCCCCTGAACTCAATCAACCCCGGAGGCTGGAAATTCCATGACCCGAGATCCCTGCGCCCGCCACACTCCTGGAATGGGTCTTGTGCCGGGCGGAGGCGTGGGGCGGGAGGGCACACTGCCTGGGCACCCAAGGCTAAGCGCCCTGTGTCGGAACTCAACCCTAAAGCCCTAAAAACCTTACGGGGGATCTTCTCTCGCGTTTGGTGGAGCTTTCCGGCTTGAGGGGGGCTGTAGGCTCAGGGAAGCCGCAAAGAAGAAAGGGTTTGGGGGCTCAGGGTTCAGGGGGGCTCTAGCAGGTTTCGTGTGAAGACCCCTAGCCTCTCTTTTGGGGCTAGACTAAACAAGATCATCTCCTGTAGATTCTTATGCGAATACCAGTGACTTGCGGTGAGGAGTTGGGTCGGTGGTCACTGCTTGGGACAGCCAAGCGGCGGCCATCTCTGCGCTGGTCGGGTGGTTTTGGACCTGGCGAGCACACGAGTCACTGCAGGTCACTGCAGGCTGCGAGGTTGAGCTTGGAAACGTGGAAGCCCCGAATCCGAAACCTTTTTCGCCGAACCAGCGTGCTGGCTCCCTCACCTTACGGCTTAAGGGGGAGTGGGGGAGCGAACTTAGGTACTGCCACGGAGAGGAAACGGAACAAGCCGCACTTCCGGCTGACAAAACCCGAAAATCCCCAAACCCCCAAACATTCCATCCCCTAAAGTCCAAACCCCAAGCCTCAAACCTAAAATCCCAAAAAACCCTAAACCCCAAGCCTCAAACCCTCAACTTCCAGCTCACCCGGCACCCATCAGCTGAGGCCCCCTGCCAAACCCAGGTTTCAGGGCGAGCACTCAGCTCTTCTTACAAAACTGGAGCCAAAAAAGCGTCGGGGCCTCCATTGTAGGGGGGCTTAAGGAATCTAGGGTCTCGGGCTGCGGATCAAGAGGCCAAGACGTTGGCTTTTTGGGAGGTTGGCGGATGGGCTTCGGTTTGGGATTCTTCGGGGTGGGGGTTAAGGGGAACTTGTCGGGTCTTTTGAATTTTTGACTGTACGAGACAAAGCTGAAGGAATTGGAGTCCGGGTCAAAACTCTAGGCCAACGCTCTGACCCATATGTGTATATGTATATATATATATATATATCCCTTAGCTGAACACAACCGACTCCCGCGAGAGGGTTCGCGAGTAGACACTCTTCTCCGATAAGACATCTGCGTCAGAAGGGTTTAAATGAGATCGCACCATGCTGCCGGAGCAGCCGTAACACCTTCATTGCCTTCGGCCAGAACGCGGGAGACTTCGCAACGGCCCTGAGCTTGGGATCAGCACCCTGGCTCAGCAGCAGCCGCTGTAGCTCCGTGTGGCCCTGCTCTCCTGCCAGCTGGAGCGGGGTCTTCCCAAACATGTCCTTCACGTTGGGGTCGGCGCCACCGGCCAGCAGCAGCCCTGCCACCTCCTGGTGGCCGCTGTATGCCGCCAATCCCAGTGACGTCTTGCCTTCCTCGTCCTTCAGGTTGGGATCGGCGCCTGCACCCAGCAGCAGCCGTGCCAAGTCGGCCTGGCCCTGGTCCGCCGCATGGTGGAGTAAGGTCGTGTAGCCGACAGTGCGTATGGTGTTCAGGCGTGCGTGATGGTTCATCTCAAAGTCCAAGGACACGCGAAAGTCCACATCTGGGGCCGGGTGTGCGGACAGCAGCCTCTTCACCTCCACGAGGTTGCGCTGATCCGCAGCCTCCCACAGCCTCTGGACAGTCTCATCACGGAGGCGCTTCGCCTGCACCCAACTCACCCAACCCCTCCCTATGGCTACGAGTCTCCCATCGCCCAGATTCAAACCTATCAACCTGCCTCCAAACGGCTCCGGACGACGCCAGCCAACTGCTCGTCGAGCTCGCAGCCGCTGTCCGCACCACAATCAATGCAGGTCCAAGAAGGGCGCGAGAGCTGGGCAAACTCTTCAGCCGTGAAATGCTTCTGTTGGTAGAGCTCCCACAATCCTCCCAGGCCTGTGGCCAGCCGCTGCCGAAGATAAGGACTGGTGTCGCTGCAGGTACCTTGAAGATCGATCAAGATCACCTCAGCTCCCCATTGAGTGGTCCAAGCAGCATTCCCGACGGTCGGGATCTCGTACTGGGCAAGGACGGAGTCCTTCAGTGGCCGGGCACCCTCCATCTTCTTGTTCACCAGCGCCACGACACTTCCTTGGCCAGAAAATTGCATGCCCCTCACGAAGAACATGCTGGCGATGGACCAGAGGTTTGCGGCGAACTCCGAGGTCAGGCGGTTGCCGTAGCACCCACTTAGCTCGCCACCATCTGCGATGATCTGTCCCAGCTCCGTGGTCGGATGGACCGTCTGATGATCCGTCAGCTCCGCAAAGTGGGCGAGATTGCTTTTGCCGGCCCGGCCCGAGGGCTCGGCTTGCCAAAACCCGGCCCACAAAAGAGCGTGCTTCCCAATACTAGCCAACTTGGGCAGCCAGTCTCGCATGAACCACAGGGCTTCCAGCAGTGGCAGGGTGCTCTCCAGCGGCGCTCCACTCAGGAGCCGATCGAAAGGGACTTGCATGGCCCGCAGGAGGGTGCGCCCATGCAGAAAGACGTCTGCTGCACTCTGGCCACAAGTCCTCCATCCTCTTGTTACTTTCAGGTTGGAAAGCAGGGTCTTGCAGTTGTCCCGAAGGTCTCGCAGCATGCGGTATAACTGCATCTGGCACAGAGAACTGTTCTCGGAAAGCTGGAGCTGCGACAGCCATTCCCTCATGGATTCCTGCATTCTCAAGGTTTTGCGATGTTCTGCGGCAGGAAGGTTCAGGCGTTCAGGGTTCAGGGCGTGCGGTGGCTGCAAGGTGGCTCCTGCGTCATGATGTCGGGCGGCAGCTCGGTCGTCTTGTTGGGGCTGGACAGGTACCCTGCAATCTCGGCCTGGAGTTCTTCGGCGGTCAGGTACTCCACCGAGAGGCCCTGCTTGCACTTCAGCAACCCATCCCTGAATCCTGGACCCGCCCTGAGCCCTTAAGCCAACTGTTCCGAGGGCCTCCAAAAACCATGTTGAAGGCACCAGGTGCCTTCTGAATACATGCAACTAGACTTTGAACAAATGTTCAGGAAAGGTTCAGTTCACCCCGAGCCGTATACACACTGCCGCAGCCTCGAAAGCCTTGAGTAGCACAAGAAGCAGCTACCGACGGGCCTTGCTCTTGCGTGTCATAGGCATTTATGATGCTCAGGGTTCAGGGTTCGGGTCACCCCGCTTATTTTCGGACAACTGCCCATATATACATTTACCAAAACAGGCGTACCCCTTTTATCCCCCAAGTAGTATCGCCTCAAAAAGGGTACCCCTATCTCGGACAAATACCCACATTATCAAAATTATGAGGAGCCCCTTAGCCCCCCGTGTCGCCCCTGTCAGCCTCATAGGCTGCGGCATCCACCCGACCGCCTGCCCAAGTTTGAAATTCGGGTAGAGGGTTAAGGGTGAGGGTTTAAGGTTCAGGGTTTAGGGTTTAGGGTTTAGGGTTTAGGTGTTAGGGTTTAGGGTTTAGGGTTTAGGGTTTAGGGTATAGGGCTAGGGGTTCGAGGGCTTATAGGGTGAGGGGACTGAGGGTTGAGAGTTTTGGGGGCTTGGCTTTTGGGCCTCGGTCCGCACGGTCGAAGTCGGAATACACGCGGGGCTCTTCGCGGCCTTGCCCATCAACACGCAAGGCCCGAAGCCCCCAACAGCTCAGCGCCACAAAGAGGCAACAGACTCGCATGCGCCCGAGGATGCCATATGGAGGTTTCCGAAAAAGAGGGGTTATTGGAGTCCTTATCATAAGGAATCCTCCTATTTGGAAAGGCGAAACTAAGGGTCCCTTATAAGCCACCATCTCGAAGATGAAGGCTAAGGTTGGCAGACTGCGGAGAGCTGTAGAGCCCAAAGCCCGGGGGTATGAACCAACTCTCATTTTGTGTACTATGTGCTTAAGAACCCCCGAGACAAACCAAAGAAAGCAATCCCTGTAGTACCCTTACAAGGAAGATTATTGTTTCTTGTTTTGGGGGGGGTGCGGGGCTCTCAAGCAATCAGCAGCCACAGCCTACGTCCTCTAAGTCCCGAGCTCCTCAAATCCTCCACGGGTTTGCAAGCCCGAAGTCTTCAAGGCCCCCCCGCCGGCTGCCCGACATCTAGCGCTACAGGTTTTAAGGGCTACTTGCAAGGAGGGTGTGGAGTTTAGGGTTCAGGGCTGTTTGGGTTTTGGGGCTGGTAGCTCAGGGCACAAGGCTCCCTAACCCAAACCCGAAACGCCAAGGTTTCGGGCTTAGGGTTTAGGGTTTAGGGTTTAGGGCTTAGGGCTTAGGGCTTAGGGCTTAGGGCTTAGGGTTTAGGGTTTAGTGTCTGGTGTGCAGGGTTTGGGGGTTTAACCCCTCGGCTTTTTCATCCATCACGGCGTCTGCGGCTCTCAACTCACGAGGGCATCGGCTTCTTCTCATGCCGAACCACCTTTGGTCCCTCGGGCCTGAGAGGCTTTGCTTTAGGGGGTTTAGGGTTTAGGGATTGGGGATTGGGGATTGGGGATTGGGGATTGGGGCTTAGGGTTTAGGGTTTAGGGTTTAGGATTTAGGGTTTAGGGTTTAGGGTTTAGGGTTTAGGGTTTAGGGTCAGGGCTGTGCGGGTTTGGCGGATTTAGGGATTGGGTACAGGAAGTTCGGGGCTCTTCCTTGAACAGGCTCTGGGCTGTTGGGTTGCCGATGTGGCATCTTGAAGCAAGGCTCAAGCAGTTGGGAAGGTGCTTCAGGGTTTAGTTAGGGTTTAGGGCGCAAGACGTAAGATTTGATTTTGTTGCTCGATCATCTGGACGAAGCCCACTCATGATGTTCGGAGTTCGGGACCCAGCAGCCAAAGAACGCACCGGCACCTAAAAACAAAACATCTACGGACCAAAAGACTGAAGGTCCGACTCCGCCGCACAACCTGGATCTAGTCATCAAGGATCATTCCACAATGCACTGATCCACAACCCACCACGTTTAAACAGTGCGCCAACCATCAGACTTCAACATAACGTCAACTCCCAAAGACCAAGGCGATTTTGGGGCTCCCTAAGGCCGGCGTAGACGAACAAAATGCGCGGAATTGTTGGACCCGCGCTGAGCCGAAATCTGCCTCGGCTTTCCCAGGGTGCAGGATGCTTCGGGACGAGGGGTCGCAGTCAGGAGGGGCTCAGATCTCCTCTCCACTTCAAGTGACCCAGAGTTTGTATTGCTTCTTCTTGGGTTTAGAGGTTAGGCTCGTGGGCTCGAAGGGTTGAGGACTGCTTTTTGCCGCGCTTGCCTTGAACCCGAAACCTAAAACGACCCAAGAGCCTTATGCCCCAAACCCTAGCTCGGAAAACTCACGGTGCCGTTTCATCTGGGTCGAGACACCCCAAGAATGCAGTTCAGCGCCTTCCAACCCAGGTGCTTCAAAACTGTTGAGGTTTGGGAATCTTTCTATCTATAGTTGTAGTTGTACTTGTAGGAAAAGCTTCAGTCACAATGATAGAGTTGTAGCGGTAGTAGTCATGGTTATGGGTTTCTTGTGTAGGGCTTGCTGGCTTTAGGAATCTTTGATCGAAGGCTTCGTGAGGCCTCAGAGGAGGTCAAACCCCCCCCCCCCCCCCCCGCAAGAACTCGAATCCGCCCCGCGCCAACAAAGAAATGCAACCCCCCTCCTGGGGCTTTAGCCTTTACGTTTTCGGGTTTTGGGTTCGCCGTTTAGGCTTTAGGGTTCAGATCATTCCGATGTGTAGCAATAAGAATCACAAGCTAAAGGATGCCCGAAGAGGCGCCCCCGAAGGTCCCCAGATGCTCAGGATGCCTCCCCCTAAACCCTAAACCCTAAACCCTAAACCCTAAACCCTAAACCCTAAACCCCAAACCCCAAACCCCAAAACCCTAAACCCTAAACTAACCCGCTTGCATCAGGGGCCCCAACTTCTGGCTCGTCACATCGGCCTCGAGGTTGATCAGGCGCCGGGCCTGGGAGTCAGCCAACGGCTTCTCGTTGAGGGCTTCAAGGGTTTAGGGTTGAGGGTTTAGGGCTTCAGGACCTTTCAGGGGAGGGGGGGGGTGTTAAGGGTTTAGGGTTTAGGGTTTAGGGTTTAGGGTTTAGCACTTAGGGCTTAGGGCTTAGGGCTTAGAGCTTAGGGCTTATGGGGGTTTGCAGGGTTTGCAACAGGGGGTCAGGGTTTTGGGGCTGAGGGTTTGGTGCTGGGGCGGCTTCGTTGCGCCCTGGAGTCATCAGATCCCCGGAGGATCGACATAACTCATGGGCCCTTGAGGGAACGTCCAGTAGAGAAAGAGTCCCTGTTTGCTGTAAAGAAACAGAAAGCCCGAACTTGGATCTACTCCCAGTTTCACGAGGCCGTTCGATTTTTATCTGATGGCTGAAAGCTTAAGGTGCTGAGCGGCATGTTCAACTGCAACCATCCGACGCACACGTCAGAAAGGCCAACACCCTAAACCCTAACCCGAAACCCTAAACCCTAAACCCGAAACCCTAAACCCCAAACCCTTAAAAGCAAAAACAAAAAACAAGCGCTATGCCCACCCCGGCACTCCCGCCAGGTCCCCGGCAGCTCCCGCCAGCGCGGCGCGGAACTTCGCATTCTGCTCCTGAAAGAAGGCATCGCTTTCACTACTCGTGGCATTCCTAAACACGAAAAACACCCCCCAAAAACCAAAACCCCAAACCCGAAAAGCCTGAAACCCTGGTTCGGGGCCCCACTATCGAGTTGACGTTGCTTGCAGATTCCGTACACCCCCAACTCGACATGGACAAGCGAAAGCCTGAATGCCAAATCTGCCAACTTGGTGCAAGGTCGCCAAGCACTCAGAAACACAAACGTGCAGCAACTGTGCCCCCGCCGCAGTGGAGAAGCAGCAGAGCTGCATCAAAGTTCCCTTTGGCGACAGCTCACAAGCTACTTGCCTCGCCAAGAAATTCCGACTCCATCGGAGACTCCGAAGGTGTTACAGGCGTCAGAGAGCAGTGGACTGCTCGACCATATGAGAGGGAGCTGCTGGATCCCAGCACTAGCCAGGTAAGTTTACACAGCAGCGGCCTGTCATTTACTTGCCGAAGAGAAAATTTTGAGCATGGGGCACAGCAAGCTGCGCCTTGCACCACTTTGACTCACGGAGGGTTCGGAGTGTCGGGGTTCAAGTTCGGGGGCTTGCGGGGCCCCGGAGGAAGCCCGGTGTTAAGGTTGTAGAAGGAATTAGGGTTCAGGGTTCATCAGTTGCTTTAAGCCCTAAACCCTGCTCGCAGCGAAGCCGGAATGCCGACATGGGCAGCTCTCTACTTGTTTGCTTGTTCGGTGGAACACTCCGGCTCCGCATGATAGCTCGAGACCCTTACAGCCCTGAATCCTAAAACCCAAAACTTGAATCCTAAACCCTGAAAACCCTTAAACACCTTAAAGGCCCTAAACTCTGACAACCATACAACCCTCCAAACCCATCTGGACGCGGACACAGCTTGCATGCATCCAAGGCCTCCCCTGCCAACGCTGCATGCCCCAACGGAGAACTCGAACTAGTTCAGCCGACCAGGTGAGAGTCCCCCAGTGAGCGCGTTAGCCCATTGCCCCACTGTCGTGCCGCAGCACGTTGGCCTCAAAAAGGACTCCCGGTATAGCACCTCACGCAGCGTGCCCCGCACCCGGCCAGCGGTGCGCAAGCTGTTGAAGCTTCAAGACTCCAACAGCCTGTGGGTGAGGCGCAGAGTGCGCATAGAACGACACAAGAAGTTTCCCTTGGTACACGATGCGACCTCGTCACGGGAAAGTACGACAGAAACTAACGGAACTCTTTACAGCACTTTGCGTCCAAGCCGACAGCAACCTGCAGCAAGAGCTTGACATGTTTTTTGCAAGGAGGTGGTGGGCAGCGCTGGTGGTGCTGCGCGATGTTCTTCGTGGAAATGCTGCGAAAACTGCCGCCAACTTATGCAGAACAGCATAGAAACCCAAGCTCTACGACGAACTCCAAGAAACCAAGTCTCAAAGCATCCTTAGAGCCCAGCCTCGGCCCTGGCTTGACCCTCAGACATCCCCAGCCCGCCCCTTAAATCCGACCACGGGACTGTCGTTTACCACAGACCCTAAACCCTAAACCCTAACTAAGCCCTAAGCCCTGAACCCTAAGCCCCAAGCCCTCAAACAAAGGCCTCCAGGGCCGACACGCGGGTATCGGAGGCACCGCCCGAGCCCCGCGCCTCTGCAGGCAGACTTGGGGTTCAACGTGCAGGGTTTAGGGTTTAGGGTTTAGGGTTTATAGGGTATAGGGTTTAGGGTTTATAGGGTATAGGGTTTGGGGTTTAGGGTCTAGGGTTTAGCGTTTAGGGTTTTTGAGGTTTTTCAAGTTTCGTGCCTATACTATGCCACCCTTGTTCGGCAGGTTAACCCAAGAATGAACAAGGGGCTCGGTTTCTTGCGCAAGGGGGTTTCCACGAAGGGGTTGAAAACCCCCGCCCCCCCAAAACCCTAAGCCCTAAACCCTAAACCCCAAACCCCAAACCCCAAACCCCAAACCCAAAACCCCAAACCCTAAACCCTAAACCCTAAACCCCAACTCCTTACGGGCTTAGGATCGAGTCCACCGTCCGACGCAGCCGCAGCGGGGCCTCAAGCGCATCCAGCCGGGCAGCCGCCTTCTTGCTGGAGGCCACCTGGCTCACGCACCAAATCCACTCACAAAAAAATAAGATACGAAAAGTAGGCTATGGACCGTGGAGCCCTCTAGGGCATAGGGTTTCGGGTTTCGGGTTTCGGGTTTAGGGGTTTAGGGATTAGGGCTTAGGGCTTAGGGCCATGACCTGAACCTCCTGAAGCCCTGGGCCTGCTCCTCCAACTCGTGCTTGAGCTCCGAGTTCTCCTTCTCGACCTGTCAGACCCCTGGCCTGACACCCTAAACCCTAAACCCTAATCCTAAACCCTAAACCCTAAACCTTAAACCCTGCTTTTGGTTTGGGGTTTAGGGTTTCGGGAAGATCTGGTTGCAGCAGCTGTTGTTTGAGGGGCATCTGCGGAGTTTAGGGATTAGGCTTTAGGGTTTAGGCATTGGAGCAGTGCGGATTTGGAAGGTAGGGGGCCGGGGTAGAGCGGGGAATGAAATGGGACCTAGAGAAGTGGAGATGTAGCGACTTGCCTATGCGTGGGGCTTAGGGTTTCAGGCTTATTTAGGGTTTAGGGTTTAGGGTTTAAGGCTTAGTTGGGGTTCATGGTTTCTTCCCCTAAGCCCTAAACCCTAAACCCTAGGAGGCATGCCAGGTCCGACTTGGTGGCTAGAGGACGTGGAGGGTTTAGGGTCTGGGTATAGGGTTCAGGGTTTCGGGTTTAGGGTTTAGGGGTTTAGGGTTTCGGGTTTAAGGTTTAGGGTTAAGGGTTAAGGGTTTAGGGTTTAGGGTCGGGCAAGCGACCTGGGCAAGGTGCACATTGACAGTTTAGGCCAGGGTCTCTGGGGGTTTAGGGGGCTTTTCGTGCTCATTCAGCATCTGGTTTCTCGGTTCGCCTCCGCTTCCTTCGTCTCTGCCTTGTGCAGGGCCTCCGCGGCAGTCTTGTTCAAGGTCGGGGGGCACTTTAGGGTTGAGAGAGCCAAGAGCCTGAACCCACGAGAGTTAAGGCTGAAGTTGCCCTCAGGGCTCTCGGGAACCCGAACTCAACCTGATAGGAACCTCCGAAGCCGCGAACCTGAAAAGTGCCCCTCGCCTCCTCCAACTGGCTCATGCGTTTCGAATCGGTGGCCACCTCTTGCTGAAGGCTCGCCTCATGTGCACTGGGCGCCCCGAGTTTTGGGGCTTTGGGAAGAAGCCGAGGCTTTTTTCGGGTTTAGGCCCTTTAGGGTTTATCAACTAGGAGGCTTTTCAGCAAGTGAAAGGACCCTATGCTTCCAGGGCCTCGCTCTTCTCGACGCTCTCCACCCTCTGGAAGGCCTTGCGGGGGGTTTCGTCATCTTCGGCGGAGAAAAGCATCTGGCAGATCATAGTGCCTTCCCCATCGCTAACCAGAAAGTCTTACAATTCAAGTCAAGACCATGTTATGGAAGGTTTCACACGCAAGGTGCGGATAGGAGGCCTTTTCAGAAGAAAGCTGTGGATGAAACAAAGGATGAGGAACGCATATACTGTGGCCACATTGGCACAATGCGCCACCGAGCTTTCCAGCACACGGGGACGGAGCATTTGAGACAAGGGCAGATGTGGGACGCAGCTGGCAACATGTTCTTTGTCACTCATGCCTGGAGGCTTTATTCCCCAGAACCTTCCGAGCGAGAAGCCTTTTGGAAAGCTCTGGATGCCCTGGATTCTCCGGAAAGTGCGCATCTGGAAAGAGCGCAGCTAACGTCACTCGCAGTGCTGGCCTGGTTGTAGGCAGAAACAAACAGTATTCCGAGCAGAATGGCTATTCTTGTCCCGTTCTTGTCCGGGACATCAAACATTGCGACAATGCGGCGGAGGCGAGAGATGCCTCGCGCAAAAACAAAAAACAAAACAGGAGAGACTCATGTTCGAAAATACCTGCTTGGAACCAAGGCCGGCGTTGTGGCAGAGTAGGAGCTAGTACCTTGATGTGGGTCAAAGATGGTCAAAGCACACCAAAATGTCTTTCAAGTGGTCCATCATGATGATGTTTCGTGTACGCTGACACCCAAGCTAAGGCGCTTCTGCCTTGTTCAGAGTGGTCATGGACGAGAACGAATGATTGTGGTTCGAGTGCCAGTGCAGTTCTGCTTTTGGACCGCCTGCCTGGTTTCAAGTCAACTCCTAAACCCGCCTAAGCCCTTACTTGTACGTGCACGTCTCTGCAAGCGCCTGGACGCCCTTTGCTAATCGCCGCGCCAGCTCTTTCCGCAAGGCCGACTTCGCCTGGCAGCGGGTCAGCGGGCCCAGCTCCTTATCCTACGATCTGCAATCAGGGTCCCCTGATACGCAACTTGTGAAAGCAGCCCTCCCACGATAAGGAGGAAACCCTCCCATCTGCCTGGGCTTTGGTCATCTTCTGCAGGTCACCCTGCTCCTCCGCAATGTCACAGCTCGCAGCTTCAGGGTTCGGGGTCAGGGCTTACATAGAATCCCCCTGTACCTCTTCAAAACAACTACCTCAATGAAGCTCACCAAACCAAAAAACACTACCTTTGAAATAACTGAAGACATTCCAGTTTGTTGCTGTTGGGTCAGGGTTTTGGACTTCTTGGTTTGGGGTGTAGAGGTTGGGGCTCAGCTTCACGACCGCAGGTTCTAGATTTAGCATTGGGAATGTAGGATTCTACACATGTTAAGTCTGTCCCCTTCATTGATGGCAGATGCACATCATAAACCCTGCAAGCCCACAAGGCCGCTCCCTTGAAAAATTGAGGGTCCAGAGCCCGGAGCTTTAGGGCGGGTGCAAGGCTTCAGCTTCAGATTGTCCAGCTCGCAACCGTTGAGCAGCGTTTCATAACCCGAAACCCGAAACCCTAAACCCTAAACCCTAAATCTAAACCCTAAACCCTAAACCCTAAACCCTAAACCCTAAACCCTAAACCCTAAACCCTAAACCCTAAACCCTAAACCCTAAACCCCGCCCGGTGGACCTGTGACTGGGACTGGGCCGCCTTCTCCAAGCTGCCCTGGTCCTGCCCAAGCTGCGGCTGCCACACTCCCTAAACCCCAGAAACCCAATGAACCCCGTACAGTACACCCCATAAACCCTTTAAACCCTGTCAACCCCCTAAACCCCATCATAAACCCTGAATCCTAGACCCGATTCCCTCAACCAAGGTTTAGGGTTCAGGGGTGTTGGGGTCGAGGGCTTCGCGCTCCTCGCCCTTCTTCGCCTCCTGCTGGCCGAGCTTCTGCTGCCCTCGCACATTAGGAGGGGCAAGTGGGGGTCGGAGGTTGCCTAATGGGCCCCTGAATGAGGGTCCTAAAGCTCCTCAGGGTTCAGGGACTTCAGGGTTTTTGTAGGGCTCTTTTGGAGCCCAGTTTGGGAGTTTGGGTGGCCGGGGGGTGCGCAGGCCCCGGCTTTGAAGCCCCCCTGGTAGCCTGCCTCCAGCCAGCTGCTGCTCTGCGGCGAGGCCTGCCATTGCCTTGGGAAGACAAAGGGAGACTAAGGGTGTTTATTTGGGCGTTTGGGGTTTCTATTAGGGTTTCCATTAGGGTTTCCATTAGAATTTCTATTGGGGTTTCTACTGGGGTTTTTGGGGTTTAGGAATGTTTAGGATGGATGGATGGGCCGAAGGCTTTGGCGTCTAGGGTTCAAGGTTTAGGGCACGCAGCTCTTGCACAGCTTAGGCTTGAAGGACCCCACGTCGCTCGACACTTTAAGGTCGCACAGGTTTGTTCCAGCCATGGTTTAGGGTTTAGGGTTTAGGGTTTAGGGTTTAGGGTTCAGGGTTCAGGGTTCAGGGTTTAGGGTTTAGGGTTTGGGTTTGGGGTTTAGGGTTGCTGCTTCTCCACAGAGGATCAGTGTTGCAGGCTTAGGGCTTAAGGTTGGAGTTTAGGGTTTCGCATGTGAGCTCAAGGCTGCAATTCAGCGGCAGAGCCCCCGAGTCCCTAAACCTTGGAGACCAGTCTACCTCACCTTCGCCAATTCTTCACCTGCAGAAAAAAATTAAATAAATAACTCAAACTAAAACTAAACCTAAAGCTAGAACTAAAGCTAAAACTAAAACTAAAGCTAAACGAAAAACCCTAAACCCTTAACCCTAAACCCCAAACCCAAAAAAGCAACAATAAAACGCCTTGAAGCTCTGAAACTCCCTTGGGTGTCCTACCCCCACAGTTGGCATGGCCGGTGCCGTGGCTACCTGGAGACGTCTAAGGTCGCCATTTAGGGGGTTTAGGGTTTAGGGTTTAGGGTTTAGGGTTTAGGGTTTAGGGTTTAGGGTGTAGGGTTTAGGGTTTCGGGTTTAGGGTTTAGGGTGTAGGGTTTCGCCTTTTTTCGGGCTTGGGGATTAGTAGGTTGGGTGGCTTGGTGCTTTGGGTTTGGGAGCTTCCGGGAGGGTGGGAGGTTGTAGACGTCACGGTTTAGGGATTTGAGTCTGAGGCATTTGCGGTTCTTTTGGCGCTCAGAGTTAAGACTTGGGCGTTTATGGTTGAGAGTTTCTTCGAGTCTGGGGGCGAATGTCGGTGCTCCAAGTAGAAAATTTACGCTCACGGTCCCCTTTGGGGCCCTATTGTTTTTAGGGTACCCAAGAAGCAGACCGTTTCGGGTTTGCGGTTGGCCCCTAGAACTTCCTAAAACTCTCAACCTGAACCCCCAACCCCAGCGGCCTGTGGAGGGGTGCGCAGAGCTGTGGTTACGGACCTTCCACGACGCGAAGGGCTGGGAGGGGTTGGGGTTGGGGTTTTGGAGAGGGGTCTGGGGGTTTGGGCGGGGTTGGGGGTTGAGGGGTTCTCTAGCGCAGTGCGGTTTAGGGTGAGCTTCGGGGCAAGGAACTGTCGGGATGCGAGCCTTTGTTTCTAGAACCTAAGGGGCCTACATCCATGCGCTGATTCACCCGACTGAACCGTGAAACCCCCAAAGCGCGCATATCACAACCTCATCTGCCGTAAACCCTAAACCACCAAAAGTCCAACACTCTCAGACACCAAAACCCTTAATTCTTAAACCACCGAAACCCTAAACATAAACCACCAAAACTTTAAGCCCTAAACCCTAAACCACCAAAACTCTAAACCCCAAACCACCACAACCCCACACCCAAAACTGCCAAAGCCCCAAAACCCCAAACGCACAGACGAGGCGCGGCGGCGCTGGCGCTGCGGTCGTGGACCTCCGGATCGCGAGTGTCGAATTTGAGGTTTAAGCTGTTTCGCGTTTAGTTTAAGGTTTGGGGTTTAGGGTTTTAGGCTTTGGGTTTAGGGTTTTGTTGGTTTTTGGGTTTAGGGTTTCGGTGGCTGTTGTGGGTTAGGGGTCTAGGGCTCGAGGGGCACTTCAACACGCAGTCAAACCCTAACAGGAAGGTTCTGGAACCGAACCGGAACCGCACGAACCGAACCGCCACGAACCGAACCGCCAAAACCGGCCAGCAAACACGAACCGTAGGAACCGCGAACCGCAAGCGACCTGAAAACCGGAACCGTTTCGACAGCGAACCGGTTTCGGCCAGGAGCCCAAGTCAAATAGAGCATGATACTGAAAGGTTTGGGTCCCTCCAAACTTGTTTTGAAACAATCAAACTGTCGCAAAAACATGACTCGGTTCTCGGCTAACCCTCCAAAATTGAAGGGTCTTGGAGGTGCAAGGCTTGAAGATATCATGGTTCTATCCGGATTTTCAAGGCCTAGAATCAAGTTTTGGCCCCTTCAAACTCGTCATTGGAGATGCGCACAGAGCCCCAAACATTTCTGTCACGATTGGAGTGAAGAGGTTTTGTCCAGGTTTCGAGGTCCTTAAACCTATATTGCTTGGTCTCGGGGGCCAGAAGGATAATTCCAATCACCTAAACTTTCTACTATTTCGGGGGTACGCAGGACAGGTTTCCAGGTTTGGACCTCCCAAAACGTGCAGGTTTCCAGGTTTGGAACCCCCAAACGTGCAGGTTTCCAGGTTTGGCCCTCCCAAAATGTGCAGGTTTCCAGGTTTGGATCCCCCCAAACGTGCAGGTTTCCAGGCTTGGATCTCCCAAAACGTGCAGGTTTCCAGGTTTGGACCTCCCAAAACGTGCAGGTTTCCAGGTTTGAGCCCCTTAAAACGTGCAGGTTTCCAGGTTTGGACCCCCAAAACGTGCAGGTTTCCAGGTTTGGACCCCACAAATCGTGCACGTCTGTAGGTTTGGACCCTCCCAAACGTGCAGGTTTGCATGTTTTGGGGCGTCCAAACCTGGAAACCTGCACGTTTGGGGGGGGGTCCAAACCTGGAAACCTGCACGAACCTGCACGTTTAGGGGGGTCCAAACCTCGTTTTGGCAGGTCCAAACCTGGAAACCTGCAGGTCCAAACCTGGAAACCTGCACGTTTCGGGGGTCCAAACCTAGAAACGTCAACGTTGAAACGTGCAGGTGTCCAGGTTTAAAACGGGTTTGGACACCCCAAGCGTGCAGGTTTGCAGGTTTGCAGGTTTGGACCCCCCCAAACGTGCAGGTTTGCAGGTTTGCAGGTTTGGACCCCCCAAACGTGCAGGTTTCCAGGTTTGGACCCCGGAAATGTGCAGGTTTCCAGGTTTGGAACGCCCAAAACGTGCAGGTTTCCAGGTTTGGGCCCCCCAATGTGCAGGTTTCTAGGTTTGGGGGGTCCAAACCTGGAAACCTGCACGTTTGGAGGGTCCAAACCTGGAAACCTGCACGAACCTGCACGTTTAGGAGGGTCCAAACCTGGAAACCTGCACGTTTCGGGGGCCCAAACCTGGAAACCTGCACGTTTTTTTTTCTTTTTTGGGGGGGGGGTCCAAGTCTGGAAACCTGCACGTTTGGGGATCCAAACCTAGAAACCTGCACTTTTTGGGGGGTCCAAATCTGCACGTTTTGGGGGGTCCAAATCTCGAAACCTCCAAACTTGGAAACCTGGTCCAAACCTGGAAACCTGCACGTTTTGGGGGGTCCAAACCTGGAAACCTGCACTTTTTGGGGGGTCCAAAGCTGGAAAGCTGTACGTTTCCAGTCTGGAAACCTGCACGTTTTGGGGGGGGGTCCAAACCTGGAAACCTGCAGTTCGCACAGGCCATGTGAACGGAGCCTGGCTTTAGTTCGCATGGCCAGGGCCATGTGAACGGCTTCAGTTCCCTACCTTCAGTTTGCATGGCCAGCGCCAATGTGAACGGAGCCTACCTTCAGTTCGCATGGCCAGGGCCACCACATTGGATCCAGGGTCTCCGAAAAGCCACCAAAAGCCACGTTTGGAGGGTCCAAACCTGGAAACCTGCACGTTTTGGGGGGTCCAAACCTGGAAACGTCAACGTTTTGGGGGGGGGTCCAAACCTGGAAACCTGCAGGTCCAAACCTGGAAACCTGCACGTTTTGGGGGGTCCAAACCTGGAAACGTCAACGTTTTGGGGGTCCAAACCTGGAAACCTGCACGTTTTGGGACCTGCACGTTTAGGGGGTCCAAACCTGGAAACGTCAACGTTTTGGGAACCTGGAAACCTGCAGCAGGTTTCCTGAAACGTGCAGGTTTCCAGGTTTGGACCTGCCAAAACGTGCAGGTTTCCAGGTTTGGACCCCCTAAAACGTGCAGGTTTCCAGGTTTGGACCCCCCAAGCGTGCAGGTTTGCAGGTTTGCAGGTTTGGACCCCCCCAACCGTGCAGGTTTCCAACGTGCAGGTTTCCAGATTTGGACCCCCCCAAAACGTGCAGGTTTCCAGGTTTGGACCCCCAAAACGTGCCAGGTTTCCAGGGCAGGTTTCCAGGTTTGGAACCCCCTAAACGTGCAGGTTTCCAGGTTTGGACCCCCCAAAACGACGTTTCGGGGGTCCAAACCTGGAAACCTGCACGTTTTGGGAGGAATCTGCGCGTTTTGGGGGGGTCCAAACCTGGAAACCTGCACGTTTTGGGAGGTCCAAGCCTGGAAACCTGCACGTTTCCCGCGATCCCGTGTCAAAGGGATCGCAGAAAGGTTGTGGAGTGTACACGACACAACAAAGACAACTTACTTTACAGGACACTAAACGTTAAGGTCGGCTTGCACTTGCGGACCTAGTCATGACACAAAGAGAACCCCAAACCCTGGTTGGGGGTCCCTAACCCGGGGTCCAAACCTGGAAACCTGCACGTTTTGGGGGGTCCAAACCTGGAAACCTGCACGTTTTGGGGCTTTTTGGGGGGTCCAAACCTGGAAACCTGCACGTTTCCGGGGTCCAAACCTGGAAACCTGCACGTTTGGGGGGTCCAAATCTGGAAACCTGCCCTCAAGGAAAAGTTTTGGGGAGTCGAAACATATCAGAAGGGTCCAGAACATGAGGGCTTCGGTGTGTTTAGGGCTTTCGGGTTTTCTGGAACCGAACCGAACCGAACCGAAAACGCACAGAACCGCTAGGAACCGGAACCGCCGAACGAACCGAACCGCTACGAACCGCCGGCCCGCGAACCGAAACGAACCGAACCGAACCGGAACTTTACTGCCCTAAGCCCAACAGGCACAGCCAACCCCAAAAGACACCCTCCAAACCCTGCGAAGGCTAAAGCCTTCCTGACAATGTGAGGTCAGGGCGGCTGGGCGGCTGAGGCTGCCGGTGGCGGCACCAGCTTCGACCTTGGTTCGAGGCTTCAGGGGCTAAGATCCGAAAAAAACAAACCAACAAACAATAGAAAAAAAAAAAAAAAAACCTGAAACGCGGCACCTGAACCCCAAACTCCGAGACCTAAACCTCAAGCCCCTTTACCCTAAACCCCCAAACCAAAAACAAGCACCAAATTCCTTAGGACCCCAAAGAGCCCCCTTCTGAAACCCAACCTAAACCCTAAACCCTAAGCCCTAAACCCTAAACCGCACGAGGCCCACACTGCGGCGTGGGGGCGCCCTCGCGCGTCATCCAGTTCTGAATCTCCAGGGCATCGAAACCGATGGCTGAAAGGCCTCGCACCAAAAGGCGGTGATTGGGTTTCGGGTTTAGGGTTTAGGGTTTAGGGTTTAGGGTTTAGGGTTTATGGTTTGGGGTTTAGGGTTTAGGGTTTAGGGTTTAGGGTTTAGGGTTTAGGGTTTAGGGTTTAGGGTTTGGTGCTCAGGGTCTGCAGAGTGTAGGGCTTGGGGCTTAAGATTTGGGACGTGAGCCGAGTGAGAACGCACGTGAAAAACGACTCATGCACCTTCCTGTAATTTGCAGGATTTGAGGGCTTGGGGGCTTAACTCATGGTTGACGGCAAAGATGTGGCTCAAGGATGTGGTTTAGCCCTGAACCCTAAACCCTAAACCCGAAACCCGACACCCGACACCCACCTTGGAGGCAACGCTTGATGCGCTCGTTGCCGCCGTTTTGCACCTCGGTTGAGGGCTGGGGCTTTCGGAGTTGGGTGGCTGGAGCTTTGCTTCCCTCAAAGGGATTTAGGTTTTGGTGAGATCTGGGGCTCGGATCTGGGGTTGAGGGTCTCAGGGCCAGACAAGCCCCCACCCTAAACCCCCTAAAGCCAACTCTCAGGCCCCCTTGAACCCAACACTCCGGAAGCCCTCCGAGCACTCCACCCGAAGCCCACAACCCCCTCCAGGAACCCAACCGCCGAACCATCCGAGGAGGCGACCATGGTGCCCAGGCCTTGCTTGAAAGCTGCCTTCGCTTCATCGGAGTGTTTCGCCCCGGGTTTTTTTGGGTTTAGGGCTTGGGGCTTTGGGTTTGGGGGCGTGGGGCTTCGACCCACGCCCCGAGAAACCAAACCTTAAACACTCTAAAACCATGGACCCGCGCCTTGTCCCCCCTCTTGAGGTACGGCACCACCATGGCCAGATCCTGCAGATTCGGGGGGGCTAAGGTGGGATGCAAGCTGCGGGACTGTTCCACAGCCAGCCCCCTAAACCAGCCCCACCGAACCTTCCCCGCCCACAGAGTCGCCTTCAGATTGAAGGTTTAGTTTAGGGACTGGGGTCTCAGGTTTAAAGTTGGGGGTTTTGAAGGGGCTGCATTCAGATA
Organism: Symbiodinium natans; assembly: GCA_905221605.1. NCBI lineage: Eukaryota > Dinophyceae > Suessiales > Symbiodiniaceae > Symbiodinium > Symbiodinium natans. Next base: position 44,120 of record CAJNDS010000294.1, on the reverse strand, counting down.
AACACCCAAACCCCAAACGCTTGAGGCCCCAAACCCGAAAGGCCCCATACCCTAAAGGCACCCTACACCCTCTGCAAGGAGACTCCCAGGAGATGCAGGTCCTGCTGCTCCTCTGGCGAAAGCTTCAGCAGCCTGCTGCGCAAGGTGGCCTGGGCCTGGCTAGGATTGGGAACTGAGAGACTCCAAGGGTTTAGGGTTTGGAGTTTAGGGCATAGGGTTTAGGGTTTAGGGTTTAGGGTTTAGGGTTTCGGGTTTAGGGGTTTAAGGTTTAGGGTTTAGGGTTTAGGGTTTAGGGTTTATGGTTTAGACGGTTTAAGTGGGGATGTTCCCCCTTATACTGACAGTCCTTAATGTGATTTTAATAGGGGGTACGAGAATCTCTGCTAAGGACTGCTAGACAAAGGGGGAACATCCCCAAGGCTTAGGGCTTAGGGCTCAAGCGCTTTCAGGCTTGGGGTTTCGATGGTTTATGGGGTGATGCACCCCATGACGGAGTACAACTAGGGCTACCGCGGCGACTAACAACACGAACCCCCCCCCCCCCCAAGAACACCAGAACCCGGCAGAAAGCCGCAACCCTAAACCCTAAACCCTAGACCTCCCGAGGATCCCAGGGTGAAGGTGAAGCCTGATCCTTGAACACCATCGAGTTGGGGAAAATCGACACCAATGCCCCAAAACCCTAAAACCCCAAAGCCCAAAACCCCAAAACCCCCTCCCGAAACACCCCAAATCCCAAAAACCCTGGACCCAAACCCATACACCCACCCCCCCCCCCAAACAAAAAGTTATAATAATCATGATAATAATAATAGTAATAAAACCAAAACCCCAACACCCCCCCCCCCCCCCCAAAGGAAAAAAGATATAAAGAAAACCTTAGGTGGGCCCACCTGTGTTTGATGCTTCAGCCGCACCACGTTGTGATCTATGCACTCCGTGCCTGGGCTCAGAGGGGCTCTGGGCCCAGCTTTGGCTTTATGGGCTTTATGGGCTTTAGGGGCTTTAGGGGCTTTAGGGGCTTTAGGGGCTTTAGGGGCTTTAGGGGCTTCAGGGGCTTTAGGGGCTTATAGGGGTTTTCAGGGGCTTTGGGGGGCTTTTGGGGGCTTTCAGGGGCTTTTAGGGCTTAAGGGCTTTTAAGGGGTGCTAGGTGGGGTTTGGAATGGGTTTGTTTGGGGCTTTGGGCTGAGGCAAGCAAGTCGTAGCCCTTGCCCTGCTCTCTGGACTCACATGCTAAACCTTGAACCTCTCATTCAACAACATGCCTTGAAGCCTTATTCTGAGATGCCGCCCAGGCTCTGAAAACGCTGAGCAAGAGGGCAACATGGCCAAGCCGGAACATGGCCTGCAACTTGCGATCTTGCTTTGGAGGGCACAAGGACAGGGACATAAACCCAAAACTCAAGGTAGGCTCTCAGCAGCCTCAATGCGTTCCTGCGCATGCCCCTTGCTCAAGGCTCATGAGGCTCAAAGCCTTCAACACCAGGGTGGGGTTTGGGGATTGATCTAACTCATGGACGAAGAGGCGCAACGTAGTTTAGGATTTGTTCCCGGCACAGACCCCTGCGGCACCTCGTCTGCCCCCTCTCGGCCACTTCACTGCATTAGGAGAGCCCGCGGGCTCTTGAGCCGACATGCCCCCAAAAGGAAGAAAGCTCAACCAAAGCTAAAGCACCGAGAAAGCCTTTGATGGTGAGGCGCACCGGCTAGCGAACATCGCACCTTGAGGTTAACATTGCCTAACATTGCCTGGCCCCGTGCCTTTGTTGGCCTCTTGGTCTCACTTGGACTACATACGCTAAACCCTTAACCTCACATCTAGTTCGACTTGTCCACACTAGTCGGGGCTTCGCGTAAAAACGGCAACTAAAACATGGCACGGTGCGACGCCCCACATTCTGAGTTGTGTCGTGCTGTACGCGAAGTTTGAAGAGATCTCCGGAGAGCTGAAAATGCAATTCTTCAAGTTCAGCTGCACAAGCGAACCACTCCTCTCAACAACATGTCAATGTATACTGTACTCAATTTCTGGGCTTGCAAAGATCAGATGTTTATTCCGTCTGCAGTTCTTTTAGGTATGCAACTTGCAGCGACTCAAGTGAAAAGGAGCTGCATTCCGGCCACATGGCACGTCCCTCGCTGGGCACTGCCCTCGCTGGGCACTGCCATCGCTGGGCACTGCAACACAGCACGCTCTAAGGAACTCGGTGAGACGCCCTTGGGGCCCAAGATAAGGTGCGTTTCTTTAGCTGACTCGGGAGAATCCTTCAGAAACCCTCTAATGCGGACAGGAACTGAAGCCCAAACCCTCTGCCGCCCTCAGGAATGACACCAAACTGTTGAGAGGGACATCAAGATGCACTCGTGACGCTCTCCATGAACCTGACTTTCAAGCTGCGCCATGGGAGCTGACTAGGCCTCAAGAAGGAACCTCTGCTGGCGGATGTCTCAAGAAAAGTTTGATGGTTCGAGGGGAGGCTCGAGGGAAGCTTATGCAGCGCAGCACCCCCCCGAAGCCTCCGTGATGCGACCAATCAGCCTTGAAACGTACGCCCATCCACGTCTCGAAGCCTTTGGCGATAAACCCTTTTACGAAAATCAAGGCATGGACTCCGCCTGAGCTTCCTTCAGTCGGTGAGCTGCCCTCTGAAACGTCAGCCTCAAGGCACCAAGCTGAGAGGAAATCTTTTCGAGGCTTTGAGGAGGTCTACGGTGCGACAAGAGGGACCCCTCAGCTCTTTTGCATGCCGTCGCCGGAACTTGCGATCTCCGGAATCGGAACCTTCAATGCTATGTAAGGGCGCCAGGGTCCATCGGAAATGCCGTGAAGGATGACCTTCACACTATTCCAGCATGACGATACCCTACTCAACGCTAACAAAAAAGCAACGGCATCTGGAAACATCCGATCTACCTGGCTAGCCCTGCTCACCCTGCTTGCATACTAAAGGCTGGAGGCAACGGAAACTTGTGCTCCGGAACCGGCCAAATCAGAAGTAATCGGACTCGAGCCCCTGGCGCTCTGTTCAGATAGGCAACATATCTGCTAAGCAGGAAATTGATTCAAAGCCAAGGGCTCGACATCCCCTACTTCTGAGCACTACTGCTGCTGGCCTCAGCCACAATGGCTTCTGCTAGGCTCTGGTTCTTTGCTAAGGTTCGACTTTCAACAAGACCTAGGATGAGCTTCCTTCGAAGTTTCTGCACCCTCTCCAAGACCATGCCCCCAAACCCGAGACTAGAATCGATGCTCGGACCTCAACCACCACTTTAGCACCTTCTCGGGAAATCTACCTCCCTCCCCACCCGCAGAAGTGGGTGTAGAGTTGAGACGAGAACGTCACCCACGCAACAGGCGACACAAGCGACGTCAACGGAGAGAGACGATGAGAGACGCAAGCCACGCGAAGCCAAAGCTCCAAAGACACAACAGCTCTGTACTGCCCTGTCAATCCGCCAAACATACTGAGCACGAAACGGCACGATCTTGCCCAGAAACCTAGTTCCTCCACAGGCCCCACAGTACGCGCCCTACTTTCGTGCCAAATATACCCCAGACATCTTTACGAACCATGCACCGAACCCGGGCCAGGAAATCAGAATCTACAGGCATGTTGCTGTTGCCATGCCCTCGGCGATGCATCCTGAAGTACTCTCAGTTCGAACCGAACCAATTATTATACCAGCTCTTGGACTTGTGACCGCTCCTCACGATATCGGACTTCTCTGCCACGAAGGAGATGTTCTGATCCTGCCGGAATTTCTTGAGCAACTTTTCCGTGAACTCCGGGTCCTCTGCATCTCTCAGCAATTCGCTCTGCTTCTTCAGCTTCTGCAAGACCTTGACTCGATTTTGCCAGCCATGCTGTTGCTTGCTCTTCTCGTTTTCAATCATAATCTCGATGTAAGCTTCGCTGGGGATGGCATTGGGGCGCATTGCAATCTCCGCAAGACGTTCCTTGCACTTCTTGGTCCTCACCAAGCAGTCTGCCAACACAGTGTGTGCTGAATCCAAGTCATTCAGAAGACCTTGCATGACTTTCTCCTTGTCCAGCTTGCCCTCGTTGGCAGCATCGTACCTCTTCTTCAGCTGTTCCTGCGTGACCTGCTGGTACTCCACGTACCATTCAAGAATGTATGGAAGGTTCTGATGCTGTGACCAATGGCACCTTCTGCTGCAAACTGTGCACTGTCCATTTTGCATGACGCAGCATCTGGCCTTGTCCGCATCATTCGCAAAAGCGCAATTCTGGTGGCAAGTCATGTTGCATGTCGTGCAGGTTGTGGTCAGGTTGCTCGTTGGTTTCTTCTTGAACTTGTCCACCGCCACCTTCATCTTGAAGTCCTTTGAACCGTCCATCTCTGCGGCAAAACGGGCGAAGAGCTCTGCTTGCGTCTGGAGCGAGCTGGCCTTGCTCAGGAGGATCTGAACTTGCGGTCCCAAGTTCTCGAGGGCAACTTCCAAGGTCTCGCGCTCACTCAGGACTTGCTGCGTCAAATGCAAGCTCTTGGCAGAGAACCTTTCCAATGCATGGAAAAACTCCTCCATGCTCTGTTTGCCCATGTCCCAAAACATCTTGCTGACCGCACCTGTCTCCGGGCTGTGCGGATCAACGAACAAAGCGGAGTTGTTGAACTTGTAATGTGCCACCATGGGAATCCCGCCCGCCCTGACAGCCTCGAGAGCTTGTGGTTTTTCACCGTCAGCAAAGGTGAAGCAAAGGGCGATGTTCTCAGCTATGTCCTTGCCGAAAAGGCTCAAGATAGCGTCCCAAACGTACTGTTGAGACTCAGTGAGCCGAGCTGCTGATGCTTGGGTGACGAAGCAGACTGCCGATAGCGAGGGAACTTGACCGGCAAAATCCTGAAAGAACTTCTTCATCTGGTCAACAATCTTGGCATCGAAATGGAGACCCCTGGTATCCCCGAAGCCGGGTGTGTCAATGATGGTAAAGTTGGCATTCACCGGGCCATCCCTCACTGCTGGAATTTTGTAAGCAGTGACTGCATCGGTCTGGCTTGCTGCAGCTCCTGACAAAAGCAAGATAAGACAAGAATCTGTGTGTGTGTGTGTATCGACCAGGAAATGATGGCAAGTGCAACACTGCTGGGTAACCGCCCAAAGAACAAAAACCTTCAAGCAAGGCAAAGACTTGGTGCATGCTTCCGTCTCTCCGGCTCTTGTGCTGCGTCGCGGTCCTGCATGTAAAGACTCAGCAGTGACCGTCTGCTGTTCGTCGATGACTTTGAACCGGACCTTCTCCGCCCACTTGACACCAAGGATGTAGTTGAGCATGCTGTCAATCTGGGTGGATTTGCCGGCACCAGTCTGGCCAACGACCAGTACAACGACATCCCTCGAGATGTTGCGATTGATGAAAGACTCTGGAATTGCGGCTTCCAGCACACGGAGTGCGCACGGATGTGTTGGCGGAGCAATGCCATCCGGGAATTTGTAGCTATAGCCTCAGCGAGACTAGCAATCAGAAGGATATCATCTATCACCACACTCCGTCTGATAACTAAGCTCATGACAAAGCTCTTCCACTTGCCTGAATGGAAGATAGCTGATCGTGAGGGACTTTTTAACCTCCTTCCGCGCTGCCGTCAAAGTCTCCGCCAATTTCCCTCCAATGGACGGGGCGGCGTCCCTCTTCCACAACTCTTCCTGCACGAGCTCTCCGAGCTTTCTGCAGTCCTCCTTTGCGAAGTCACACTCCATCGCCACCTCGAGAAGGTCTTCCAAGCCCATGCTGAGAAGCATCTCCTCGTGACCGTAGTTGTTGGGATGGTTGTACATTTTCTTCGCGTATTTGTCCAAGCCCTTCTGCGCCAGAAACTCAATCAAACTCTGCGGAGGCTCACTCTCAACTGGCAGCCATGTATCATCGCTGTCACTGACATCACCTTGTGCTTCCGGAGATCGCAATGCCGCCACCACCTGCACGAATTTCCGTCGGTCGTCCTTGTTCATGCCTGCCTCGGACGCAACATCAACCAAGTCCTCCTCATCCATGGCCATGATGCACTCTACACTGCCCAGAAGACTGCTGTGGTATTTGGACAGGCCACTCTCTTCCAGCAGCTTGAGAAAGGGCTCAGCAACTGAGCCCCAGCTGCGCAGCGCATCAAGCACATTCATCAGCTTCATCCGCGCATCCTTCTTCATACCTGCTTCCAAGGCGAGGTCAGTCACTTCCTCTTTGTCCATGCCAAGCATTCGCTGCACCTCGTTCGGCAGCTTTGCTCGGTATTGGAACAAGCCGTTCTCGTGTAGGAGCTTCACGAATTGCCTCGCAAAGTGCGCGGCAGCGATAGGGTTTTCCCTGCGAAGCACGTTGATGATGCACAAGAACCTGTGTCGTGCATCCTTCCTCATGCCTGTCTCTGTTGCCAAGTCGGTCAGATCTTCGTCTTGCATTGCAAGCAACTGCTCCACATCACCGAGCAGCTGGTGCCGGTACTGTGACAAATCGCTACTTTCCAACAGAGCAACGAAACGCCTACGCACGCAATGCTCAATGCTCCCATCATGTAGCACCTTCATCACGCTCAAGAACTTCTGACAAGCACTTGGCTCACTGATGCCCACTTCTGACGCAATCTTCATGAGATGATCCTCTTGCATCCCCAACATCTTCTCCACTTCCGGCAGCTTGGATTGGTACTGGGACAAGCCGCTGTCCTCCAAGAGTACGCCGAAGTAGGCTTTCTCTTCATCGATTTGTTCCTGCCGGCACCAATGTGAGTATTACCATCACCACACTTCTATGACAAGCTACGCATCCAGCATGCAATCACTGTGCGTGTGATCGTCCTTGAGCGCAATGGGGACGGAATCTGCACCTGTGTCTGGTAGCTCGCCTGCCAACTTCCTGCAGCCTGCGCGGCATACTAAACTTGACTCCGCATGCGAAGGTGCTCTATGTGGAGTTTGACGACATGTCGATTGGGGGATTGTCGGCATTGTGTTGGTCGATGTTGGTGTGAGGCTTATGTCAGAGAAGCTGAGGGCCTGCACTTTGCAGGAGGTTGGGCATCTGCGTCATCGCCATCGTACTACTTGTAGCAAGAAGGGCCGACGCAGTTGCTGAGGCAAACGGCTGCAAAAGCCACACCCGCAAAGAACTGACCGTCTCCACTTGAAGCACTGAAGCCACGTGCTTGCCAGATGCCACCCAAGCATGGCTTGTTTCTGATACTGCGACACTACCTTGCCATCAACTGAGCAGTGCACGGCGACCCTCCGCGAGCTGCCCCACCTCTGAAACGTACACGAGCTGAAAGCAGAACCAGAACAGATCAGAACAGCCACACACCACATCTGCTGACCTTGCGCACAAGCATCCAACCCGCCTGCAGATGCAAGAGCAGTGGAAGACAGTAGAAGTCGAGAGACTTGTCTGCAATCCACCTGAAGATTGAGCATCTGCCAGTCGACCCTAGGTTTTGCTTTTGTTCGGCGCTTAAGTTGATTGATCTTTGCCTGGCTTGATTCGGGAATCACCTGGAACATCTGGCCATGGTATAATGCGGTGGGTTCCCGGGCTCCCAGGCCTGCACACATCGCCACGAGTCGACAACCTCGTTTAGGGCGTGGGCGTAGGGCCTAGGGCTACTTCGTGCTTGTTTGGAGGTTGGGACTGGTAGTTTGGAGGTTAGGAAGCTAACAAAGCTAACCCTCTTTACCCGCTAACACTCGCGCATAAAGCCATGCAAGGCAGGGTCTTGTAGTGTTCGCCCGGTGCTGTCCTATACTTTAACATGAAGACAAGTGATGCATTGCGGCCTGAAACATATTCGACTCTTGGAAGACTCTTACAAACACAATGGCACATTACAAGCAGACCAGGATCCCTTCCCAAACCCTTCCCCTTTTACACTAATCCTGTGGGACCCAATGGCTCCCTGTGACACCCCCTTGAGACCGCCCCCCAGACCCCTCGCCCAGAACCTGCTCTAAAACAACAACGACAAAGACAATGCCCAAGTGAAGCCGTATCTTAAACACTCAGGTTGAGAATCCTTGCAAGCATCCCGCCGATGCAAACGATTGAGCTGGGAGCCGGGCCGTCGGGCACATTCTTGCCACCATGGGGGCAGGCTTGACAAACGGGCGAGGTTCTGCAACCTCTCTTGCATTATGCAAAGGGTCTCTGAGGCTTGAGTCCATGCCATGCGCAGTGAATGCAAGCCGTGCTGCTCTCAAGGCTTGAGCCGTGCAGGCCCTGGCGGTCTTGATCGCTTCCGATGTGACCCATCTAAGGCTTCACTTGTGGCAACAGAATTTTGGGGCCTGGACCCCCCCGGATCGTTTGGAGGAGCCGCAGACCGATGCTGTGGGGGGTCCGGCTCCTGAAACTACTCAAAAAAAAGGGGTCAAAAAGTGGCTTTGGGTGTGGGGGGAGGGTTTGGGGTGCCTGTTCTGACAACCTATACACCTCCGGCCCGAGGCCTCCGCGGATTGTAAACGCTTGCGCGCGCCGCTTGGGCTGGCCCAAGTGGCTCTCCAAGAGGGGGAAGGGTGGTAGGGGGACCGCGCCAAAGCGATTTTGCTTGAAGCTTCGCAACGCCATGTTAGGGAGTCAGGTGTTGGGGGGGTTTTGGGGGTGCGGGTCGCCAAGAAGGGGGTCCAAAGAGGGAGGGCTCAACAGGGCGGGGGTTGAGGTGGGTACGGTTCGTAAGGACCAGGCCTCCCCCCCCTCCCCCCCTCCCCCCCCCCGCCCCCCTTCCCCCCCCCCTCCCCCCCCCCCCCCTCCCCCCCCCCCCCCCTCCCCCCACCCCCCCCCCACCTCAACTGGTGTGAGCATGGCCGGGGATGCATTACACGAGCAGAAGAATCTAAGCTTGAACCTAAACCCTGAACCTTAAACCTTAAACCTTATAAGCCCGAAGCACACCCAAAGAGTGAACCTTGAGCCCTAAGCCCTCAATCCTAAACTAACCCTCAACCCTAAACCCCAAACCATAAACCATAAACCCGGAACCCTTTTTGCTTCAGGGCTCCTGTGGTAGCCCTAAATCCGGGACCCTAAACCCTAAACCCAACCCTTATTGCTTGGGGTCCAGCGCCTTCCTTGGGCGCTGCGGAATCACCATGCTCACGCGGATGCGCTGGGCCGGGCCGAGGCGGGTCGCGTAGCGTTAAAATTATGGTACTGCAATCTTTGCGGGTTCATGATGTGCGAAGGCTGTACTTTTTGTGACCGCCGGAAACTGTACTGGCTTCGGCCCGGTCGCAACTTCCCAGTTAAAAGTGAAAGTATTGTGCTGCCACCATGGCATGCTATGAGCACGCTGCAAAGGGCACTAGCCAGACCTTCACTCGATGCCACAATCACCACGCTGCTTACTGCACAAGTGCGTGCACAGAGCTAGTCCCTGTGGAGTGGCCTTCCTACAAGTATGGATGATCCCACTGTGTAAGCCCAAGCTTTCGGTTGAAGTAGTAACGCTCGCCGTCGGAGGTCACAGCTGTCTCCCAACCTGCTGGCATGTTCCCCGCTTGCACCTGGATGATGTCGCGGGCAGCCTGCCGCACAGCCACCTGATACTTGGCCGTACTTAAGGGCTTCAGCTTGAGCCCCCTTGCCATGTGCTCCTGCCCGGGGGCGGCGACCGGGAACACCGAGACGATCTTGGTCGACTTCACCTCCACTTTGCCGGCAACCTCGTGCAGCTCATACTTTGCATTGATGGCCGCCGCCTGGCAATTAGGAAGCTCCTTGATCACCCCGTTGTCGTTCTTCAGGCTGGTGCCCCAGCTTCCCCCACCTTTCGGCTGGCCAATGACGACCCGGTCTTTCACAATCCCAAGGTTAGCACCGGCCTGGGCTGTTTCTATCTGAGGGTACAGCGCCGCTCGCTGCGTCTTCAGCTCTGACAGCCGTTTCCCCAGCGCCTGCCTTTGCTCTTTTGGCAAGTTGCCTTTAAGCTGGGCCTGAATCTGGTCGGTTGTGGCTTGGAGGTTCTTCAACTCAGCGGTCAAGTTCGCGAGCTGCTCCTTGCTTGCACTGACGTCCTTACAGAGTTGCAAGCCCTTCTTTTGCACCGCCTCGCTGGATTGCTGCGTCACCTTCTTCAACGCATCAGCATCGTGGAAGACTCCGGATGTCTCAGTCGTGGCGCTTCCTTGCAGGCCAGTGGTAATGCGAGCAATCTGCTCCTCTTCAGTGATGGTGGCGGAATGATGCAGGTAGGAGTGGTCGTGCTCCAGCTCTTTCAGCTGGTCGACGACCTTGCTCTGCCTGTGGGCTTCCCACTTGACGCGACCTGCTGCGATCGCGGCTCCGGCGGCCCCAGAAACACAACCACCGATGAGGCCCATCACAACAGCATCACCGAGCTTGACGTTGTCATCAAAGGCAGCGGACAGGAGCCCATCCACCGTGCCTGTGAGGGTGGATTCACCGAACGCCCGACCAGCATCCTGGAGAGCCTTCAAGCTTGAGGGCTGTACAGAAGCTGCACGCTCCCCGATCTGATCCGCTGTGGTATTGGCAGCCTGCCGGGCCTTTTCAACGCTGCCGAGGGCCTCTTTGCAGGCACCCACACCAGCGATGGCTCCAGAAATGAAGCCGGTTGCGGCGCCCGCAGCCGCAGCCTGTCCGAGCCCCTCATCCCACTTCCGCTGGCTCGCCAGGTTGTCGATGACGCAGCCAGCCATGCTGCTCACAGTGCCACCAACGGCATAGGCCCCGGCATGGGAAACCACCACAGCAGCCTTTGCAGCAGTTGAGGTGACGCCAATGGCCGTTGTGGCCGAGCTCATGGCAGCACCAATGCCAAGGCCAATGCCGCCAGACACCAGGCCAGTAGCCAGCCCGACCTGTGCCGAGTCGCACAACTACTAAAGGCAATCCTCCAACAAACCCCCCGCTCCCCACGCAACAACCACAAAAACACTCAGGAGAGCGCGCCCACGCTCTTGCCGAACTCCTTCCACTCCAAAGAGCCTCCATTGAAGGCCATCTTCATCCCCGTACTCAAGCCGGCCGATAGAAGCATTCCACCCACTAGCGCACCAGCAGGCCCACCCACTATGCAGAGCGCCACACCTGCAATCGCAGAACCGGCCACAGCCACCCACTGCAGAGCCACCTCCCACCAGGCTGGTTTGTTCAAATCCTTGATCTTGGCATCCAGCTCTTCCAGGCCCTTGCTCATTGACTCCATCTCCTTAGCCTCCTTTTCCAGCTCATTGCTGCAATCCTTCCCGGCACGCCGTAAGTCCTGGAACGCCTGGCTCGTGGCGTCCACGTTCTTCTCCGCCGCAGCTTGAGCGGCCTGCTGTTGCGTAAGCTGAGCCCTTTGCCCCACGTCACTGAAGACTTGCAACTGCTCCGCCAAGGCCTCGTTGCCCCGCGTAAGGTACACAGTGGCTAGCTCCTGCGCGTGCAGAAGCTCCTCTGCCTGAACTTGCTCCAGCAAACGCAGCGAGGTCAGCATGTTGGCCATGTCCTGCAACCAAAAACCTGTTCCAACATGCCTAAGCACCCCTATAGTTTCGTCAATACAATGGCGTTTCCGGAAATTTCCGTTGGCATACAAACACGACATAATCAGGTCGTTGAATCGAGCTTGCCCCCAAGCGCAGAGTCCTCAGCACGAAAGGCTTCGGCGATGGCACGCGCCACGCGCATCTCCTCCTGCTGCGCGAGGTCATCTTCGTGCGACAGCCGGGCGAGCTCCTCGATCAGGGGAGCCTTCTGCCTCACGAAGTGATCCAAGGCGTTGGACTTGGCCGGGCCCACCGCGCGCGGATCCTTCTCGTATCGCTCCGCAAACTGCTGCACCAACTGCGCAACAAGAGCAACCCTGCCTCCACTGTCAGAGTCCACAGTGCTATGGAGCTGTTCATCAGAATAGCCCACAAAAGCCCTCTTCCAGCAATCCTCTGCCACCAGGAGGCACTGAGACTCGCTCTTGGACATGTTCAGCTTGCACAAGCCAGCTCGGTCCCTGGAGATGCGGCGCAGGAACTCCTGCAAATGCGCAGTGCACTCCGTCTCGGAGAGGCAGCTCAGCGTGCCCAAGCGCGATTGGATCCTTGCCAGAGACTCCCGCAAGGCATGGTTCGAATGCTCTGCCAGATCTTGCATGGGCAATGGGAGATTGCTCACACAAGCATCCAGCCGCCTGGCATACAAGTCGGCCGAGTCTGCAACGGCCTCGGCGGCCTGCGCATTCGCTTGCATGCTGAGCAGCTTGTCGGCACCTGCATCAGGCTCTTGGAGGGAGGCGTTGTAACTCTGTACGAATTCATTCCAGGGCACAGACGGTGCGAGCACAACTTGCTCTGCAAGATCCCGGGTGAAAGTGCTGCCCATCGTCAGGGCGCACACTGTTTGGAAGCCCAATGCCAGGGCTGCCACAGCAATCTCGCTCCGAGCCAACGGCGTAAAGTCCTCCGGGAAGAGCAAGCACAGCGAGACCTTGTTGATCTGGTTGGGCATGGCAGGAACAAGGGCCTCCCAATCAGCGCCTGTGTCATGTTGGACCAGGTGAACAACAAGAGCGGCGACATCTTCTGGGAGGGGTTGGGGCCGGTCGCAATCCGCCAGGAGCATCGCCAGGTGTGGCGCCCCCTCTTCTGCCTTCAGCACGGCCACCTGCGACGGTGTGGTTTCCAAGACCTCCAGGTGCGTAGGGGCCCCGCAGGCCTCTGAGAGGAAGGCCGAGATGGCTGCGGTCCGGCTGCCAAAGCTGCTGCCAGTGACGGCGAGCACGCGCACCTGAGCTTCAGTAGAACCCACCCTCAAGCCTTAAAGGGAACACGTGCCCACAACAGAGAAGTACAATGACGGATGAAAAAGTCGAGCAGGACAGTTTTCACAGGCTATCTTTTGCGCCAGCCCACCTCGCTCTCCGGAGGGAGCTGATCGCCCAGAAAACCTGCCACGCAGGGCACCGGCTGCGAGATCTCGATCTCGAGGGAGCCATCGCCGAGCTGCGCGGGCCTTGTGGCCACTGCAGTTGCCGCCATTGCCTCCGCTCTGAAAGGCCGCTTGAGACGGCCACCGGCTGCGTCCCAGACAAGTTGATTGAAGGTTTCCTGTCAAGAAAACTCTCCAATCGTCCAGCAAAATGTTCTTGCAGGGGTTACGCTTGCTCACCGGCGGAGGAAAAAACATCAACGGCTCGTGAGCTACGGCCGTGCTTGACCACTAGCACATTCTGCAAAAAGCATGCATTGGTCGATAAATGCCCATGGGTCCCCATTCAACATTTTAGAAACCACTTGCGCATGTTGCGAAACAGCAAAACATGTTATCATAAACCCACACAGGCCTGAAAGATAAAGAGGCTTTACAAAGTGCCCTACGCCTCATGTTGACAGATATGATAGGGATGATGAAGCGCAAGCTGTTTGCCAGTCGCTGCTTGCCACCCAACCCGGCCAAGCCAGGGCGGTGACAACTGTACTCAACGATCTTCTTTGGCAACTTTACACACTCGCTATCAGCCCGAAAGCCCACTTCAGCGCAGCTGCACACGAAGCTGTTCCGTTTGGCGGATTGGGCTGCGGCGTGCCAAGGCGGAATCGAAGTCGCCACCAAGCCCGCAAGGGCACAGTGGCCCAGTGGCAGAACGTGTGCACCGCAGAGTCCGCAATCTTCACATGCGAGAACTCCGTTGGCTTGGCGTAGGTGCTGCAAAGAACGCCGTCCACACTCAGAAGTCCACTGGGCGTTGCGGGGCCAAAAACGCCCACGTGCTCTACGCCAGTCTTAACGCATGACACTGCAGCCAGCTTCCCATCCGCTGTCCTCAGGACTGCACCTGGCAGCACACGCGCTGCCTGAATGAACCCAGACTCGAGAGCTACGAGGTGGTTCGGGGTCAAGCACACGGCACCACCTATACCACCTGCATGGTGAATTTCCACAAAGTCCTGGCGCCGTGACAGGGGGAAGTAGTCGAACCAGCCGATGATCGGCTCCCAAGAGGCTGCATTGATGCGCACAACATCTCCGACACGAAGCTCGTCGATTCGTCGCGCCCCCTGCTGCGTCTGCACCAAAGAGCTGCCAGCAAAGCAGCCCTTGCATTTGTGTTCGTCGATCTGCTTCTTCTTTTGCTGGAGCTCGCTTTTGAGGTTCGAGTTGCACTCTTTCAAATTGTCGATCTGCTCTTGCAAGGCTTTCTTCATGTCGTTGAGAGCACCTGAGGCTGAAAAACTTCAACTGCAACACAGCTCCACGTGAATCACACGTCAGGGATCCCAGCAATCTTGATTAGACCGCTTCTAAACAGCGAAAGCTCTGGACGGGCCTTGGTGTTGCTTGTGAAGGTCTTCTCTCTGCTTTTCCAGTTGGTCTAAATAGTCTTTCTCGCTCTTGGCGAGCTCGTCTTGATGGTCCTTGGGGAAGGCCACGTTTGAGGGGAAGCCCTGGTGAGAAATGTTTGATGGCGCTGGGATGCCCCGTACACGTGCACGTGCATGTGTTTTCTGAAAGCTTTGCACAGCAAAACGCTTGCAGTTCGAATACGACATGCAATGAGCAAGCCCCCCCCCCCCTGGACTGGGAAAGGTCGGGCTCAGTCAGGGGTCCTACCAGGCTTCCCGTTTCCTAGAAGTCCCCAAAGAGCTGCCAAACCCTGCTGTCCCCGAGTCTTGCAAGGGATTGTCCGTGATTGGGCACACGTGCCTGCGAAATCTTCTTGAGTTCATCTTGGTGCTGATTGAATTGCTCCAGCATCGTCTGTTGAACCGATTCCATGTTGGAGCTGTGCTCGCTCTTCATCTGCTCAAGCTTATCCTGGGGTGAATCAGCACGGTACAAGAAACACGAGCTGGGTTACCAAATACCGCAAACAACACTCAAACGCACACCCGCAGCTCCTTGAACTCTTGATCCGCTCGCCGGCGATCCTCTTCCATTTGCTGCATGCGGGCTGCATTCTCGCGCCGGCTCTTGTTGAAGCTCGCTTGCGCAGCAATTTGGCGCTCGAGGTCCTCCCCCATGTTTGGCAAAAACGATCACATTTCTTGATGGCAATCTTGATACCGACCGGCATGATGTGAAACCATCACCCCGTTTCTAACCTTCTCCGGTTGATGTTCCAAAAACTGCCCCCAACCGCCGGCTCAAACCGGTTGAACACCCTCTTGCTTCAACAACATGATGGCGGCTGAGCTCTGAAAGCAAGCATGGCGTCGAATCTTGCCCGGATTCATACCTTTGGCAAATTCTAGAGCATTGGTCTCGGTTTGTTGGAAAGCCGCAATAGAGGTACTAGTGCCCCCGCCATCTTGGAGTGGTTGCCATCAAGCAGCAAGAACACTGCTCTCCCCTGCCCCCCCAACCCAAATAGCAATGCCAGAGATCTCCCTTGATCCCTGACTTGTCCCCGAGACAAACAATGAACGGCCTCCAACCTTCCCGGGCGCCCTCACCTCATCTTGACCGTACTGATGCATCCATCTCCCCGCAAGGAAGAGAAAACGTAGTAAGGAAGAACCCCGAGCAAAAGGTTAGTCAGTCATGTGCCCCAAGGGTCAAACATGGATTTTGAACTGGTCTTGGTGTAATGATTTTTACGTCCACCCTTAGCTTGGAGGTAACTTGTGCCCAGCCGCTATCTCGTTGTTAATCCTGGTTTGTGTTGGGGTCCGTGAAGGAATGAGCATATTATTTCTAGTTAGCTCGCAGGGTTGTTTGGATTTGTTTTGGCTGCTCTGGCTTTGGCGCCGCGGGAAGGCGCGGAGGCTGCACGGCAGAGGTCGGGCTGATGCACATGCACGGCCCCGGCGTACAAGGCGTAGTTCAGGAACGATACTTCAAGCGAAGCAGCAAGTAAAAGATGCTTCCCGAGCACCGCAGTTTACTGAGCACCACATTGGCAGCCTCGCTCGGGAGCAGCTTCCATGAATCCTCGTCCCCTTGGCGCCGCCTTCAACTCTACTCGTCGTTGCACGTCTCTATTTTCATGAACAGTCTCTCTTTTGTCCATGAATTGCAAATTATGGTATCGGGCCGCCTATCGTCTAGTTATGTTCACGTGTCCCAAAAACACATCAAGCAGAAGTGCCTTTTCTCTTGCACTGTAGGAAAGCAAACACGTTTGCTCTTCTCCTGCCCGGAAATTACCAATATTCTGACATGTTTAGAAATTCTCTTGCCCCGGATGTATCTAAAATAGACTTATGCCAAAGGAAGCACCTCCTGGGGCAGCAAACTCTCTGGCGGATCTTTGCCCTCCCCCCCCCCGTCCTCCCTAAAGCCGGCCACGAAATGCTCCACGGTGGTTCGGGGCCCATGGCTGCATTGGAGCCTGGCGACGGCCTCCTCTGACCAGCGCCGCAGCCTTTCCTCGTCGCCATCGGGCCACTGGATCTCCGACCTGGCAGAGGGCCGCTTTAAAAGCATCATGTTCCTTGGGTCAATCCCATGCCATGAATACGGCCCACGTTGGCAATCCAAGTTCCCTGTTTGAGAGTTGATAATGTCGGTTCCATCGTGCCCAAAAACACAAACCAAATGTGTTCTCGCCCATGTGAAAAACGACACTCCTTGCTCCAGCATCCGTCCCACAAGTGCTCCCCCAAGTTCAGGGAAAGGCGATGCAGTGATGTTCCCGACCAAAACCCAACGTCAACATACATCGAGACATGCCGACACCCTGTCAAACCCCTAAACCCTAAACCCCAAACCCTAAACCCCAAACCCTAAACCCCAAACCCTAAATCCCAAACCCGAAACCCTAAACCCTAAACCCTTGCCTCGGCGGCATCTCGCCCAGCATCTTCATGGCAAGCTGCTGCAGCTGCTCTTGGGTCCGGCGCTCATTCTCGCCGTGGAGGATGTTCACCTGGATCACGGGTTTAGGGTTTAGGGTTTGGGGTTTAGGGTTTAGGGTTTAGGGTTTATGGTTTAGGGTTTAGGGTCTAGGGTCTAGGGTCTAGGGTCTAGGGTCCAGGGTCCAGGGTCTAGGGTTAGTGCTTGGGGGCTTCTGAAAATAGGGGTACCTTTGGGGTTCCCATGATAAGGATTGTTTAAAAGTGCCCTCCCATAATATGGATTATACTATTTTGGGGGTATATTGAGGGTACCCCTATTTGGGGAAAGAGCCATGTGCGTGCGTGCGTGCGTGCGTGCGTGCGTGCGTGCGTGCGTGCGTGCGTGCGTGCGTGCGTGCGTGTGTGTGTGTGTGTGTGTGTGTGTGTGTGTGTGTGTGTGTGTGTGCGTGTCCAAAAAAGGGAGACTCCACCACATGGCCGGTCTATCGGTCTATCCACCGGAAACCAAGAACTTCTGAGGCAAGGCAGCTAGCTGCAATCAAGTCCTGCACCATGGAGAAGAAGGGTGGAAAAGAGCAGATATTCAGAGAGAAGATCAAACGAAAAGCGAGAAAAAGATGTGCGATTGACAAAACAAGATAAGTTTGATGTAAAAAAATTGGTGAAGAAAGTTCGGTTACGCCTGCTGAGGGCACTCTTGGAACATTCTCGGAACTGTGTCGGAACAGTCTGGGAACGGTCCCGGGTGGGGGCTCAGTGTGACGCTGACGCACAGCTTCACGCAAGTGCAGATGTTGCAGCAGGGGCAACTTTTGTTGAGTTGCTGAGGTGATAATGATCTCAGGAGCGAAGCAGCCAAGCAGTGAGATTGATGCTAATAGCGTGTGGGGTGTTGGTGTGGGGGGGGCCTAGTTGAACATGCCTGCAGCCATGAGCTTGTTTTGGGTGCTTGGAACCGCGTTGGTCTGAACTTTTGAACCTCAAATGCCACCAAAATGCTCCACCTTGTTAGACCTCGGACAACAGGTCTCTCCAGCACTTCGTGCTCGCAGAAGTTTGTTGCTTCTGAGGCCCAGGTGGGCCAGAGATGTTGACAGTTTGAAGTTTGATCTCGTGCTTGCCTGCCTGATTGAAATTCAAGTTTTGAGGTTTGTAAGTCTACTGCTTGTCAGGCGCATGGCTCAGCCAAGGCTTTTTCGCCAAGGTTATGGACCGAAACAGAGCAAGATAGCTATTATCACAAGAAAGCCATCATACGATATGTCAGAAAATGTTAATGGTAACACAGCCGGCTTCTGTTTGGAATGTTGGTGTGTCTCAGCAGTTCTGGTTGTTTGGGGCGGCTTCTTGTTTTGGTCAATGTCTTTTCGTGCGTCACAACTGTTTGGGGGTGCCACTTGGGCTATTTTGGCGTTGCTTTGCCCCATTTGCAGTTGCGGCTTTCTCAAATCAGCCCGACGAATTTTGAATTGCGGGCTGCTTTGATTTGTGGGATCCAAGGCACCTCTGTGGCCGGGAGGCCTTCGGGGGACTTTCGAGGCCGTTGCACTGTTTTTGGGTTGTTTTGGCAGCTTTCTCTAAAGGCCGGCTTCTTTCAAACTCGTCTGTTTTGACTGCTGATGCTTCGGGGGTGATTTCTTGGGCCAGCTGAGTTTGGGGCAGTTGTGGTGGTTTGGGATGACTCCTCCGGCAATGTGGGGCGGAGGTTGTTTTAGCCGTTTTTTTCGCGGCTTTGGCATGGGGACTTGGACGTAACTATGGTTGCTTTGGTCCGCTCGTTCTTAAAACCGCCGAGTTTTTGAAACTGTGTTCGTTGTTCTGTTTGTCACAGCGCAACTGTGGCTGTTTGGGATGACCTCTTGGGCAATTTAGAGCCGTGTTGGGAGTTTTCGGTACAACTGCCCCCAAAACAGCCACACTGCCTCTTCGGGCATGCGTCAGGACGATCAATGGCAGCAGATGAGACGAAAAACGCGGAGAATAGAAATTATGATGAAAAGAAAGTGATGGGGAAAGCGAAGATGAAAACAGCGATGAAGATAGAAGATGAGATAAGAGAGAAAGGCGACAAAGGAGAAGATTACCGAGCAGATGAGAATCCAAGATGGGATCAGATGAGACAAGCGAACACGTGATGTGATGGTTGAGCTGATAGGCGAAAAGATGAAAATACAAGGAGGCGAGACCACATCAGATGAAGAAAGCAAAGACCGGAGACAGAAATATGAGAGAAGGGAAGATGAAAGAAGAGGAGGCAGGAGGAAGGAAGAACATGATCGGATCAGATGAGATGACATGATACAAAACGAAAAGAATAAAATGTGACAGCAAAAGATAAAGCGAGACAAAGAAGTTCGGAAACTATGAAGAAGCAATGGTTTGACTCGGCAGATGCCTCGGCGTGCAAAATAGGGGACAGCATTAATTCCTTCTGTCCAGTTCTGGGGCTGCAATTTGCCAATTTGCATTTAAAAACAAAAAAAAGCTGGTCTTTGTTCGCCTTCAAAAGTTTCCATTCGTAGTTCGCAATTGTATATCCAGGATTTGCTCAGACACGTTCCCAGAAGAATTTTCTGGCTTTGGCACAAGAAAAGATGAGGTAAGAGTTGATGGAGGAGAAGATGTGAGAATAAAATGAGAGAAGAGAAAGGAGAAAACAAGTGATTAGGAGGACAAGGTGAAAGAAGGGAGATGAAGCTTCGCGTGTGTTGGCTGCGCCTTTCCCTATCAGCAGATGCTCAAGTGTTTTCGACACGTCTTACCAACTCCACCGGGTATGGTCACGGTCATGACGCCCTTGGTGGAACAGCTTTGATGGTAGTCATTACAGTAGCCGATCTCAATGATTCATGACCAGTCCATGGAAAAGTGGGCGAAAATCGCCCCTGTGCTTCAGCAGGAACTTTCGGTTGATCCCCTAGCTAGTCCTCCCCCAATGGGTTGCTTAAACTGGAGAACCACCGAAATGGTGACTTTCCCTCAAACTCTCACGAACGCACTTCCGAGAATTTCGCCGGTGGCCTGCAGCTGTGAGCGTTGCTGAGCATCCTGCAGAACCTCCTTGCGCTTGTCATCTCCGCACTGAGCCCAGACCCGGGACGCCTGAGTTGAAGGAACACGGGTTTCTCTTTGGATACCCTTCTTCCAACAAACCATAGAAGGGAAGACTGCGTTTCAGGAAGCCCTATGCACTTCCATGATGCTTGTGGTGTTGGAAAAAAGGGAATCACGAAGCACCCCTTGGCTCCCGTCACTTATCAGCACAAAAAAACAAGCAAAACAGGAGGGGAACCTGTAGCTGGGTGGTGGCGCGCTGGGAGATGCTCGCCATCTGCTCCCTGAACGCGGCGTCGTCCAGGGGGAAGCATGACTCGAGGCCCCGGGAAGCTTCCTAGAAGCACCAGGGTTCCACTATTGGAGGCTCCATAGGGTTTAGGGCGTTTAGGGGTTTAGGGCTTAGGGTTCCTCTGCTTCTCTTGTCTTGAACCATGACCCTCGAACGAAAGGAACCCCGCCTCGAAGAAATCCACAAAGAGGGACACCGCATCGGCAGCTGCACAGCTCTGTGCCATTGACATCAGGGCCACAGGGGCCAGCTCGCTCGTGTTCAAGCAGGACACCACATCATGCAGCCGTGCTGCATACTGGGCTCCATTCCAAGACCTCTGCGGATGGACGGCTTTCCGCGCAAGCCTCTGCAACTTCTCAAGATACTGATGAAAGTTGTCCTGGAAAGGCTTGGCGAGTTTCCGCCACGGCTTCAATGAGATGTCCTCGCCCGGGCTAAAAGTGCCCGGCGATGCAAACCACGACACCTCACGCTCGCCGAAGAGCGCCTGGAGCACTCTCTGTGCGGTCATACCCTCCCCTTCTGCTTGGAGACACTGGCGGTAGTAGTCCAGCGCCTCCCCGTCCTGGTTCAGGGCGAAGTCACGCAGCGCGAAAATCAGGTCTGGCTTGGGCTCCCGGCTGACTTCCAAGCTGCTGACCACCTGCTGCCATGTTGCCACACGGTCAATCATGCTGGCATCAAGTTTCTCCTTTGTATTGAAAACGAAGAGCTGGCATGTCAGCACAGCCACGGCAAAAAGCTTCGTGTCATACAATCCTGCTTTGTCGCCATGGGCTTTGTTCTCACCGAAACCCTCGCAATCAGCCAGTAGCCACAGAGCACCTGGCGGTGCCTGTGGATCCAAGAGAGATAGCGGCAGGGCATACACGTGAATGCCCCGTGTGCATGATCTGACGCTGCCGCTTGTCCCAAACAAGGCTGGCTGCAAGGGTCTTCCAGCTGCCAACATGTGGCGAGCAACCAAGTTGTTCAGCGTGCTCTTTCCTTCACGCATCGGGCCAACCAACACCTGCGGCACAACCAAGCGCTTGCCAAGCTGGGAGGTCAGAACGTGGGCCCCGTGCTCGTCTACCTTGAATTGGTTGCCGTCTGGCACAATGAGTGGAAGGGCCCTTGGAACAGGCCCTGGCAGCTTGACATCAGCCCGAACATCGGCGGTCAGATGGGGATCAAATTTCAACCCGTTTCGCTTGAACTGGGAGGCTACATCCTGCGCTGACTGCCCTTCTATCATGGCTGCAACAACCTGTGCGACATCTGCATGAGCAGGCTCACACAACCACTGTGTGCTGAGGTAGACCAGGGAGACGGCACTCTCTGCAGCTTTGCCGGCAACCACAAAGTGCATCTCCTTGCACTCTCGGTGCGCAGAGAGAATGTGCTCCCCGCCATAAAGGTAGCGTTGCCTGGATGGGCGACACATGCACTGCCGGAGCTCCGACAAAACTGCCTCAAGCTCCTGAGGGTGCGGACAAAGAGCCGAATCGGTCCAGGAATTTTGCGCGCCACTACTTAAATGAATCAGATGAGCTTGGATCGTTTCCGGCCTTTCGGCCTGTGGAGGGGGCGGCGGTGGCGGCGCACCTAACATTGCAGACGAGCTCGGACAAGCCTCTGGAAGAAGAGCTTCGGGCCAAGATAGCTGAAAAGTTTCTGCTTGTCAGAGTCAGTGCAACTGGGCAAGCACCCTGCAACCACAACTCAAGAGATGCTAAGAGCATGGGTGCGCGAATTCCTGACGTAAGCCGCCATTTTCATTCAGGAGGGGGTTGCTCGAAGTTCTGGGTTTTGGGGGGGATCTTTCTTTTCCAGATACTGATAAGGTTCCACACCCCTCTTTCTCCTAATGTTGGTGAGAGTTCGAAATCATGATGCGCCATTCAGTTCTTCCAATGGACCCAAGGCTTCACTCCGCGTCCTTCGCCATACGTAAACCCTACAACCCTTGAACCCCGAGAGGAGAGCCTTGACACTTCGGATGGGCACTTGCTGGCACCGCGGCTGACGAAATCTCTTGCGATTTTAGGTGACATCTCTCAGGGTTTAGCCAAAACCGCTTAGGGCCTTCGGGGTTCGAAGTTCAAGGTTGACGGTTCATCGGGATGTTATGCAGTAGGGTTCAGGCATTTCGGAGGCAGACTCGGACTTTGGCGAACTGATGGCAGAAGCATGGTGGAGTCTGCAACTTCGGAGCTTTTGTTACGTTCTCTACGCGTTCAGGGCGCACTACCCCAGGTGAAATGAGCAACGAAGCGGAGCTGGCAGCGGTTCTGTTTTGCTCCTCCGAACGCCTGCAGTGGCCTCCTAAACTACCCTTAACCCTAAACCTTTACCCCTAAACCCTAAACCCTAAACCCTTAACCGTACCGCCACTGCCACGGGTCTTGCAGCGGCTTCCCGGACCGGCGTTGGTACACGCTCTTGGTGAAGCTGATCAGCTTGCCCGACACGTCATTGGTGCCTTCGAGGGCTTGGGGGGCTCCTTCGGGCTTTTGAGCCTTTAAGGAGTACGAGTTGTCAGCGAAATGGGATAGTCGAAAGGGTCCTTGCTTGACATGAAAATGTTTGTTTCTCACAGAAACGAAGCTGCGAAAACTCACTGCCAGCTCCTGCGGAAGCATGGCTACTGCCAAAACCCTTGGCCTGAAGCAGTCCTCTCCCCGACTACAAAAGTGTGGGTTTGAGCGTCCGAGCCTCTGCCATAAAGGGATACTCCGCAAGAATATTTTGGGATTTTTCTGGTGGTGGGCACCAGTCCCCAGCGGAGAATAGCTGCGCCCAGGGCGAGGAATGATTCCAAGGAGACGACAGGTATTTCTTCAGGGTTTAGGGTTTAAGGCTTGGGGCCTAGGATTGAGGGTTTAAGGCCTGAGCTTCAAACCCTACGACGCCTGCATTTGGAGCGAAGGTCGTGACGACTTCCTCGAGGACTTGTGGGAGATCCAGCTTCTGCAACCACGCCACCGCATCACCGTTGAGATTCCACCTGCGAGACCGCTGACAAGCGCCAGATTTCTGAACAAAAGACCGGCCAAGTCGTCCTTTCTAGCAAGTAAAGCCAAAGAAAATTGAACCCAGGGATCGACTGGGGTTTGGGTTTTGTGGACATGAGGAGACAACTCGATGGGATGGGGGGGGTTCCGCCGGCCTCTGCGCAAACTCGTGAATCGCATCTTGCATGATCGCCTCGACCGGACCCGATGCCCGAAACCTCAAAAGCTCTAAGCCTAACCCCCCTAAGCTCCCCCAAGCTTGCACAACCCCCGAAAGCTTCCAAAAACTTAGCCTGAACTGCCACCAAAGGATGCAAACCCTACAACCACACCAAGAGGGACCATTCGAGCTACTTCCCTGGAGCCTCCTGAGAGAATTGGCCCCCCAGCCGCATGCCAGTCTGCTTTAAATGGCAGGAGCGCGCAAAGCTGATGAACCTTGGAGTTCAAACTGGCGGGGTTAAGGGTGTCAGTGTTTGGGGTTTTGGGTTTAGGGTTTCAGGGTTGGGGTCCAGCGTTTAGGGTTTGGGGTTTCAGAGTTGGGGTTAAGGGTTCCAGGGTTCCAGGGGTCAGGTGTAGACCGGGTTTGGGGTATAGGGTTTCAGGGTTGTAGGGCTTTGGGGTCTGGGGCGTGCCCAACGCAATGCTGAACAAGAACAAGGCGCAGGGCCGAGACGTCCTTTGTGTCCGGCTTGGGCGTGAAATTGTGCTTGACGTTCTCGAGGACGTGCGGAGGAAGCTCGTGGAGGGTCCGGACAGCGTCCCGGTTGAACCCGAACCGGCGCGCATAGGTGGCGAGGTCTTCGTGGCCTGCGCAGCTGCAAAGGCCCTTGAACCAACCTTCAAAACCCGGCACTCAGCACACCTGTGGCGGGCTATGCCGGGCTTCAGGATCTGGGTTGTTTCGCTGCGCGGGCTTAGCCAACAATCAGCCCTGAATGAGGCGAGGGCCCAGAACCTCTCCAGCCCAGAACCTCTCCAGATCGTAGCCTGGGACCCAAGACCCCGAGACGCATCAAGCCTCAGCCCCCAATATAGGGGCCTTAACAACTAGATCAGGGTTTTGGAGGGTTACTGTTGTATATTTATTAGGGGACCATCAAGGAAAAAATACTAGCAATTCTTCCGACCCCTATTAGTACCCAAAAACCCCACCATCCCAAATCCCGGGAACCTCGCGGAGTCCAGGCGCCAGGAGCTGGAGCAGCTCCCTTGCCTCGCTGGGGAGGCTCCACCTTCGCCCTGACTTGGGGTTTAGGGTTGAGGGTTGAGGGTTTAGGGTTTAGGGGTTAGGGGTTAGGGTTTAGGGTTTGTGGGATTAGGGTTTAGGGTTTAGGGTTTAGGGTTTTAGGGTTTTAGGGTTTGGGGTGTAGGGTATGGGGTATAGGGTTTAGGTTTTAGGGTTTAGGGTTGAGGGTTTGGGGTTCAGGGTTTAGGGTGTGTAAGGATGGGGGAGGGGGGGGGGCTTCTGGGGCCTCGCTTGCATGAGAGCATTTTGGGAATCAGATAAGGGGTACACACTATTTTGTGAAATCACGGGTTCTGCGTCAAACCCCCCACAAAACGAGCTCTCCATCTCGGGTAATCTTTTTGTTTTCCCGGCTTGCACCCACCCACCAATTTCTCCTAATTGGCTTAACCGGTTTTGGGCTTGTTTGCTTGCCTGCTGCTCATTTAGTCCACTTCGGGAGCCTGATGAAGTCGGGGTTTAACGGTTTAGGGTTTAGGATTTAGGGCTTAGGGTTTAGGGTTTAGGGTTTACTCGGCGCTGTCTCCGAGTCTGAGCAACTGAGCGCGGTTTAGAGTTCCGTCATGAAAGGTGTTACTGTCCCATACTTTAGCCCCCTTTTTCCCCTAGGCTTCATGAAGGCTTTGAGTCGCAGCAGTCGCCCAGACGTGAACGCCCTGAACCTGTGCCCTGAACCCAAAAACCCTAAACCCTAAACCCTAAACCCTGAACCGAAAAACCCTAAACCCTAAACCCTAAACCCTAAACCCCAAACCCCAAACCCCAAACCCAACGGAACCTCTTTGGTGGTGGCGCACTCGGCTCAGCAGGGGTCTCCGGAATGTCGTTTTCGGGTTCCTGCTCCAGTTCCATATGGAGGGCGGGGGGCTTAAAGCTTGCGGTCTCGGAACGACTATGATTGAAGCATCTCGCTTATTCAACACCTCACCGAAGCACACTCACTGTACACACCCAGAGGGAAAGACAGACTGCCATGGGGTCCATGGTCTGCTACTGTCATACAATAAAGCCTCAACCCAACATGCGAACTCCTGGAACTTGATCCCTCTGTGTGTCCTCCGGCTCACCCTCACCATCGGCACCATCGACGCCGAAGACTAAGACCTGGAGATCACCCACAGCAGGTCTGAGCTCCACGCATGTACCGCACACCCCCTGAACCCTGAACCCTGAACCCGAAACCCTAAACCCTGAACCCTGCACCATGTACCCTGAAACCCTAAACCCTAAATTCTAATCCCTAGCCCTAAACCCTGAACCCTAAACCCTGAACCCTAAACCAAAAGCCTGAGAACGACAGGCCTCGAGGTTCTCCAGGCGCCGGGCAAGGCCAGCTGCCACTTCACCTTGGGCCCCCTCCAGGATCTCCTGGTTTTAGGGTTTAGGGTTTAGGGTTTAGGGTTGAGGGTTTAGGGTTTAGGGTTTGGGGTTTAGGGCTTAGGGTAGTTTAGGGCTTTGGGGCCGAGGGCGTTGGGATCCTTTCGTCGCTTGCCATTCAAGGATGTCTTTTAGTTGAAAATGCCAAGAACCTGAGTCAGGTCAACCCCCATGCTTGTTGGCAAATCAATGCAAATCACATACCTGCATGAAAAAAGGAGAAAAAGCAATTGCAAAAGGCCAATGGGATATCAACAACTTTCATGCTCATACATCTTTTTTAAGTCTTTGGGGAGCTCCCTTCGCTCACCCCCGCCCCCCACAAGACTCCTCAAGACGCCCAACGCGTGCGAGGACGCCGCCGGCCCCGGTGCTGCCCGCGGGCAGCAGCTCTGCCTCGGGAGAGTTGAAGGTGTTTGAGGGTTAAAGGTGTTTGAGGGTTTAGGGGTTGAGGGGTTTAGGGTTTAGGGGTATGGTGGATGGTGTGTGTGTGTGTGCCTGTGTGATTAAGGTGTTCAGGTGTTCGGACAAGTGGTGAAGGGGTCAAGGTTTGAGGTCTGGCTCTCCGTGCTGAGTGCTTTGTGAAGAAAAGGATGATTCTGGTGAGCCGCGATGTGCAGATCCTCAACTGCTCGACCCTAAAATCCTGAACCCCAATACCCCGAACTGATCCCTAGGCCCTACACCCTAAACCCCTAAACCCCTAACCCCCCCCCTACACCCCATACCCCAAACCCTAACCCCTAAACCCCCCCCTAACACCCCGACATCGGCTCCCTCCTCCGAGCCCAAACCTATGGGACTCAACCGAGCACCTCCAAGTTGGCGAGCCGCTGCCCGATCCGGGACTCCATGGCTAGTGGGGGAAAGGCTTAGGGCTTTTGGGGCTTTTGGGGTTTCAGGTCGTTATGATTATTTGGTTTTCTTTTTTTTTTGCGGGGAGGGGGTTAGGAGATTTTAGGGCCGTGGTTTAGGGCTTTGAGGGTTTTGGGTTCGTCATGGTTCGAGGCGTGTAGAGTGGGACGAGTCCTTTTGAGTACTGCGACGCGAGCGGTGCCGTCCCGTAATCTCTGAAACTCTGAAATTTTAGCCCTAAACCCTAAGCCCCCTAAAACCCTACACCTCCAGCACCCCCGCATGTCGTCATCGACTGCAACAGGCCACGGAGTTGAAGGTCAGGATTGCGTTTTTCTGCCCGAAGGTGTCTGTCCATGCAGAAGGGACAGGAACCCCAGAACCCCAGAACCCCGGAGCCCAAACCAAGAAAGGAAGAACATCCCAAGACTGAGGTTCTCTGAGGGAGTCTCGGCGCCGGATTCTTTGGGGGCGGGCACTTCATAGACACCTCGTGAGATTTTTCTAGGGGGTAACTTGGGGCAGACCGAGGGAAATCTACAACCCTAGCTGAAGAAAGGAAATAAACGCTCCAATCCTCATGGATGGGGTCTTGTGCTCA
Source organism: Symbiodinium natans (assembly GCA_905221605.1). NCBI lineage: Eukaryota > Dinophyceae > Suessiales > Symbiodiniaceae > Symbiodinium > Symbiodinium natans. The sequence continues at coordinate 16,949 of CAJNDS010000294.1, read as the reverse complement.
GCTCCAACAGCTGAAATCGTTCCTTTTCGCTGCGACTGAAGTAGCAGCCGGGTTGGTACACGGCAAGGCGACTTTCATCTTCGAGAAAGGCTCCCCCTCGTTCTGGGATGCAACGGCCTGATGACAAAATCACAGCTACAAGCGCCACAAGCTTGCTGTCCTAAGTCCTATCATGCGTTCAGGATGTTTGAGCTGCGGGGATGACTTCCCAACGCTCGTCGAAGAACCTTCTGGTTGACAGGTCGAAACTCTGGAAGATCGATCGATCGGATGCAATGTATTACGAACACGCCCACGGAACTCCTCCTGTGGGGTCAGATGAGGTTGCTGGCTGCCATGTCGATCCAGACAGTACTGAAGAACTCCACTTCTAGGGTCAAACTTAAGCCAACATTGGGGATGCATGATGCATGAGGAGGACTTTTGGCTCCAATCGTACTGCGGCCAATATCGGTCGCAGAGCGAAAATGATGCTCGCGAGTCACGAGAATGGGCTGCTTCTGCCAGAAGAAAGAACCAGCCTCGTGAAAGTGACTGCCCCAAACCATAGCTCAGAAACCCCCCTCTCTTGACTTGCGACGAAAGCGAGCTACAAGCGTTAAATCCTGCCCAGGAGCCCTAAACCCTAAGCCCTAAGCCGAGCATGTGGCGAATTGTTAGAAAGGCTTCCAGGAGCCCAGGGAATGGGCTCGGCTCCGCCTGGGTTCAGGGTTCCCGGGTCTCAGTTTCGACGATGCACCCCTGCCTGGCCATTTTGCCCATGTGTGAAACTGTCCAACGTCCGCCATCTCCCCAGTTGGAGTGTGAAGACACCCATGCTCAAAATACCCTATATCCCTGCAGAAGCTTCAAGCCCTGCGATGCTTCCTGCAAATTTATCCCTTCCAGGTCCTGGCCCTAGCCTCAATCTCTCACACACACGCACACACCCAAAAAAGGACCCCTGAATACCCCGAAACCCTAAACCATCATCGCCCGAAGTCAATCGTCTGGGCTGCATGGCAGTACCCGGAGCTGCTGGGGGCCCGCTCGGAACCGCGAGAAGATCCGCCAGCCGCCTGAAGGCCCAACACCCTCAAGCCGCCCGAGGCGCGTTGGGTGACAGGTACCCCATCAGGGTTTCAGGGTTGAGGGTTTAGGGTTTCAGGGTCTAGCCCTCTAAAGCCCCTTGTCGAAGACCTCCAAGCAGTTTTGGATTGTGTAAAGTGAAATTTTTGGAGAACCCAAACCCCTAGGCCATAACACAAACACACAATTAGCACATAACTTGCATCCAAGTGCTAAACCCCCAGAACTCCTGACCCTGCCCTCAAGGCAGTGGACAAAAAAACTGCACCCTAAACCCTAAACATCCCTAAACCCTAAAACCCAAACCCTAAACCCCAAACCCGGCCGCCTTGCTCCGGCAGGGTCTTCGCGCGCTCCATTACCTGCACATCCTCGTAGAGCCACAAGTCGCTCATGAGGCGCTCCTGCCTTGATTAGGGTTTCAGGCTTAGGGTTTGGGATGGTTTGGGGTTTAGAGCTTGGAGGTTTCGGGCTTTGGGGCTTAGGGGTTTGGGGCTTAGGGCTTAGGGCTTGGGGCTTGGGGCTTGGGGTTTGGGGTTTGGGTTTAGGGTTTGGGGCTTAGGGGGGTTTTCAGTAGGGTTTTGAGGGTGTTGAGGGCCTCCTCTTTTGTCAGGATGTCTCGGGTCAACTGGTTTGAGGAACCAGGGTCTGGATTTTGGACTTCGTGGGCTTCCGGCTTTCCGGGTCTTCTTGCGCATCGGCGGCCGCAGGCGCTCCACGTAGAGCTTGGCGTAGAGATGCGCGCGGTTGCGGAGATCCAAAGAGCTGAAGATGCTGTTGGAGAACTCCTGTAGGGGTTTAGGGTTTAGGGTTTAGGGTTTAGGGTTTAGGGTTTAGGGTTAAGGGTTCGAGAACTCCTGCACATCCAGGCACACTAGTCGCGAGAATCCGATGGAAAGGAGTTCTCCCACATGCAGCCACTGAGTCCACAGCGCCATCTCGCTGATCCAGCTCCGAGAACGCAACTTTTGCTCCCCCGCTTGGCCGTGAACGTACCGCAGGGACCCGTCTAGGAGGAGGTACGACGTGTGCGCCTCTTGGTTCGTGGAAAAAAGCGCATCCAAGTCACCGGTGTCGATGACGCGGACTGCATCGCTGGCCAACTTCTGGAACGCAGCCTCCCGGTGCGCAGCAACACTGCGGTCCACTTCAGCCAAGAAGGAGACCCTGAGGATGCTGGCGCGGTAGAGGCGAAAGCTCAACTCCCCTTGCAAAGGCTTTGACAGAAGCTGGAGGATGTGCGGGTGCTCCGCAAGTTGGATGGCACGGGTGTGGTAGGCATACCTTGGCTCTTCGCAAGAAACATCAAGTCACAGATTGCTTCTCCGACCCCAAGTTGTTTTAAAGTGTTTTGCACAAGGGGTCCTACCTTGAAATAGAGCCTGCGCACTAGACTTTAATCCCCACACGCTTCCGGCAGCTGAGCCACTGGAGGAAGTCCGTGACACGCTCCGCAAGGCTCCCTGAGATGTCATTGTCTCGCAAGTACTTCCGGAGTAGCCAGAACTGATCAGTTTCCTCCACCTGGACAAAGCCCTAAACCCTAAATCAAAACAGGGTTCAAGGTTTAGGGTCTAGGGTTTGGGGTTCAGGGTTTAGGGTTCAAAACATTCTAAACAGCACGTAGCCCGAAAAGGGTTAGGATACTTGAGCCAGTTTAAGTTGCCCACTTTGCAAGGATCCGTTCTGCATACGTAGCTGCCTTTCTTTTGCACTGACTCATGCATAAGACGTCAGCTCGCAAAACCAAGACAAGCTGATGTTGCAACATGTCCGTGCAAGACCTTGAAGTACAGGGGAGCAGCCTTACAAAACGAAAGAAGCCCAAGATCATGACTGGGGAGGGTTTAGGGTTTAGGGTTTAGGGTTTAGGGTTTGGGGTTTAGGGTTTTGGGTTTCGGGTTCATCGTATGAGGAGCCTCTACCATCTTTCCCGAGTTTGCTATCAATTGGCTGCTGGGGAGCATCTTATCTTCCTTCGCGTCAAGGTAGAGGCAAACTAAAACTGCCCAACCCCCGTAAACCCTGCACCTGGAACCCTACCCCCTCGTGCTTCCTTTGCTGTTCTTCTTCTACAACGATGACTTACGGCTATGACTATGACGTTGATTCTAAGTCTTTCGATTGTTGTATGGACCAGATCGCACCTTCGCCTTGTTCAGGCTGGAGATCAGGGAGGTCATGGAGCTGATCACGGTGGAGAAGGAGACCAGGGACACGAATGCCACAATGACAGAGTAGACAGCCTGTGGGCTCAGGCTTCAAGGGGCTCAGGGGTTTTTGTCAAAAGGGTGTAGGGTTGAGAGTTGAAGGTTGGGGGTCAAATCACCCTCTTGAAGCTCCTCTGTGTAGGAGACTGCTTCGATCTCCGTCCCGCCAACCCCCAGCTGTGCAAAACTCCAGCGCAGGGCTGTGGCATATTGAAAGGAGACCTTGGGGGCTCTTGCAAGCAATTGTGAGGGTTTGTAGGGTTCAGGGTTTACTAGCCTTTCGTTCCCTCAACAGCAGGTGGATCTCAACAGAACCCAAGACACATGCTGATGTCGCATACCATGGACGTCAAGCCAGGAGTTGTCCACGTCCAGGGAACCGATGCCGTGCCAGCAGCATGCAATGACATGCTCCAGGAGGATCATGCCTAGGATCACCAGGGACAAGTTGAGCTGTATGCAGGCCACACGTGACTGGAGCTGGTCACGAAGAACGATGGATACGCGAGTGAGCTTGCCCAAGCGGATAATGCGAAGCAACCTCACCAGTCGAAGGAACTTTGCCGCCTTCATTTGCCCTATAACGTCCACGAACGCAAACTCCAGCAGCACATCAGCGACGAGGATGGATAGATCAATGCTGAACCAATTGCGAAGGTAGTGACGCCGAATCGTTGGCAAGTCCATGACAAGGATTCCACGACTGACAAAGCCGGTAAGAAAAGCCAGCATCATGTCAATCAGCCAGAAAAAGATCTCAAGTCGAGATATCCACTCCAATGCTGCTTGAACTTCGGGCTGAAAGTCAAACATTTGGAGTGGGATCGTGATGACATCCCAGGCCAGGCAGATAACGCCAACTAGGTCCCAAGTGTTGCGGAACGTCCCAGACGGACTGAGAGTGCAAGTGCATGGCTGTTGGCCGGCGACTTGCAGGACTGCATCAGACTGCACACTGGCGATGCTTTTCATCCGCACACTTGGCGGCTTTTCTGCCCAGCAGTTTCGAAGCTCCACCTGAAGAATTTGGCTCGCGAAAAGTTCGTTCTCTGAGCTAAGCTGTTCTTGACATGGAGGGGTGCCTGGGCTCTCGACTCTGGCTCCGCTTGCACCATTGCCTTCAAAACAATCAAGTAGAGGATCCGCATCCCGCTGACTCCGTGAGGGCTTGAGGTCCGAAATCGCCGAAAACGCCCGAGGCTGCAAAGGCTCCAAAGGCGGAGGATTGAGAGGCGGAGTTGGCATGCTCAAACTCGTTGGCGGCCGCACAAGTTCTGCCGAAAACCGTGCTTGCAGCTCATCCTCTGTAGCCCTTCCGAAGGAGAGGTGCGGTCGCGCAGCCCTGCATGCGTTCTGGAGGTCGCGCTCGTAAGTTGCAGCTAGCTGCCTGAGGAGATCATGGAAAGACTCGCCAGGTTTTCCACGAGGATACACCGCCCTTGGCATGGCTGGTCAACAAGGCAATACAACACTGCATCTGCAAAAGCAAAAAGGCTGCAGCGCCTTCAAGTGCAAAGCTACAATCAAGCGCCTTTTCCACTCCGCGTGCTGGCAACAATGGTTACATTTTGTTGAGGACACGAGTACTAAAGGACATGTTAGACGAGTGCTCATCATTGCGTACACCTATGCGACCCGCACACACCGAATAACAGCGTTGCAAGCACCCATTTGACGAAGTGCGTGCGGGTGCCCTTGGCCATTAGCTTTGCAGTTTATTCCTCTTGCAAGGCTGCATTCGCCAGGCAACGAGATTGATCTACAAGCAACTAAGAACTTGCCCAAACTGCAAAAATAAATCGCAGGCACAAATTTCGCTTCGAACTAGAATCACATCTGCAAATACAACAACAGATGACATGACTTGTGTGCACCGCGCTCCACCCTTTAGGGGCCTCCAGTGTCGGTTGGCAGCCCACCAAAAACACCAAAGAAATTGAAAGTACCGGAAGCGAGCCACAGGGCTGTGTCTCGTCCACCTCCACGTCCATTTTACCTAAAGGCTCCACCGACAGGGAGTTTGGCAAGAGGTCGAGAACTGCAAAGCGTCGTAGCTCTTCGGTTTCCCATCTGGCTGTGAAGAGGGTGTCATGATCCAGCAACATCAGGACGGCTCCGGGCGCCAGAACCCTAAGAACAGTCATGATTTCAGGCCCCGCCCACGTGAAGTGCACTGCAGCAAGCCCTGCCTCTAAAGTGTTCACAAAGATAGGGAACCACTTTTCCCTATAAGTTCCTTCCCACTGCATCCTTGCAACGAGATGCCGTATGAAATAGGGGAAGTGCGGGATGGACAGAAAGTTGCGACTGTCTGTGACCAAGAGGAGGACGTGGGCACCCGCGTGTTCAGCGTCCCGAAGCTGCGGGAGCAGGCAGCCGAGCAACGCTAGGTAATCGACCGCTGGGTGCCACCCCTGCGGGTCCGGCGGCTCGCCAGTGACCGTACCCACGGCTGCCCGTAGAGGTAGGATTCCCTCCGGGGTGGGTTCAGGGAAGTTCTGATCAGTCTCCAAAGCCAGCGTAATGTTAGAGGCATCTGCCTGCTCTGGCGGGCTGTCCGCGTTCCATGCGTGGAGCTGCCGTGCATCCCAAGCGGTCTCAGCAAGCGCATGTGGGTGGGTTCTCTTGTGCTCCAGCCAGGGCGGGATGTCAGCTTCGGCAGGCGTCGAAGGTGGAGGCGCTGAGAAGGAGAGGGGATCCGCTTCCCTGCTTCCATCACATGATCTATGCCCACCAGTGCGGAGAGGGACGGGGGGAGCAGGAGGGCGGGGGGGGGCACCCGGCATGAAAGTCCTGGGTTGACTTAGCACTGGAGCCTGAAAGGGCGAGGGAGGCAGGGCTGCCTCCCTACCCGCTCCGTGTCCGGCAACTGTGCAAGACCATGGGGGGGGAGTAACCGCGCTGGTAGGCGGTGCACACACAGGTGCAGCTAGCACACGACCCGTAAGGGCACTGCGATGCGGCATGTTGCCTAAGCCTGGCCGCCCTGCATGCAAGAGAAAACAGCGAACTGTGGCTTGCTGCGCAAAGCAGATCGAATTGCTGTCACGCAAAAAGGCCGAGCAGTCTAGCCGCAGGAGGTGCTGCACCTCCCTTGGGAAGCAGTGGTTCCAGCCCGTTGCATCCGCCTCAGTGGGCAGGATAACTCCTGTTTGCATGGGCTTGGTCATCGCTATATCGCTAGTCCCTGCAGTAGCAAGCGCGGTAAGCTGGCCCCGCTTAGCAACAAAGACATGAAGAACATGCGACCCGGCTTGCAGCACATACTGCTGACACGCGTAGGCATCCATGGCTGCGATCACCGCAAACTGCAGAATCCGATGCTACGGTAGGCGAGATGAAAACATACTAACACTTACAACGGTGCAAGTCACAGAAAGCGACAAGGTCACAGTACTGCAAAAATCAACAGGAGAAACCCTTGACAAGTCAGCGAGCAAACCATCCATGCCCCCCGCTTACTTTGAGCCCGCGCGAGGTTCAAGTAAGCCAATAATCCCCAGGTGCTTGCATACCTTAGCGGCCGCCTGTTTGTGGCTGCAATGCAGGTGCAGACAAGCGCAAATCAAGGACATCCAAAAGGGAGAAAGAAAGGGGGCCTCTGCCTTGCCCTTGCAACTACTCCGGGAGCTCAATATAATATGATCAGCCAGCATCCAATCAGGGTCGCTCAGCAGCTGGGGCCACACTACGTGCTCCGGGTCCTTGCCGATGAATACCTGCCGGACCGTAAGGCCGGGAGCCCATGAGTACTGTGTGCGGTTGTAGCCTTTGAACACCGTGAAGCGCGAGTCTTCTGATAGACATTCGACAACTGGGGGTACCCGGGTATTGCCTCGCACCGAGTGGCCATGCCGCAGATTGCGCTGGAAGACTTCTACGTCCTGGCGTCCGCCATATATCAGCACTTGCGTGGCGGCGGTGGTCGGTGCAGGCAAAGGGTAGGGTAGACGGATGGGGCCCATACACACACATGCTCGGAACCCCGGCTGGGTTCCTGAGATTGCAATCTGGTATACGATGGTTCCACCAGAGCCCAAGCCAATGACATACGTCGTCAGGGAGATGTGAGGGCTTACATCACATTTGGCCGCCTGCAAGAGAGCAACGATCTCCATGGTGTAGACTGCTTTCGTCCAGTCCGAGCCGTCAGGCAACATCCAGGCAGGTGGGGAACCAGCCTGGCCCGCTACGGGCCAAGCGCGAGCGAGAATGGCCCGCTTGAAGGCAAGATTGCTCCACAGATGCTCAATGGCTCCTTGCCAAGGTAGCGGGTAATGGTTTTCCACGTAGAAGTGTCCACAGCCTGGAAGGAGTAGTACCACAGCATTGGCTTCGCCACAGTCAGCATTCGGCCGCGACACCACAAAAGGGAGTACCGCGTTGCCACGGCGGACGGTGTGCCATGTGTTGTCCCGTCCAGCGATGAGCGGCGGGGCAACGAGGGTGGGCGGCTGCTGGGTCTCGAGACCGAGGGGTTCACGAGCTGCCATGGCGCAAGGAGCAGCTACCTACCCGGTACACTGGGGGCAAGGGAGAGGAAGACTGGGCAGTCTTGCCTGAGAGCCATCCGCAGAAGACGAAACACATCGCGAGAAAGCTAGGTTTCCTGCACCGCAGCTCTTGCAAGCAATGTGTGGCAAGAAGCGTCACGTACTGACGAGGCAGCCATCTGGTTTTAACCGCCACGAAGTCTAGAGTTCGGAGTCACTACCTTCCTGGGCATTAATGTTGACTTCACATTAGTGGATCCACCCGCAATTGTAAAATCCCGCTGCCGGAACACAATAGTGTAGCCCGCCACAATTGTAAAATCCGACCCGGGAAATCCGGGTTTTACGGGTGATGTTATGTTATTAGCTAAAACTTATAAGCTTCGCCCCTCAACCCTAAACCCCTAATTAGGGCCTGAACCCTCACCCCTCAACCTCCTCCTCCTACTACTACTACTACTACTACTACTACTACTACTACTACTACTACTACTACTAGTGGTACTACTACCTAATACTAAAACTAATACTACGTCCTACCAGTTTTTAGGCGGATACTATTGAGGAGGCCCTGGCCGGAGAGATTGATCAATGAGGGGGGGGGTTTATTAATGCGAAGTCAACATTATCCTCAAGCAGATGCGTCATCTCGTCATCAAGGTGCTCAAGAATATCGGTAGCAATGCGTTCATCAAGAAAGCAGGCTACCCACTCAAGGATGATGGCATCGGTTTGGAGTTTGGGGAACCGCCTCAGAGACCGCTTGTAAGAGCAGTGCGGCTCGACTATCCGTGAACCGCCAAGCCAGCAGAAGGTGTTGCAAGGTGGGCCTTGATCAAGTATAGCGGAAAATCCGTCTGGCTTTGCGCAATGATGGGTCTTGCCCACTCCAAGACCGCCGTTTGTTGTGGTCCAGGCGGGCGCCGAAACATGGCAACCCACCGAATGCGCGAGCTCAGCTAATCCGACAGCCGTGACTATCCGTTGGTATGGTTGCCCATTGGCAGTCATAGTGCTCCTGATGCCCTGTAGGACCAAGAGCTTTGTGAGCATGATCCAGCCCGATCTGCAAGTGTAGGTGTCGCCCTCCATGATTGGCTCACCCGAAAATATTTCAAGATGCTCATAAGGATAGCACCGTGCCCAATCACTGTCGCCGCCTCCGTTTACTACAGCAGTGTAGAGACTGCCACCGATGATCAAGGAGCCGCCATGTCAAGCTGACCTACTACACTCCAAGGGGCAGTCGGGCGCTGCTCACTTTGAGCCGTGGTTGTGAAGAAGCCATGTGAAGGTGCGCCATGCCTATAGCAAGCCTCGACATCAGCAATGAGTCTGGCACTAATGAATGTGATCATTTTCCCCGTGAGAAGGTTTAGCTCAGGCGTGTGAGTGCGGGCGCCCTCACGTACCTGAGTGTCCCCCCCCCCCACCCATTGAAAGGCCCCTCCTCGGCACTCTGCGGGGCCAGCCGCAAGCCTTTGGTAGGCCTTTGGTAGATCACCGAGCCACCAGATATGCTCCCCCAGCGTGGGCGCATTTAGCGAGGGCTCACTACTGTGAAGTGAATGGGCTGGCAACCTTAGCGCGCAACTGCAGGAGCCCTCTCTGGGTCAGGTCCAAGGACTTGACCTGTCCGGACAGCGTCACCGAGCAATAGATACAACTCAACCCTGAAGACCGCACGCGCCAGAAATCCAAGAAGGCTCCAGCTGCCGTATGAGTGCGGGCGCCCTCACGTGGCATGTTGGACCTCTGCAGCCCTACCCCAGGTCCAGTGGTGTCCAGACCTGGTCTCCTGCGCTGGAAGAAGAGCAGGGCATTGTTCCGCATTCTCGCGACACCTAGATCAAGCAAGTCAGGGACGTGGAGCCTGATCGAGAGGTGGGTACAATTAAACCGTGTCACATTCGCTGGGCGCTGGGTACTAGGGAAGACGGACGCTGAGGTCACAAAACGCCTGCGTGAAGCCCAAGCACCAATGATGCTGCTCCAACGCCTGCAGACCGCGGCGCTGTCGCCGCCTCGTACAAGGACGACAGGGCAGGACTACTCAACGGCAGGTGCCACGTGAGGGAGGCGAGCATAACGACAGCCCCACGTAGACTAATGTTGTCGCCAAAGAGACGCCTGTTCAGTTCAGGCTCCGAGAGGCCCTCGTGCGGCTCAATTATGCACCACAAACTCAGGCAAACGGTACAGACATCAAAGAGAATGCAACGCAATGCATCCACTGGACACTCATGAAGGTGCCTGTTGCCGTGCACTGCTGTGGTTGTGCATCCTGGGGGCCTGACAAGCACCAAGAGTGGAACGAGGCGCTCCATATGAAGAGACGGACTAGTTTCCTCGGCCACACAGCCTATGACTGCCAAACCGCAGGCGACTAACTACCCCGCAATCCACAGTTCAGACTTGAGCCCCTACATGCCGGCGCATCATTGCAACGTGACACCGCGCCATCCCAAGTTGCAGATTACCGAGAGAAGCGCCGTGACGCGGCCAAAATTGCAACAAAAAGAGGCGCCGAAAAAATGGGATCGTTACTGCATCTTCATAAGGATATGTGCTTTGGGGGAAAAGGCCCTCCGTACGGACATGCCAGGATCTGCAACCCTATCTTGGCTGCCCAACGATCGGTGCGCCGCCATGACGGCCCTGTGGTCCGTTCCGCATGTACAGTAAATGGGGTGCCCACAGGCCAGTCTAAAGAGCACAGCAGGGAGGAACCGACACATGACTGAGCTGAGACGTAGCGAAGACTCCCAGCATATCAGGTTGCAAGCATATCGGACAAAGAGGTGTAGTAGGGAAGTCTTATGAACCAATTAACTTTTTTGCCAAAAAACTCCAAAATAGCTTCTTTGAGCGAGAGGGTGTGAGGAGAAGACGTGAAAAACCGAAGGTCCCTCTGGTACCTTTTCCCTTGAAAGCACGAACCCTGACCTCTCACACAAGTGCGGACAACTCTCTCTTTTTCACAGTCAGAGCCACTTGAGCCAAAAGTCACGAAGTGCACAAACTAAACGAATTCTCTCTTGTGAGCTTAAACTCAGCTTCAGAACGAAGTTCCTACACACTGCACACTCACTTTAAATAGCGTATTGGGCAAAAACACACTCGTATGATTTCCTTGGAAATCAACGAGGCATAAACCATCGAGGATGGGATCACACGGATTCCCAATAACTCCGAAGCAAAACAAACCTATACAAGCTGATCCAAAACATGACAAAAACATCACTGATCAGCCACAATCTTCCACCCCCCGCATTTTGCTGAGGGTTCATGTCAAAGATCTGAAGTCCAAGCCCAGCTCGGCACTTCAACACTAAGGGGATGCCCTGGCCACATTCCCTTGGTGCGTACTCGCCACCAAACGAAACAAACAACACACCAGTCGATCTCTGACATCAAACTGAAAACTCATGCAAGATCCCACCATCAGGCAGGTTGTCCTGGGTCCACATCACTGGTAACCCAAGAGTTCGTTGTCCAAACACGTGAAAAACGAATTAAACTTGCATCCACCTGCACTGGGGCAGGGTTGTCTTGGAACGAATCCAAGAGTTCGTGGTGACAAACACGTGAAAACGAATTAATGCAAGCTTCAGATGTTTACCACTCAGCACTCGACCTTGTCGTGGTACTCCTCCTCAGTCTCGCATCTTCCAGGTCACCAAACTCACCAACTAGCATCGGCTAGCTGATCCTTCAGGAAAAGATTGGCTTCATAGTTTCGCTTCTTCCAGCGTACCATCAGCCAAAAACGTCTTCAGAGGTGGCAATCAGACGCCTTGCAGAAGGGGCTATAGAGTCCCTCGTTGAGTTTCATCATCATTTTGCCTCCTCTTTGCAAACTTCTCATGCACTGAAACAAGGGCTCACACTAACCAGAAAAAATCGCGGGCGCTCCATGGCGGCAACGCGGCCATGGCTTCCAAAAAAAATGGCTGCGGGTTTCACTCACCCACCAAACCACTGAGATCACTTAGCATCTCAGTTCATTCTTCATCCTCTTCGCCCTTCTTCTCGCCAGCTCCAGTTGACTCCATCAACTTGGCGCGGCGCTCCTTGGCGGCTTCCTTCATCTCCGCCAACTCAGCCGTCCTCGTTTCCATCACCACATCCTGCGAAGATCGGCTAGGCTCAGCTGGCGTCTCCGCAGGCCTCTCAGTTGGCTGGTCTCCAACCTTTCTCTTCTTCTCTTCCAACATCAGCTCCAAATCGGCAACACTAAAGCTTGCCTTCACACGCTCAGCAATCTGCGCGATAGCTGCTGCATCCAACTCAGATGGTACAACTGACACAGGCGAGCGAACCGCTTCGCCTTCCAGCTTTGCTCTCTTAGCAGCTTCTTCCTCGGCAGCTGTCAGGTCGGCGCTTGCGCTTTCGCTCAGCTTCCTCGAACTCTCGGTCTTGCTGTTCCGCTGCAGCCTTGAGGATCCGCTTCAGGTCCTTTTCCTCCTTCTCGAGTTTCCCAATATTCTCACCCATGATCCCAAAGGCTTGCTGCCACATGTCGGCAGGCAACGTCAAGTTGAACCTCACCACATAGTCGGTCGGCAAGTGCCACTTACACTTGCAGATCCACACCACACCGCTTCGAGTCTCACTCGCAACCACCTTCTTCCAGCTTGCCGCCCTCTGCGTGTCGGTGATCTCCTCTTTCTTTTTCTCCAGGTCCTCCAAGAATCCTGCAACAGACTCCATCACGGATCTGTAGTGGCTGTAGGCCACAAACGACCACTTGGGGACTGGTCTCTCCTTCAGCTCCGGCTCGTGAATCCGAAGTGTATCACACGACAACATCGAAATCACTCGCACTCGCTCCACCAGTTCCTTAAACACCAAGGATCCTTCCTTTGCACTTCTCTTCCAGCGCAACACCCATGGGGGATAATACGAGCTCTCAGCTTCATCCTCCATGATCCTCTCTGCTCCCAAAATGGGTAGCATGCACAACAGATCCACCATCCGCAAGACTCCGAGGTCCTGGTGCTCACCCAGAAGCAAAACAGGGATTATCCCTTTTCTCTTCAAGTACCTCACGAAGCTCAACATCGCCAGCCACACGTTCCCGGCGGCACTTCCATGTACAGTCCTCCTTCATTCACTGCCATCTCCCAGATGATGGCCTTGCCACCAATCTGTCCACGGACATCCAAGATTCCGAAGATCTTCGTGGGTTCTCCTGTAGCTCACACACCTCCTGGATGGGCTTCACCAGCTTCTCGTATGAGCTTTGATAGCGCAACATATCCTTGTCGGATAGCGTGCCTACCACGTCCTTGAGCTCTAGCTCATCCACTGGAGTTCCGCGCCGGCAGATACTCCATGACACATCACCGAACCACTTCGGCGGCTCTGGATCCGCCAGCTCCGGAAACACGTCGACCATCCGTTCAATCACCTTCTGCATGGCCTTGGGTTTCGGTGCAGCTTGGCCTGAGCCTCGGCTTTCACCTTTATCACCCCTTTTTCCAGCAGCTCGGCGCTCCTTCTCTGCCTCTCGGAGATGGAATGCATGGCTTGCATCCGTGCCAGAGACTGTCACAGTCTGTTTGCACTTTTCGCACTTGGGCTTGCCACTTTCATCCCAGCTCAACCCGGCAGCATGCTCGGATCTGAACAACCATTTGCAAACCTTACACCAAAAGGGGCTTTTCATCTCAGCACCCTGCTCACCCTTCCTGCTGTCTTCAGCTGCCATTTTCCTGTCCTTCACCAAAGGTACAGGCTCCAGGCTAGGGCTAGCTTCCGTGGTGCTTGAACCACAGCTTTTGCGGTTGGACCATAAATCCATTTCTTGAACCTCAGGGGAAGAGTCTTCACGACGGGTTTCGGGACTTCTAAGGTGGAAATTTTCAAAAACTTCACCACACTTTTTCACACTTTTCAACGATCCAACTTGCTCCACACTGCATCCAGTTGCCTCGGCACACTGGCATGCCTGAACTCCAACCCTTGGTCGGATTACACAGATCCTCCACACCTGCTGCACATCTTCACCAGGGTATATACCCATAGCTTGCTGGTGCTGACAGAATGTCACTTGACTCAAGCACTTTGTAAGAACGTCAGCGATCATTCCCGCTGTCGGGCACCAAATGACCTTCAAGGTCTGAGCTTCCTGTATCCGCTCCTGAAGATAGCAGACAGCGATGTCTAAGTGGCGAACTCGCCTACTCAACCCACGGTTTAGCAAAACCGCTCTCGCTGAGGAACTGTCAGTGTGCAATCGGATCGTGACATCTGACTCGGCCAACTGACCGATCAAAGTCGCAAGTCCCTCACTCTCCTGTACCGCAGTCAAGATGGCCCTCAACTCGGCTTCACAAGAACTCAGCGATACACACCCTTGAACTCGAGAGATTCCCTTGATCAGGCATCCTCTATAAAAGATGGCTATGCCCGACACTGATCTTCGTCCTAACGACGCTTGGGGTGCCCAACTGGCATCCGCATACACTTCCAGCTGCGCCGGCCCACTGTCCGGTACATTCCCATCAGGGCCAAAGTACTGCCATGCATGGTATTGTCCCTTTAGGAACCTAATCACTTGTCGCAATGCTTGCTCAAAGCATGCTGTTGGCTTGGACTGTCCTTGCGAAAGAATGGACATCCACCTACTCAGGTCAGGTCTCGACTGACCCCACCATGCAATCCGGCCAAGTACTGCTCTGTACCTCGCAGCTGCAGTGTCACTTAACTCAGGATCCGAACCACTTGCTCTGCCCTTCTCGACCGTTTTCACGATGTCCGGAGGAGCAGTAACCACCTTCAGGTCCTTACAGAACTCTGTCTCGAACAGGGCATCTAAGTATGCCGGGGGCACTCGCATCCTGAGATGACTCCCTTGTCTCTCAATCTCTCGCCCCAAAAAGGTGATCTTTCCACCAGTGGAAGTGATTCGACCCGTTTCTTTGATCTTCAACTCTCCGTTCAGGGTGTCGGTCACCAACCGAATGGCATCTCTAGTGCCACACAGAATCAAATCGTCCACATAGCACAACATGAGGAACCTTTTCCCTCTCACAGTGCCCTCGAAGACGGAAGGTTCCGTTGGGCATTGCTTCAACCCAACTTTCTTCACAACTGTCGCCAGCTTCAAGTTCCAAGCTTGGGCGGCAACTCTCAAACCATTCATGGCTTGATCCAGAATCATAAACACCGGGACATAATAGTCCTTGCAGGCGGAAACATCCTTGGGCAATTGGATAATCGCCGTCGATCCTTTCGGAAGGGGGGAATGCAAGAATGCAGTGCTAACATCCAAAGTTGCGATATCCATAGCATCTACCGAAGCAATGGCCAAAAGCGTCCGTAACGCTTCTAAAGAAGGAGTAGTAGCACTCAGTCCTAAAGATGATGCTGTGCTCCCCTTTGCGATGTCTTGCACCACACACCGAGCTCTCACAGCTTCCTTGCCATTCACCACCTTTGGGCCTATGACCCATCGGGTTGGGATGATCTTTATCCCATGCTGACGAGCAAACTTCTGAGCCTCGTCTGCTCCAACCACTCTCCCTGCTTTGTGAGCAGTCATACTCTGCAGCTCAGTTCGCCGGCCTTCCACTGTTTTATCCACATCTAATGGACATCCATCTATCTCAGACAGAACACTCGTGGGTCTTGCCAGCCAGACTTGGGATCCACACACCTTCATGGACTCCGGGAAAGTGCTATTCTTGTTGAGCAGAATCGAATTGGTCACATGTACCAACTTCGGACTCTCGTCACTGCTTACCATTTTAATAGGACCTTGAGGCACATCGAGTCTTGGGTCTAAACAAATACGATTGATCAGCCGGGGAACTCGATTGGACTCATCTGGAACTGAGTTCACATCTGAAGTTAAACTCTCTAAACGCCGGGGAACTCGACTGGACTCATTTGGAACTGAATCCACATCCTTTTGAGGTTTTTCTTCCTCCATTGGGATCGCTTCATCCTCAGCGGGAGTTTCTCCTTCGAAGTATCCAGGTTCCATTGCCTCATCTGGAATCCCTTGGTAAGGCAAACTTGGATCCTCAAAATCCTCCATGTCAACATCCACAACTTCTGTCGCAGGTGTTGGGACGCTTTGCTTCTCCTCCAACTTGGGATCTGGTCGACTCTCATAGGTGATGTTCGGGCGTTTCAGGAGTGAAGGCTCACTTCCAGACTCCATCACCCCCGCATCCTTTGAGCTTCTCTGGTCCATTTTTGGAGTTTCCTCTGTTGGTTCTTTCGATTCCAACCGTTGTCGTTGAGCTTTCAACCAATCATCATACCGTTTTCGGCATTCAGCATTGTGGTTGGCTTTTCCTCTTTTTGGACCACACGCAGGACAGTTCGCTGTGCCACCATGTTCCTTCACCTATGCAGCTGGAGGTCCAACTTTGCTCATGTCGGTGGTCGGTCCCTCAGACACTCGGCCCTCAAAGGCCTTGTCCGCTTCACCTTCAATCCGATCGGGCACACCATCCTCTTTCTCCTTCAGAATCGGGGGAGCCAATGTATCCGATGGATCATGCTCCTTGAGCAAATGTTGACAATGCTCCAACCCAATCTTCAACGGAACGATGTGCTTGATGGACTTTGCTCGAAAGTGTTTTGGACAACCATCCACCATGGCACTCACAACATGAGTCAAGCAACCAACTTCAGGGTACACATAGGCTGCTTCCACAAACCGGGAGAGCGCCGTGGTTTTCATCGAATCCGGTAGCTCAGCCAGAACTGTAGCACCTATCAACGACGATACACACTCATGGAGGGATCTCTGTAGTACCAACTCCTGGGGTGATTTCTTCCCATCAAAGGCAGCTGCATGGTGATTGTGCATTGCAGCACAGTAAATCAGACCAAACTCAAACGCTCGAGGACTTCTTTTCAAGTCAAAGCCCTGCGCTCGTAGATCCAACCTCACCGTGCTGAATAACTCCTTGAGTGTTCTCACTGCCCTTTCCACACCACCAACCGCTTCATGTCCCTGCGGAGGTGCTCTTTGGGTCACAATCCTAATCCCCAGATTGGCTCTCTTGATGAGGGCGCTCACCGCTGTCTCGCTGTCTGTCCTCAACAGTACAGAAGACCCTGCAATGTCCAGTCCGAAAGCATTCATCCAATAACGAATCCAGCTGGAGGTATTGTCAGCATTGGTCCCTACCAACAGACATCCAATCATTCTGGT
>CAJNDS010000293.1:120000-172928 GCA_905221605.1 Symbiodinium natans | reverse complement strand
GTTTAGGGTTTAGGGTTTAGGGTTTAGGGTTTAGGGTTTAGGGTTTAGGGTTTAGGGTTTAGGGTTTAGGGTTTAGGCGAATGACGTAACGTACATAATACCTTAAAGGGTATACATACATATATATATATATATGTAGGGGGGCTGGGGAATATGGGGTGCTCAGTCCCTCATCCCCTACCTAAGAAGCAGCCAGTCCTGGTCGCTCTTGGTGAGAGACTGGATGTTCTGGAAGAAGTCCGTGCGCTCCTACCACAATAAACCCCTCTAAACCTCAAGAGCCCCAAAAAATCCGAGCCATAAAAGCCCCACAAGCCCCAAAAGCCTCCTCCCCGCCCCCCGGGCCCTTTCGGAAACCCCCCTCTACCCTAAACCCTGAACCCTAAACCCTAGACCCTAAACCCTAAACGCTCCTTCGAGCTCAGGGCGCTCTTGAAGACCGTGCGGACGGTCCGCTTCAGGGCGTCGATGTCCTCCTTGTTCAGGATGAACCTTAACTGTTCTGAGAGCCTCTGGGTTTAGGGTTTAGGGTTTAGGGTTGAGGGTTGAGGGTTGAGGGTTTAGGGTTTCGGGTTTAGGGTTTCGGGTTTAGGGCTTAGGGTTTAGGGTTTAGGGCTTTGGGTTTCGGGTTTTGAGTTTGGGGTCCTGGGTTTCTGCTCAGGAGCCAAGCTACCCATAATATGGAGGTTGTAAGTCATCTAGCTTCCTTACTATGGTAGCTAAAAGCTTTAGCTCCTTGGCAGCAACCCTAAACCCTAAACCCTAAACACTTCTGATTTCCCTGGTCCCTTTTGATGAACTTACAAGTAGAACCGACAGACATGCAAAACGCACGAAGCCATAGCCCTAACGCTAAACCCTAAACCCTAAACCCTAAGCCCTAAACCCTAAGCCCTAAACCCTAAGCCCTAAGCCCTAAGCCCTAAGCCCTAAACCCTAAACCCTAAACCCTAAGCCCTAAGCCCTAAGCCTTAAGCCCTAAGCCCTAAGCCCCAAGCCCTAAGCCCTAAGCCCAACCCCAAATCCCCTTGGACCAAACACAGCTTCTAAAACCACTCCGGGAACTCGAAGGCACGGAGGTGCTGGACGATGCTCTCCTGCATGGGCTTCGAGGTCGCAGGGTCTGAAGTTTTTTGAGAGCCCTAAACCCTAAACCCTAAACCCTAAACCCTAAGCCCTAAACCCTAAACCCTAAACCCTCAACCCTAAACCCTTCAGGCTTGAAGGGGTATATAGGTGAGGGTTTTTAGGGTTTTTTGTGTGCTTTCTTGTTGAGGGGGGGGAAGGGGGAGGGAGTTGGATGGGGGTCTTGGGTGGAGGCTTGGATGGGGGGTTGAGGGAGTTGGGGTGGTTGGGGGTGACCCGAAACCCTAAACCCCAAATTCTTAGGACTTCGGGGGATACAAGTTCTAGAGGTTTTGTAGAGCTTGCGGACTTTGGGGTTTGGGGCGTCTCCTTGATTCGGAAGTCTGACGACACGTAGGGGTCCAGCACCTCAGTGAGATCGTTGAAGCAGACGTCGCCCTGGGCGGACGCCCCCAAGGGGATGCGGTAGGAGCGCATGTTCCTTGGGTTTTGGGTTTAGGGTTTCGGGTTTAGGGTTTAGGGTTTGGGGTTTCGGGTTTAGGGTTTAGGTTTAGGGTTTAGGGTTTAGCTTGGTAGCCCAGTAGCCATACTACAATAATGGTCCCCCTTTTTTGAGTTGGTGACTTTTTACAAAGGCACCTTGAACCCTAAACCCTAAACCCTGAACCCTTTGAACCGGCAAAAAGGGGGCAAAAAGGGTACCACTGGGCCGCCAAGGTTCACAACCTCCCGGGCAGTTCCGGCACCGTGAGAAGGCACAGGGACCACACGCTCGGTCCCCGTGGCCGAGCCCGCCTCGGCACCGGCCAGGTAGTCCTGGGGCTGTTGCTAAGGGCCTTCAACTACCCTTAGAGAACACGTACTTACTTTAAGAAGTATGCATATGTGCACAGATATATATATATATGTATACACACATATATATATATATAATACATATATATATATATGTTTGAGTTATACCCTTGCTCAAGCTGATGAAATTGGAAGCCCGTTAGCTGCAACCTGGACTCCTCCAGCAACTCGGCGAAGCCTTCCCACTCGGGGTTCACCTCGCTGCCCATCGAGACGGGGATGACAGAGACCGGAGTTCCCCAGTAGGAGAAGTAGGCTTTGGTGTCGTCCGCCTGGAACACCACCTCGGCTAGCCCTAATAGGGTTTAGGGTTCAGGGTCCAGGGTCCAGACCCCCCGAATCATATTCACCAATAGGATCATCTTAAAAACCAATAAGGGAAGATGTAAACTTGGTAGCCCAGAAGCCAGATCATAATAAGGGCACCCAGGTTGTGGGTTGGTTGCATGAAAGGGGGGTACTTGGAACTCAAAAAAAAGGGGGGGCAACAGGGTACCACTGGGCCACCAAGCCACAGTGGCCTTCGGCCCAGCAAACATGGAGACCATGCTCAGGTTCGCGAGCTTCATCTGGCTCTTGTCCCGGATGTGCACCACAAACACCGCGTTGAGCCGGTGGATTACGCCCCCATCTGCTCCAGCAGGGACCAGAGCCTCATAGAGTGTGGCTAGGAGTATGGAACACTGACAAACCCTGAAACCCCAGAGCACCACCCCTCACTGCACATCCAAACAACAAGTCATAATAAGAGCAACAAGGAGAAGTAAGAATGAGATGATGGGCATGAACCGCAAGAAATAACAGACGAAGCAAAAGATGCAGAAGGAGGCTTTACACCATAACTGCTTGCGATTCGGGAAAAGGAGCTATAGAAGTGCAAAAAGAATCGCAGCAACGAAAGCAACAACAACAACGACTACAATAAACCAACAACAGGCAGCAAAAACAGTACAGTAGCAATGCAAATACTACTAGCCACATGATGAATAGCAGCGCTACGAACAACTAAAAGGCATCATAACACTGACAACACGAAAAACCATGCAACAAAACATGGTAACGATGATAGGACTGATAAAATGTAGCCACATAAATACTAAGAACGATAGCAGAAGAATCAAGAATAACACCAATGGCATTGACAGCAATCGCAAGAACAATAACATTCGTGACGGCAACATCAAAAGTAGTGTTGACAACATTGACGCGACGACAACGACGACCAGATGTTACAGCCCAACACTACGAATAACAACAACGCTAACAACAGCACGAAGACTTGTTATCAAACAACAATATCTACCGGCAGTGATAACAAAGACAACAATACTGAACTTAAGAACAATCATGAGAAGCAAACGCAAATAAGAACAAACAAGGAAGATACTGATGATGGCCTGACCGTTTCAGTCGTTATGATGATGAGCAGGAAGATGACGATGACGATGACGATGACGCCTTTTAAACCCCGGCCCTGCGTCCTGACGCCCGATAACCGCATGGCTTTGTTCTCAGGGCAGGCAAATCAGGGTTTAGGGTTTAGGTTTAGGGTTTAGGTTTAGGGTTTAAGGTTTAGGGTTTAGGGTTTAGGGTTCAACCCAAAAACCCTTTGCCCAGACCATGAAGGTTTAGGCTTTAGGTTTTTAGGGCTTAAGGGCTTAAGGTTTCGGAGCTTCGCGCTGCGGGCCTAGTGTCGAGGAGATGAAGCCCTCAAGCCTCAACCCCCAAGCTGAAACCTCAATTTCTGAAACACTAAACCCTCGGAAAGAAAGGAAAGATTAAAAACAACACTGATAGTGATATCAATAATACTATTAATAAAAATTAAAGGACCGGATAACCCCACATGCAAAGTTTTCCATTCAGAAAGAGTAGAGAAGTGAGAGTGAGAGAGCGATGGAGTGAGTGTGTGGCCATGAGTGAGTGCGTGAGTGTGAGTGCGTGGGTGTGAGTGTGTGCGGGAGTGCGAGTGCGAAACCGCGCGAAAGTAAAGAGTGACGCGTCAAGAATAATTGCACAAGTAACATGTGTGTCAGTCGTACATTGGTGAGGCGCGACCCCAGGTCGCAGAACCAATGTAGCTGACGCGCGCGGCAAGGGTCCAGGGCCCCTGAGTACCGCGCCTGCCAGCACAAAGGACGCATGTGTCGCGCCTGCCAGCGTTTGGCGAGCCCCCCAGCGCGCGCGCGGCAAGGGCCCAGGGCCCCTAAGTACCGCGCCTGCCAGCACAAAGGACGCATGTGTCGCGCCTGCCAGCGTTTGGCGAGCCCCCCAGCGCGCGCGCGGCAAAGGTCCAGGGCCCCTAAGTACCGCGCCTGCCAGCACAAACGACGCATGTGTCGCGCCTGCCAGCGTTTGGCGAGCCCCCCAGCGCGCGCGGCAAGGGTCCAGGGCCCCTAAGTACCGCGCCTGCCAGCACAAACGACGCATGCGTCGCGCCTGCCAGCGTTTGGCGAGCCCCCCAGCGCGCGCGCGGCAAGGGTCCAGGGCCTCTAAGTACCGCGCCTGTCAGCACAAACGATGCATGTGTCGCGCCTGCCAGTGTTTGGCGAGCCCCGCAGCGCGCGCGCGCGCGGCAACGGTCCAGGGCCCCTAAGTACCGCGCCTGCCAGCACAAAGGACGCATGTGTCGCGCCTGCCCCCCAGCGCGCGCGCGGCAAGGGCCCAGGGCCCCTAAGTACCGCGCCTGCCAGCACAAACGACGCATGTGTCGCGCCTGCCAGCGTTTGGCGAGCCCCCCAGCGCGCGCGCGGCAAAGGTCCAGGGCCCCTAAGTACCGCGCCTGCCAGCACAAACGACGCATGTGTCGCGCCTGCCAGCGTTTGGCGAGCCCCCCAGCGCGCGCGCGGCAAGGGTCCAGGGCCCCTAAGTACCGCGCCTGCCAGCACAAACGACACATGCGTCGCGCCTGCCTGCGTTTGGCGAGTACCGTGCCTGTCAGCACAAACGACGCATGTGTCGCGCGCGCGCCTGATGTTGTGCAGTATGGTGATGTGTGTGCATGAGGTGCGTGATGTGCATGTATGATGTAGTGCGTGATGGAGCTATGTGGCGCATGAAGTGCGTGATGTGCGTGATGTGATACGTGATGTGCGTGGTGTGCGTGATGATAGAGGAGGAAGAAAGAGGACGAGGAGGAGGAGAAGGAGGAGGAGGAAGGAGGAGGAGGAGGAGAAGGAGGCGGGACAGCCCCAAAAGTAAGAACCCCACACAAAGATGTGGGGAATAATCAGAAGAAGAAGACTAGTAACAATATGTAACAATAACAATAAAATTAAAATATGAAAATAATCACACTCATCATCGTGTTAATACCTGGGGAGCGCCTTCCGTGCTCCCAAGAAGGATGAGTCAACATTCTGGCCCCCATCCTTGTGGAAGGGCTTTGGGGCTTTGGGTGTCGGGTTTGGGGGTTTGGGGGTTTAGGGGTTTAGGGGTTTAGGGTTTAGGGTTTAGGGTTTAGGGTTTAGGGTTTAGGGTTTAGGGTTTAGGGTTTAGGGTTTAGGGTTTAGGGTTTAGGGTTTAGGGTTTAGGGTTACCAGGTGGCTTGGGAGGATTTCTTGGCAGGTTTCAGTCGCTTTGGGCTTTTAGGGGTAGGGGGAAGGGGGGGGGGTATCCTTGAAGGCAATTTAGGGCTGAAGGGCTGAAGGGCTCAAGGGCTCAAGGGCTTTAGGGTGCAGGGTTTAGGGTTTAGGGTTTAGGGTTTAGGGTTTAGGGTTTCGGGTTCAAGGTTTGGGGCTTCGACGGGCTTGGGTTAAGGCATGACAAGCCAGTAGGGCAAAACGGCAACAGAAGAAAACGTTCCTCTGAGATCCTCTGAGTACCTCCTTGTACTTGTGGCTTTTTGGGGAGACTGGTCCCTGAACCCTAAACCCTAAACCCTGAACCCTAAACCCTAAACCCTTTTGAAAACGTGCGGGCTTCTTCATCCGCAACCAGGCGTCAACGTGAACGACGGCGCGGCGGCTCTGGAGGACGTTTGCAACCTCCCAGCTTCCCCAAACCCAAGGGTCTCCACCAGCTTCGGGTTTAGGGTTTAGGGTTTAGGGTTTAGGGTTTGGGGTTTGGGGTTTAGGGTTTAGGGTTTAGGGTTTAGGGTTTAGGGTTTAGGGTTTAGGGTTTAGGGTTTAGGGTTTAGGGTTTAGGGTTTCGGGTTTAGGGTTTAGGGTGATTTAGGTACCCTGAAGGCCCGAAACTGCACCCTTAGCCGACCTGGTCCGGCGAAAGATGGCTGCTTTCAGCCTGGCACAGAAGCACCTGACGGGGGGTTTCGGCAAGGGGGGCTCAGGGTTTTCGAGCTGAAGGCTCTGGGGGGTTATGTATCTAAACCCAAGGCCCTAAACCCTAAACCCTATACCCTAAACCCTAAACCCTAAACCCTTAGCATTGGGGGGGGATGGAAGGGGGGGAGATGGGGGTTGAAGCTCGAAATCTGATCCGGTGGCCACCTGCTTGCAGACCAGCATCTCCTGGAGGGGTCTTGATTTAAGGGCATGGCTTAGTTCCTAGGCTGCCCAGTAAGCTAGGCTTAAACAGGGTGCCCTTTTTTGGCTTCAAGGGGTTTATACGGGAACCTAAACCCCCCAAAAAGGGAATAAGGGCACTACTGGGCATCCTAGGTTCTTGCGGCTGTTCAGAGTTTAGGGTCTAGGGTTTGGGGTTTGGGGTTTAGGGTTTGGGGGTCAGGGTTTAAGGTGAGCGTAAACCTGAAGCCTAAGCCCTAAGATTTGCACCCGAAACTCTCAAGCTCTAAAGCTGCAAACCCACCCTGACGCCTTAAGTCCGAAGACCCCACTTTGCTTAGAACCCCCAGGTAATGCGTCGGAATTGAGGCTTAAGGTTCAAGGTTCAAGGGCTGAGGGTGCGGATCGGTCAACCCACCCCGGCTCCAGAGGTGGCAAAAGCCCAACGTGATGTTTCACATGGCGGTCGGCTGCATAGCAGCCTCACATATCATGTTATGCAGGTGCCGGATGGCGCCAAAATTTGCACCACGTGCTGAACTGCACGCACATCCCTAAACCCCAAACCCCACAGACCCTAAACCCTAAACCCTAAACCCCCTTTGGGGTTTCGGCTGTAGGGGTTCCACACTTGGACTTCCCCAGGCAGAGGTTCAGTTTAGATGTTTAGGGCTCAAGGGTTCAGGGCGCCCAATATGGGGGAAAAAGCCATGAACAAGCACTATTAAAAGTCCCCAAAAGCCTGAGGGTTTAGCTTTTCGGGTTTAGGGTTTAGGGTTTAGGGTTTAGGGTTTAGGGTTTAGGGTTTAGGGTTTAGGGTTTAGGGTTTAGGGTTTAGGGTTTAGGGTTTAGGGAAGCCAATTACAGGGAGGCTCGTCCTTGGGGAAGATGAAGGGAGTCACCACGCGGTCCGCAGTCTGCAGTGAGGAGTTCGCGTCCTGCAAAACCCTAAACCCTAAACCCTAAGATGACCTGTTTCGAACTTGGAGCTCAGGAGTTTCGAGCTGCAAGAGACCTCTTTCTTGCGGGGATTATTGAGGTTTAGAGTTTAGAACAAGGTCCAGGGTTGAGGACATAGGGCTAGGGTTGAGGGTTCAGGGTTTTGGGTGAGGAAACCCTGAACCCTAAATGTGAGTGCTCCCCTAAACGATAAACCCTAAACCCGAAACCCTAAACCCTAAACCCTAAGTCCTTCAGGCAGAGGCCCCGGTTCCAGTAGAGGGTGTTCACCTTGCACCTGCGCGGATGTGCAGGGCTCGGGGCTTAGGGTTTTAGGGTTTAGGGTTTAGGGTTTAGGGTTTAGGGTTTAGGGTTTAGGGTTTAGGGTTTAGGGTTTAGGGTTTAGGGTTTAGGGTTTAGGGTTTAGGGTTTGGGGTCTGGGCCTCAGGGGCTTTCAGGTGAGGGCTTAGGGTTTAGGGTTTAGGGTTTGGGGTTTGGGGTTTAGGGTTTAGGGTTTAGGGCTTGGGGTTTGGGGTTTGGGGTTTGGGGTTTAGGGTCTGAGAGGGGTTTAGGCTCGAGGGTTCAGGGAGTTTTTGAGGGCCTTGGCTGCTTGACCTGGCTGGCATCGACCACCAGCTGCACGGCGTGGGAGTTGTCGAAGACGCCAGATCTGGGCGTGGAGGATTTTTGGGGTTTTGGGTTTAGGGCTTTAGGGTTCTTGGTTTAGGGTTTAGGTTTTAGGGTTTAGGGTTTTAGGGTTTAGGGTTTAGGGTTTAGGGTTTAGGGTTTAGGGTTTAGGGTTTAGGGTTTAGGGTTTAGGGTTTAGGGTTTAGGGTTTAGGGTTTAGGGTTTAGGGTTTAGGGACTGTTGCGGCATGAGTGAGGTTAAAGATTAGAGTATATAGTTCCCATTGCTTCGGGTACCAGGATGCACCCGCAACCCCACTCGAAAGAACTGAAAGTTCATGAGAAAGGGTTGGGAAGTTTCCCCTTGTACTGACAGTCCTTGCAGGGGAATTCTAGTACCCATTGTCATGCCGATTAAGGACTGTTAGCACAAGGGGGAACATCCCAAAGAAAGGGCTCAGAGATTCGGGCTGTGGCTGCAGGGGTGGGGGGCTGGGGGGAGGCGTTCCAGGGCCACGAGGTCTCTCACAATGCCAGGAAAGCAAACAAGAATTCTGGCAGAAGCGCATCAGGGTTTAGGGTTTAGGGTTTAGGGTTTAGGGTTTAGGGTTTAGGGTTTAGGGTTTAGGGTTTAGGGTTTAGGGCCTGAACCCTAAACCCTAAACCCTGAGGAATGCGCCGTGACCTACACCCGAGCTGTCACGAAGGTGCGTTCCTTGCCTAATGGTTGCTGGGCTCTCGGTTAAGGACATCAAATCAGGAGTGTAACTTTTTTGCCAGCAAAGAGTACATCTGTGAAAGGCAATCCAAAACATGGACAAGGTTTAAATGCTCAAATATGCTATTCACAAAATGGCCGAATATCCTTTGTTATATAAGCAAACACCTCAACGTACTGTTTGGTTCATCTGCGGGTTTACGAAAATCAGAGACCCCCCAAAAAGACCCCAAATAGTAGGATTCCCTTATCATAAGGACCCCAATGAGATACCCCGAATTTCGGAAACCCCCATATGGGGATTTCCGAATATAGGGGTAGCCCTCATATACTCCCCAACATCCTAGAACCCTTTTAAAGGAACCCGAATAAGGGTACCCCGAATTTTCGGAAACCCCCCTTATGGGTTCCTGAAAGCACCCAAACTTACTTCTCCAACAAACCAAGGGGAAAAAATGTTAAACTCGAACATTCCTACAAAATAAGGAAACCCTAAAAGTTTAGTTTAAAGTTCATTAAACTCTAATATTCCCACCAAAATAAGGAAACCCAAAAAGTTTTAAAAGTTCAACTCAAGGCGAAGGTAAGCAAAGGCGCACGGGAGGCGCGGGCGTCGGGGCTGTCGCCTGAGGAGTCGGCTCCGGGGCCGCCGGGTGCGGGGCAGCGGCCTGTGGAGGAGGCGGCTCGAAGCCTTCGTGGCCCCGGAAACTATATTCAGGTTTAGGGCTTAGGGGTTTTTAGGGTTTAGGGTTTTTAGGGCTTGGGGTTTGGGGTTTAGGGTTTAGGGTTTAGGGTTTAGGGTTTAGGGTTTAGGGTTTAGGGTTTAGGGTTTAGGGTTTAGGGTGCCCCGCCTTCGGGGTTGGCTACTTTACAAGACCCAAAACATCGGGGTTTAGGGTACCACTATTGGGCTACCAAGAAGCGGCGGTGGCGTTTGAGGATGGGCTGGTCATGGACGTTTTCGGTGTCCCCCATGCCGCTTGGCATCTGCAGGGGAATCCACCAGTCGATTTCACCCGTGTCGCCCTCAGCCGCCCGGTACCTACACTCCCCTTGGAACCTTAAGAAACATCATATTTTTGATGTCCTCTTGGGTTTTATAAACGGAAATAAAAAATAAATAAATAAAAGAGAATACCAAGGGGGATATAGGGACATTAAGGGAATGATGACGGTGTTCTCTGCCACTGCAGCCTTGGCCAGGTCCAGCGGCACAAAGCGGGCCTTGTGCGAGGTCTGATCGAGGACGAAGAGTCCCGTGGACTTCCCGTGCCAGGAGTGCAGGGGCTTCTTCTGGTACCCCACGATGACGCAATGTCCCACCAGGCCCTCTGGCGCCTTTTTTTAACTGAGCTTGGAACCCTGGCGAAGATTAAAATGTCTTGCCTGTTTCCTCTTAGGAAGTATCATCGCCAAAACCTAGAAATTCTTCCCAAGTATCTTTAAAGTGCCAAGTAATTTCAGCTGTTTCTTAAGCAGTACCATACCCCCCCAAAAAAAAATCTTCCCAAGTATCCCCAAGGCGCCATGCCCTTGAAGCTGGCCAAGTGGACGAGGTTCTGCACGTGCTTGGTGTCCGAACCGTTGGTGTCGCCAGAGTGCGCCCACTTCGCAGAGCTCCTGTGGGATGCTCCCCCCTTCTACTAAGAGTCCTTCATGGGGAGCTTACTAGGGGAGTACTAGAATCCCTGTTAAGGACTGTTACCCTAAACCCTAAACCCTAAACCCCTAAACCCCTAAACCCCTAAACCCCTAACCCCTAAACCCTAAACCCTAAACCCTAAACCCTAAACCCCTAAACCCCTAAACCCCTAAACCCCTAAACCCCTAAACCCTAAACCCTAAACCCTAAGTCCTAAACCCCAAGCGCTCCTGCTACCGTAGTTCACGGCCTCGATCGGCGCATCGAGGCCAATGCTGTGGGTGACCACGAGGTCGAAGTAGCCGTTGGCCTCGGGATCTTCAACTCTATAATGAGAGTCCTTAAATGGGGGATCTTTAACAGGGCGGGTACCCTAAACCCTAAACCCGAAACCCGAAACCCTAAACCCTAAACCCTAACCCTAAACCCTCAACCCTAAACCCTAAACCCTATTAGGGAGTGTTAGTATAAGAGGGGAAACATCCCCAAGATGGGCCTCACCACAGCTGATGACCTTGAGGTCCGTGGAGGTGCGGAAGTGGCTGCCGTACTCGCAGACCTGTTTAGGGTTTAGGGTTTAGGGTTTAGGGCTTAGGGTTTAGGGGTTAGGGGGGTAGGGGTTAGGGTTTAGGGTTTAGGACCTCGTGCGTGTAATTCTCGAACTCGGGGCACAGCGCTGCGAAGATCTTCTTGTAATCCTGGTGTTGAAGTGTTCCCCTTATACTAACAGTCCTGAGTACGGATTAATTGTACCCCCCGATTAGAATCCCTATTGGGGACTCTGTTAGAACCTCCCACCCTAAACCCTAAATCCTAAACCCTAAACCCTAATCCCTAAACCCTAAACCCTCAGCCCAATCCTGGAGCTTCCCTGCAAAGTCGCCAGCGCTGAAACCGGAGCTCACCTCCAGGACGGTCGGGAGCCGGCTGCGGAACTCCCGAGTCTGGACGCCGTTCTTGTAGACGTAAAGACTCGGCTTTGCAGTTTAGGGTTTAGGGTTTAGGGTTTAGGGTCTAGGGTTTAGGGTTTAGGGTTTAGGGTTTAGGGTTTAGGGTTTTGGGTTTAGGGTTTAGGGTTTAGGGTTTAGGGCTGCCAAGCTCATCAGGCAAGCCACATCAACTCTCGGCCTCTAGGCAAGAAGACCCGGAAAAACCCAACAAGACACCCCAAAACGACCCCAAAACACACCCAAAAAGACCCCCCCCAAAAAAAATCCCTCAAAAACCCTAGTAAAGAAACCAAAAAAAATTCACCACAACATACAAAAACACAATAAATAATAAATATAAATAAAATAATAATTACTATTATTCTTATTATTATTATTATAAGCAGGGCAGCTCAAGGTGGCCAGCCCTTGGGACGACCAGCGTGCCATCCGTGACGGGGGTGATGCTCCGGTCGCCTCCGGTGTAGAAGAATGGGGCCACCAGCTGAGGGAAGATCGCCTGGGCTTAGGGTTTTTGGGGCTTGGGGTTTGGGGGCTAAGGGTTTAGGGTTTAGGGTTTGGGGCTTGGGGTTTGGGGTTTGGGGTTTGGGGTTTGGGGTTTGGGGGATATGGTCTCGGGTTTCGGGTTTAGAGGACGTACAGGGCATAGCTAAGGGTTTGAAGAGAGCTTCTTCAGGTTTATAGAGCACATAGGGCTTATAGGGTTTACAGGGTTTATAGGGTGGATAGTTTTAGGGTTTAGCTTGAAGGGCTTGGGGTTGAAGGTTTACAGGGTTGAGGTAGAACCCCGAAGCGTCCTAAGCCACTGAAAGCAAACTGAAGGCGCCTGAACCCCGAAGCCCCTCAACAGCGGCCCTCACGCGAGGGCGAGGGCTTGTGAGGTTATCTCCAGGCAAGTCTCCACGAAGTCATCCACGGCGCCAGACATGGCCCAGGGACCAGGGAAGAGGGTTATAGGGTTTAGGGTGAAAGGGCTTAGGATTAGGTTGAAGGCCGCGGGGGCAGGATTCGGGTTTGGTTTAGGGTTTTGGGTTTAGGGTTTGGGGTTTAGGGTTTAGGGTTTAGGGTTTAGGCTTTAGGCTTTGGGGTTTAGGGTTTAGGGTTTAGGGCTTGGGGCTTAGGGCTTAGGGTTTAGGGATTTTCGGAGGGGTTTTGGGGCACCGTGCCCGTTCCCTTACGAGCTGGGTCCGACAGCGAAGCAGGCGATGGAGAATCATGGTCAGCTCTGTACAAGTGTTTGGGGTTTGGGGTTTAGGGTTTGGGGTTTAGGGTTTAAGGTTTAGGGTTTAGGGTTTAGGGTTTAGGGTTTAGGGTTTAGGGTTTAGGGTTTAGGATCCTCAACCCTAAACCGCAAACCCTAAACCATATACCATGTTTCAAGGGCCTACCTAGCAAAGGCCGGCGCGACCCGCAACCTACAGCACCTCCCCGAAGCAACCCTAAACCCGAAACCGTAAACCCCCACCCCTAAACCCTAAACCCCTAACCCCTAACCCCTAAACCCTAAACCCTAAACCCGAACCCTAAACCCTAAACCCTTGAACCCTTGAACCCTTGAACCCTAAACCCAAACCCCAAACTCTGAGCGCTCCTTTTTGCCACTCTCCCCCCCGCCCGCAGGGCACGCAATTCGGAGAAGCTCTCCTCAGAGAGTCCTCCACAGCCTCCGTCGGGATCCAACCCCCCTGGTTTCTGAGTAGGGAATGAGGGAATGTATAGGGTTTAGGGTTTAGGGTTTAGGGTTTAGGGTTTAGGGTTTAGGGTTTAGGGTTTAGGGTTTAGGGTTTAGGGTTTAGGGTTTAGGGTTTAGGGTTTAGGGTACCTCATTCCCTGATTCCCTACGAAGAACCAGCCAACCAACCCATCCCCACACACACCCCCGACGGCCCAGCGTCTCGGAGCAAGGCGTCAAGCCTGGCGTTTGGATGTTAGGGTTTGGGGTTTGGGGTTTAGGGTTTGGGGTTTAGGGTTTAGGGTTTAGGGCTTAGGGCTTAGGTTTTAGGGTTTAAGTTAGGGTTGGGAGTTGGGATGGGGTTGAGGGTGTAGGGTTCGGGCGATGTGGGGCTTCGCACTGGCGGCGGGGAGTTCCTGTTCGCGCCCATGCTCTATGCCCCATGAAAGCCTCTAAACCCTAAACCCTTTCACCTTCGCCCCAAACCCAAAACCCCAAACCCCCAACCAAGCTCAAGAGCAGCCGCAGGAGACGGCTGAGGGGGCTGAGGGTTTACAGGTTCGGGACCGGGTTGGTGTTAGAACAGGCCCAAGTATAAACCCTGCACCTAAACCCCAAACCCTAAGCCCTAAACCCTAAACTCCAAACCCTAAACCCTAAACCCCCCCCTTAAAGAGTCGCACTCAAGGCTTCCCTAAACCCTAAACCCTAAACCCTAAACCCTAAACCCTTGAAGGTGTTTCTGGAGGGCGTGCCTTGCTGGCAATGGAAGCCTGGGCATCGCAGAAAGCCCAGGGATGGCTTGGGGGTTTAGGGGCTGAGGTTGAGGGGTTTAGGGTTTAGGGTTTAGGGTTTAGGGTTTAGGGTTTGGGGTTTGGGGTTTGGGGTTTGGGGTTTGGGGTTTGGGGTTTGGGGTTTGGGGTTTGGGGTTTGGGGTTTGGGGTTTGGGGTTTGGGGATTCGCAGGCCCTGAACTCGACTTCACAGTAGGCTCCGGACCAAAAGCTCGCGCATCAATGGCGGATGAGTTAGCCTGGGATGCTCTCAACTCAGGGGTGGTTACGTGTTCCCTTAATATGGGCCCTTAAAAGGGGACCCCTTAAATACCCCTATTACCCTTTACAACCCAAGGGCCCAGCGGGGACCATATTAAGGGCCCATACAACTACCCTTAGGTAGGGTTTAGGGTTTGGGGTTTGGGGTTTAGGGTTTAGGGTTTGGGTTTATGGTTTAGGGCTTCTTGCTTCTCGGACAACATGCTCTTCAACTATTCCGGGATCGGGGAGGGCTGATGCGGCCAGGTCAGGCCACCTGACCCGATAGCCTGTAGACAAAGCCAGAACGGCTTGGGGTGCAGGGCTGCAAAGGACCCTCCGGAAACCCGAACCCCTAAACCCTAAGCCCTGAACCCTAAACCCTAAACCCGGAACTCCCTAAACCCTAAACTCCCTAAACCCTAAACCCTAAACCCACAAGACAACGGGGGGGCGCACGTCGCTGGGTCCTTTGCAACAGCATCCAGCCTGAGAAGCCCGTGAAGGGACTGGGACTCAAGGGCTTAGGGCTTAGGGTTTTGGGTTTAGGGTTTAGGGCTTAGGGTTTAGGGCTTAGGGTTTAGGGTTTAGGGTTTAGGGTTTAGGGTTTAGGGGTTAGGGGTTAGGGGCTTAGGGTTTAGGGTTTAGGGTTTAGGAGGGTTTAGGGTTTAGGGTTTAGTGTTTAGGGTTTAGGGTTTAGGGTTTCGGGGGGTAGTAGGGCGGCATATGAATGCACATGTGCGTCTACGTCTACCCACGACGCATGCCCACAGTGCTTATGCCACATTTTTGCATGCACCAGCCTAACCCAGAACCCTCAAACCTTACAAGCCTTAGGTCCTTCAGCAAAATATCGCGAAGATGAAAGGCCCCACACTCAGTGCCAGGCACCACTTGGTCCTGGACAGATCCGGAAGGGGGGGGGAAATTCCCCCATGCAACCCGCACCCGGAACCCTAAACCTTGAATACTCAAGCCAGAAAGCATCCCAACCCGAACGCCTTAAGCCTCATTCTTTAAACCCTGACCCCTCCTCGACTTTCCGACAGTGCCTGCAGCAATCCCCCCCCCCCGAACCGTAATCCCCCCGAACCTTAAATCCCCCTCGAAATTGAAAAAACCCGGTGGGGACCCCCTAGAGACACCCTGAATTTATCTTAGGATCCTGGGATATTGGGAATTGCTGGGTGTTGTCCTGGCTGTTCGAAAGTAGCTGTTATCGTAACATGCACCAGGATCAGGATGGCTCAGGGACCTTCTGCCCCGCAGCACTATAAACCCCCTCCGAGTTTTCTAACTGGGTTTTCATCAGGGTTCCGGGGTTATCTTCGGGTGAGGGTTCAGGCTTTGGGGTTCAGAGAGACTCAGGGCTCAGGCGGGGTCGAAATCCTCAGCCCCCTAAACTCTAAACCCCAAACGCAAAACACTGTACCCTTAAAACGCCAAAACCTAAAACCCCTGGTTCTTAGCAGGGAATGTGGGAATGAGGTACCCTGTATCCCTCATTCCCCTTAACCCTATACCCTAACCCCCAAACCCCCAACCCTAAACCCTATACCCTCAAAACCCCGAATCCCCCCTAAAACCCTCAGGGTCTTTGCACAAAATCACCCTAAACCCTAAACCCTAAACCCCAAACCCCAAACCCCAAACCCCAAACCCTAAACCCTAAACCCCAAACCCTAAACCCTAAAACCCTAAACCCCTCCTCCACGATGCCCTGGACCAGCGCGGCGCGCAGCTTGGAGAGCCCGAAGGCCTCCCAAAAACGGGGGTTTAGGGTTTAGGGTTTAGGGTTTAGGGTTTGGGGTTTTAGGTTTTAGGGTTTTGGGTTTTAGGGTTTTAGGGTTTTGGGTTTTAGGGTTCAGGGTTCAGGGTTCAGCTGCTGTTTAGTTTTAGGGCTATAAACCAAGGGTAAGGGACCTAAACCCTAAACGTGAACCCTAAACCCTAAGCCCTAAACCCTCCTAAACCCTAAACCCCTGTCGTTGAAATCTGTGGTGGGCCCGGCGGCATGCCTCGCTTTTCGGGATCTCGCAGGTGCGCCCTAAACCCTAAACCCCAAACCCCAAACCCTAAACCCTAAACCCTAAACCCTAAACCCTAAACCCTAAACCCTAAACCCTAAACCCTAACCCTAAACCCTAAACCCTAAATATGAGCATGTTCGCTTCAGGGCCTCAAGACGGGTATTTTGACCCTCTTGCCCGTCAGAAGGAGTTTGCCTGAAGACCTGGGTGCAGACAGCACGAAGGAACGGTACAATCTGGGATCTGCCTTCGAAAGATGGCAACCCTAAACCCTAAACCCTAAACCCTAAACCCTAAACCCTTTGAACAGCCAGCTGAGGATGGCAGAGAACTTTATGCATCGCCAAACCATACCAAAACCCTGATGCATCGGACCAAAGGCCCCGACATCCCAGAAACCCTTTACCCTCACAGGGTTTAGGGTTTAGGGTTTAGGGTTTAGGGTTTAGGGTTTAGGGTTTAGGGTTTAGGGTTTAGGGTTTAGGGTTTAGGGTTTAGGGTTTAGGGCTTAGGCTTTCGGGTTTCGGGTACTAACCTACCAATTGCCTAAGAATCCCCCCCCCTCCCCCTCCCAACCAAAAAGTAAGTAGTAGCAGCTTAAACCCTACCTTAGGCCATGCAAAGCAGACTGATCCCCGCCCACTTGGACGAGACGTTCACAGTGCGAACCGGCAGACGAAGCTGCCGACGCTCTCGCAGGGGGCTATACTGGGGTGGATTGGGGCACCCTACTTGATTAAGAAACCCAATAAACCCAAAAAAGGTAAGGATCTAAAGTTACAGGAAAGTACCACAAAGCCTAAACAAAGCTCACATGCGCCTATAGATGTTCAATACTGTGTCGAAATCAACCCCAGGATAGGCCTGACTCCAGGATAGTTGGTCGTTCTTAACGGGCATGGAACCCCCCATCCCGGAGGTACATCTACTAGGTTGCCCAGTCGTTCAGACGAAAACGGGCGCCTTTTGTTGCATCAAAGGGTTTATATGGGATCTAAGCCTATGCAAAGGGAACAAGGGTCGTACTGGGCATCCTAGTCCAGGGACTCCTCCGAAGAAAAGGGCATGAGGTATCGGGTGTAGGGCTTACGACTCAAGGTTTGCGGTCTGTGAAGGATGCGGTATGAAACGAGGACCTGGATCTTGTCAAAGTTGATCGACTCTGGCTGTGGCACTTTGCAGAGCTATAAGGTGGCCCGTGGCCTGTAGACTTGTCACGCGTCGCTAAAATCACGGCACCAGACCATAAGTCACAAGAAGTGGTGAGCATTCACCGGCCGAAGGGCCCCAAAACCCCTAAACCTGCGGCCAATTCCTGTTCTTGACGACGTGTCAAGGCCCCCTTCGTCAGACGGCGTCCTACGCTGCACCGTGTGCCGCCGAGTGCGAGTCGACCCCAACTTCGTTGGAGTTTCATGTGCTTGGTAGCCCATATTATAATCAGGGCACCCTTTTTTGGGTTGGTTATTTTATAAGGAACTTACAACCAACAAAAAGGATTAAAAACAAAAAAATGGCACCACTGGGCTACCAAGTGTGCCTTTCTGAGATCACCTGTTGCTGATCTGAAAGGTCGTTGCGCTCTTAGGCATGCATGTTGATTGAATTCAGTTGGGCTTCTGCTGACTCCAGGCACTAGAAACAAAGCCAGTGCAACTAGTTCAGTTTGGCAGCCCGGATGATTCAGCGTCAGAGTTTGAACCCTCAGTTTCGGCAGACCCTGATATCAGCACCCATGATCTTCCAACCGGATCCGTTTTGCGGCGAGCTCTGCTGACATAGGGGCCTTAACAGTTAGGGTAGGGTTTTGGGCATCGTTGTCGTATAACTCTAAAGGGACCATAAGGGAATACTATTCGTAATTATTCCGACCCCTATAGCCATCTCTTCGACCCTATGATCGGTTCTCAGGCCGCGTCAAGGACCTTGGGGCCCGCCGCCCGCGTCGAGGGCGAGTGCTTGGAGCCGTCGGCCTAGGTTGCCCAGCCAGGATGAAAAAGGGTGCCCTTTTTGGCTGAAAGCGATTTATAAAGGAACCAAAACCCCCCCCAACCCAGGATTAAAACGGGTTCCCTTCTTTGCTGAAAGGGAACCAAAACCCCCCCCCCAAACCCCCCCTCCCCCCCCCAAAAAAAAAAAAACAAAAAGGAATAAGGGTACCACTGGGCACCCTAGCGGCTGAAGATCCACGGCGGGCATCATGGCTCTCGCCTTCTTCATGGCCACGGCGCCTGCACGCTGGGCTCTCATCACTTGCTCCCCCGTGCTTGGGAGCGCCGGCTGGGATATCGTGCGGTCTGTTTGCCTTAGTTTCTGAGTTCATAAGCCCCACAAAAGTGTACACTTTCAGCTTTATAGGGGATTATAGTATCCCAAACAGTGTAAAGTGTGCTCATCCAGCTGCTAAGTTGCTCCCTTGCCATCAAGGCAGAGGACACCGGTGGAGGTACCATCGCCATCTTCGCTGGGTGCATCTGGCAACCGCACCAGTTCTCCGCGTTCATCTGCAAGCCCTGCACATGCGAGTATACCATGTCCCGATTGCGCCGTTCATTCTGAAACGTTTGCGCGGTGCTGGTGTTGACGCACTTCAAACTGTCGCAGCCCTGGTGTGGCAAGCAGGTGACAGTGAAGCCACTCGGGAAGTAGCCTAGGATGGCCCTCAAAAAACTCTCTGAAAGATATTCCTGATTATGATCCTCTAAAACCCAATAAGGGGAAATAGAAAACGTCCCAAGGGCCTTGCCGAGAAGCAAAAGCCCTGCTGGAGGTCGGTGGTACGCTGCGGCGTGTAGTCTGGCACGTCCTCTTGGAGGTTCATGGTACTCATGAACCAACTATAACTGTGCTTATCACTGTACTTAAAACCATACTAGGGCACTCAAGGGCCTTATAAGGTTAACTAGACCCGGAATAAAAAGGGTACCCTTTTTGGTTTTAAGGGGATTGTAAGGGAACCCCAACCCTAAAAAAAGAAACAAGGGCCTACTTACGGTTCTAGTTAACAAGTGGCATGAACCTCCAAGCTGGATCAACGTCATTCGGTGCCCTGAGTTGGGGACGGTGCCGTAGACATGCCTTGCCCTCCCCCTACCCCTAAACCCTAAACCCTAAGCCCTAAGCCCTGAACCCTGAACCCTAAACCCTAAACCCTGAACTCCCTAAAACCCCTAAACCCTAAACCCTGAACCCTGAACCCTGAACCCTAAACCCTGAACTCCCCAAACCCCTAAACCCTAAACCCTAAACCCTGAACTCCCCAAACCCAAAAAAACCTAAACCCTAAAGCCCTCAAGGAAGCGATCCAGGAGTTCTTCGCCCGACCGAGCCAGTGGTGTGAGCCACAGACCGATGCCTCTGCAACCCCTACGACTTTAGGGTTTAGGGTTTAGGGTTTAGGGTTTGGGGTTTGGGGTTTGGGGTTTGGGGTTTAGGGTTTAGGGTTTAGGGTTTGGGGTTTGATGACTTGGTAGCCCAGTAACCATATACAACAAGGTCAGAGTTTTTGGGGTGGGTTACTTTAGAAGGGAACCCAGAATAAAAGTAGAGGGTACCACTGGGCTACCTAGATGAGAAATAGCAGGGGTGATTAGTTTAAAGTGTTCCCAAGAGTGGCTTCAAAAACAGCAGAAAAGAACTCCGACTAATTGAACCAAGATTTGCTCGCGGTACCTTCGGCTGGCGGAGCCAAGGTGTTGGCGGATTGCGCCTCAACCCAAGCCACCGCTTCCTCGTCGTCCGTGTCCGGAAGAGTCACAGGCAGGTCTTCCGCGGTGCTTTCCTCGTGGCGTGGGGAACTTCGTGTATGTGTTGTTGAATAATTTGGTTAGTATTGACTGACTACTTTTTACATTTCCTGCCTGAGTTTACCAAAGCGTCTTGAGGGTGTTTTTGTAGTACACAAAAATGCTCAAGGATGTTCAAGACTACCTGCTCAGCAGCCGAGGTTCTGCCCCGTGCCGCCCCCCCCCCCGGAGCCAAGCTCGAAGTTCACCTCGCCGGGCTCCAACGACGTGTAGCCGGAGAAACTGCGGCAGCGACGGAGAGTGCTCTGCGGGGCAGAGGGCCTGGCATCGAGGTCGAGGAACACCCGCTGCAGGGCAGGAAGGCGCCGTTCCACGAAAGCCATGGCTGAAATATCTGAAATTGTTGTGAGCAAAGCACGGCTACGTTGGGTGGTTGGTTCAGGGTTCAGGCTTCAATGTTGTGCTTTAGGATTCAGAGTGTTGGGCTCACAAGCTTCCCAACTAAACCTTAACTTGGGATGCTCGGATGTTCCCCCTTATACTAACAGTCCGTAATGATCGTAATGG
Source organism: Symbiodinium natans (assembly GCA_905221605.1). Classification (NCBI taxonomy): domain Eukaryota; class Dinophyceae; order Suessiales; family Symbiodiniaceae; genus Symbiodinium; species Symbiodinium natans. The sequence goes on along the minus strand of CAJNDS010000293.1, from coordinate 152,601 downwards.
GGACCATAGTACCCCCCAATTATCATCCCTACTTCTTGCGATGAGCCATGGCACATCTTAGTATAGGGGGGGAACGTCCCAACCCTAAACCCTTAACCCTAAACCTTAAACCCTAAACCTTAAACCCTAAACCCTAAACCCTAAACCTGAACCCCAAACCCCAAACCCTAAACCCTAAACCCTAAACCCTTACCTTTCGGCTTTGTGTGTCTTCGGGGGTTGGCGCGTGGGCGTTGCGGAGGTGGGGCTTCAAGTCTTCAAATCCCTGAGCCCTAAACCCTAAATCCTAAACCCTAAGCCTAAACCCTAAACCCTAAACCCTAAACCCTAAACCCTAAACCCTAAACCTCCCCAAAAAAGCCCTAAACCCGTCTCCGCCTCGCAGAGTCGCACGCTTTCGACCACCTCGGTAGCAATTGTCGGGGGTTAGGGTTGAGGGTCGTGGGTTTAGGGTTTAGGGTTAGGGTTTAGGGTTTAGGGTTTAGGGTTTAGGGTTTTGGGTTTAGGGTTCAGGGTTTAGGGCTTAGGGCTTAGGGTTTAGGGTTTAGGGTTTAGGGTTTAGGGTTTTGGGTTTAGGGTTCAGGGTTTAGGGCTTAGGGCTTAGGGCTTAAGAGTAACCTAGGAACAACAAAGGTTGTTTAGTTTACAGGGGCTTATACGGGAACCTAAGCCATGGACAAAGGGAACAAGGGCCTACTCTGGGTCCTAGCGTATTGTGTGTTTTTGAATGTTTAGGGTCTAGGGTATTGTTTGTTTTTGAATGTTTAGGGTCTAGGGTTTAGGGTTTAGGGTTTCTAGGGTCTTTAGGGTTGTTAGGTTTTTTAAGTTTTTTAGGGTTTTTAGGGTTTTTAGGGTTTTTAGGGTTGTTAGGGTTTTTAGGGTTTTTAAGGTTTTTAGGGTTTTTAGGGTTATTTGGGTTTAGGGGTTTTTAGGGTTTAGGTTGTAGGGTTTAGGGTTTAGGGTTAAGGGTTAAGGGTTAAGGGTTAAGGGTTTAGGGCTTAAGTGTTAGGGTTTAGGGTTTAGGGTTGCGCATTTTTGACAAGAAGGTGCTTGGAACTCTACCAGCAAGCAAACTAAACAACCAACAACAGCAAAAAAAAACGAATATGTATGTGTGTATATATGTATATATATATATATATATATTTATTTATTTATTTATTTACGGAACAAACAGGTCTGCTTCAAACGGAAGCGCCAAAACAACTTCCTGTAAAGTCCAGTGATCCTCCAGATCACAGAAAGATGTTTTGGGAGTCAAACAGCTCTCTGGCACCTTCAGCACAGAAGCACGACCCCAAAAAACAAACCGATCTGTGTGCGGGTTCGCAACTTGCGGGCTTAAGGGGCTTAGTGCTTAAGGTCTACTGTAGGGTTTAGGGTTTAGGGTTTAGGGTTTAGGGTTTAGGGTTTAGGGTTTAGGGTTTAGAGTTTAGGGTTTAGGGTTTAGGGTTTAGGGTTTAGGGTTTAGGGTTTAGGGTTTAGGGTTTAGGGTTTAGGGTTTAGGGTTTAGGGTTTAGGGTTTAGGGTTTAGGGTTTAGGGTTTAGGGTTTAGGGTTTAGGGTTTAGGGTTTAGGGTTGGACTCAAGACTGACCTGAAACGACGTGTTGGGACAAACGTCGGAGGCGCCGGCATTGGCCGTTGTTGCATCAGCGGAGAGGCGTACCTGCACTACAACTTCGGGTATAGGGTTTACGGTTTGGGGTTTAGGGCTTCGGGCTTAAGGTTTAGGGTTCAGGGTTTAGGGTTCAGGGTTTAGGGCTTAGGGTTTAGGGTTCAAAAAAGAGCGATGTCTGCACATCGCACCGCGCAGAGTTCTGACAAGGCCGGCAAGCCGCACTCCGACCTCAAAAGCAAAGGTTCTTACGGTTCCAGGCAGGGGCCCCTAACTCGGGTCCTGTAGGGTTTAGGGTTTGGGTTTGGGGTTTGGGGTTTAGGGTTTAGGGCTTAGAGTTTAGCGTTTAGGGTTTAGCGTTTAGGGTTATGGAACCCCTATATACACTCTGCATAGCAAGGGCCCATACTTCGGATCCCTCTAAACAAGGGTAAGGGACCATAGTAAGGGCCCATGGTTCTAACCTTATACAAGGGGCACACGCAGTGTGGGTTTGGGGGTTTAGGGTCTGGGGTTTTGTTGGCTATGCGGGTTTGTGGGTTGAGGTGTCTGGGTTCAGGGCTTAGTAGGGTTTAGGCTTTGGCAGCCAGCAAACCCTTTACCCTAAACCCTCTACCCTATACCCTTTACCCCAAACCCTAAACCCCTAAACCCTAAACCCTAAACCCTAAACCCTAAACCCTAAACCCTAAACCCTAAACCCTAAACCCTAAACCCAGACCTTGAGCATACCCCTAAACCCCAGGCCCTAAACCCGAGCATCCTGCCATCCTCCGCATCCAAATAGTAGGGGATAGGATTAGGGTGACCCTTGGAGATATAGACCCTCTGAATAAGGTCCCTGTTTAAGAGAGCCAGAAGAGGGTTAAGAAGGGTTCCCTTTTAAGGGCCGCGCTTATCCTACCTAGGAAACAGTCAATGCTCTCCGAGGGCAGGACGAGATTTTTAAGATCTCCTCGTTGACCTCCGGTGCACAAATCGGGGGAGGGGGGGTTCCGAAAGCAGAGCTGCGGTTGTAGGGGTTCAGGGTTTAGGGTTCAGGGTTTAGGGTTGAGGGTTGAGGGTTGAGGGTTGAGGGTTGAGGGTTGAGGGTTGAGGGTTGAGGGTTGAGGGTTGAGGGTTGAGGGTTGAGGGTTGAGGGTTGAGGGTTGAGGGTTGAGGGTTGAGGGTCCAGGTCCTGATTATAAAGGGGTCCTACCATTTGGGGGTCAAGATTGGGGGTCCCTAACCCGAAAACCCCCCAATCTCACCCCAATCCTCCGAACCTTGTGCCATTACGGCAATCCTTTAGGGTTAGAGTTTAGTATGCAGGGTTTAGGTTGTAGGGTTCAGGGTTGATGGTTGAGGCTTTACGGTTCAGGGTTAGGGGATTAGGATGCCGGGTTAAGGGCCTAGGGATCACGCAAGGACCCGCGGGCCTTGGCCGTTGATGGTTGGAAGTTCTCTTGGTTGACCTCGCCGTAGCAAAAGCGGACCACCTGATCAAGGAACTGATTGAATTTAGGGCCTAGAGGGATTTAGATCCTCAAACCCAAGTACACCCCCAACCCTAAATCTTGTGAACACTGAAACCCTCAAGACCTGAATCCCTGAACCCTTAAACCCTTAAACCCTTAAACCCTTAAACCCTTAAACCCTTAAACCCCTAGACCCGTGAACCCTTAAACCCTGAAACCCTTAAACCCTTAAACCCCCTAACACCCAAACACCCTAAACACCCGCAAGGCCCCAACAAGTGACCCCCTCAGCCCCCTAACGCCGAAAGCCCTGAAACCCTAAGCCCGCTCCAAAGAACCCCAAAAAATTCTCTCTACAGTTTTGTTCAAGGCCCGCACATAGTCCACAGCTTCGTGGCTCGCCTCTTGGGTACTGGGGTTTAGGGCTTAGGGGAATTAGGGGCTTATCGGGGTTCGGGGCTTAGGGTGCTTAGAATTTGTCAAGAATCGCGACAGGTTGAGGGTTTGTCGCTTATAGGTTTTAGGTTTAGGGGCTGAGAGTTTCGGACGCAAAGAGTTCAAATGCTAAAGGGCCCGAAACCCGAAACCCTGAACCCTAAATCCTAAACCCTAAATCCTAAACCCTGCAGTCTAAACCCCGCTGCTGGTTCCAGGATCGTCTCAGGGTCGAGGGCTAGGGTTTTGGGCTTTCCGGGATTAGGGTCGAGGGGTTTAGGGGTTTAGGGCTTTCAGCGGTTTAGGGTTTAGGGGTTCAGGGGTTTAGGGTTTAGGGTTTAGGGTTTAGGGTTTAGGGTTTAGGGTTTAGGGTTTAGGGTTTAGGGTTTAGGGTTTAGAGATCTCGCTTGTGCTTCCACTAGCCTGCAAGTCCATGGCTCTCGGCATGAACAAGTGAACGATCAACCCAACTAGCACGCGTAGACGCTTTTCGTAGCCCAGCAACCAGATTATGATGAGGGCACCCTGTTTGGGGTTGGTTACTTTATAAGGGAACCCAGAGCCAAAAAAAGGGGCAAAGGGTACCACTGGGCTACTAAGCGCTTCGAACATCATGTCAAGAAGTTCGGCATCAGCGATAAGGCTGATCAAGCTTGAAGACTGCCCGGCAGAACGTCTCCGCAGACTAGGCCGACCTGTCGATCGAGTGAAGCTCAAAAGCGTAGACCTGGTCAAGACCCTCCTTGTTGAGAAGGGAAGCAGCGAACGTTGACCACAAGTCCAACATCACGTGGAAGCGCGGTCGTCAAGGAAGGGTGAAGACGTTGCTCCCCAAGTGCAAGCCCGGGTGAGGGGTTTAGGGCTTTAAAGGGTTTAGGGGTGTAGAGTGAAGGGTTTAGGGCTTCCCCCCAAAACCCTGAACCCTAAGCCTTTTCAAGCCTACGAATTACCCAAGACAAGGGGCGACTTCACCCCAACACTGTAGCCGAAAACCGAAAGTGGGGTTAGAGGCTTAAGTGCTCTAGGAAACCCGGACAACGAAACATAAAAAAAAAAACAACTCTGAACCCTACATACAAACCCTATGAAGGCCTCAAAACCATGAAATTTCCACAAAACAATAAACCAAAAAAAGCAACAAAAGGAGCCTAAAAACCCTCGAAAACCCTGTAACCCCTCAAAACACTGCACCCTATAAGCTTAATCCCTGTTCACCCTAGGAAGAAAAAAGGATCCTTTTTGTTTATATATAAGAAAGCCCATAACCCAAAAAGTAAAAAGGATCCCCAACACTGATCGAGTAAGTCCTTCAAGCCAACAAAAACCCGCAGAGCCCTATCCTAACTCCCCGAGCCGAAACCCCCCAAAGCCCTAAACAACCCCAAACTGCTAAACTCCCCTAAACCCTAAACCCTAAACCCTAAACCCTAAACCCCTTAAACCCTCACTTGCGACCTGCTGGAAGCTGAGTTCCGAGGACCCATCCTCGCGAGAGCCATTTTGACATTTCTTCACAGACCTAAGAGGTTTCGGGCTTAGGGCTTGGGGTTTAGGGTTTAGGGTTTAGGGTTTAGGGTTTAGGGCTTGGAGTTTGGGATTTGGGGTTTAGGGTTTCCAAAAGTCTGGGGCTTTAAGGGGTTTAGGGCTTGAAGCTTTCGACGTTTTTCACAGAGGAGTTTGGGGCTTTAGGGGTTTTTTGCGGGGAGGTAGGGTTTGAGGCTTTCGCGCTTTTCAGAGACTTAAGCGTTCTGGGCTTCAGGGGCTTTAGGGGAGGTAGGGTTTGGAGCCCTCGACGCTTTTCAGAGACTGAAGAGCTTGGGGCGTTAGGGTTTAGGGTTTAGGGTTTAGGGTTTTAGGGAGTTCGGGCTTGGGGGTTTCAACACTTTTAGGGGTTTGGGAGAGTTTGGGCGGCGATAAGATATTTAAGAGTTTGGGGCCTGGGCTGCTTTAGGGAGTTAGGGTTTAGGGTTTAGGGTTTAGGGAGTTTAGGGAGTTAGGGTTTGGGGTTCTCGTATTTAGGCTTAGGGCTTAGGGTTTGGGGCTCTGGCTTTAGGGCTTTAGGGCGTTGAGGGACCCTGAACCCTAAACCCTAAACCCTAAACCCTGGGGCAACAGGAGGCTCTTAATATTTAGGAGGTTCTCCCACTCCAAAAAATAAGAGGGATTCCCAAAAAACTAGAGAGTTTAGAGTTGGGATGTTCCCCCTTATGCTAACAGTCCTTAGTAGGGACTGTCGTGCCCCCTATGATATTCCCTATTGAGGACTGTTCGTATAAGGGGGAACATCGCAAGCTTAGGGTTTAGGATGTAGGCTCTAGGGGTTTTGGGATTTAGGGTTCAGGGGCTTAAGCCTCAGGGGCAAAAGGTTGCAGGGTTTAGGGACTATAGGAATCAAAGATTTGGGTGTGGGTCTTGACCATATGAGCCCCCCCCCCCCCCCCATATATACTGTTGGTTAGAGAGGGCAAAACCCAAAAACAGGAAGGAAGGGGTTTAGGGTTTAGGGCTTAGGGCCGGGTGTTGGAAATGAAAGAATCTTGGGAGTGGCACACGCAGTCGTTCCCTAAACCATGCCAAATTTTGCCAGACAACCCTCTTGCAGATACTGCCGGGTCAGCCACCCGGCCCTAAAATGCCCGAAGCCCCAAACCTTAAACTACTTACCCCGAAAACCAGAAACCATAGTTTCCCCAAGCCCTGCCACCTAAACCCCACGCCCAAACCCCAAAACCCTACACCCAAAACCCGAAAGCCCCAAACCCCTAAACCCTAACCCTAAACCACGAACTCTAAACCCTAAACCCTAAACCCTAACCCTAAACCCTAAACCCTGAACCCCAAACCCTAAACCCCAAACCCCAAACCCTGGGCCTGCAGGCGCTGCGCCAGGATGTCGGAGTGGGCTGCCAGCACCTGGCACGCTTTAGGGTTTAGGGCTTAGGGTTTAGGGTTTAGGGTTTAGGGTTTAGGGTTTAGGGTTTAGGGTTTAGGGTTTAGGGTTTGGGCTTTAGGCTTTAGGGTTCAGGGTTTAGGGCTTTTGGGGTTTGGGGTTTGGGGTTTAGGGTTTAGGGTTTTGGGTTTAGGGTTTAGGGTTCAGGGCATTTTGGTCCCCTTAGACTGACAGCTGCTTGGTAGGGATCTTCATCGCGTTTACTTTCATGTTCAGGACTATTCGTATGATGGGAACACATCCCAACATGGGCCCTGAGTATGTTCCCTTACCCTGGCTTAAAGGGATCCGGAGTATTGGCCCTTCATTTTTTTTAGAGTGTGTTAGGGGGTGGGTCTTTCGGGCTTCTGATGTCTCTGAGCCCCAAACCTAGGCTTTCAAAAGCGCGCGAAAATCGAAACCGACCCCCCCCCCCCCCCATGCCTTCTTCAAAGTGTTCCCTAAACCCCTAAGAACCCTAAACCCAAAAACCCCTAAAACCTAAACAGCCCTAAAGCCCGAAAACCCTAAGACCCTAAAGCCCGGAATCCTGAACCCCTAAACCCTGGGGTTTCAGGTCTGCGGCTGGACCCCATTTATCCTCAAAATGTTTCCTGCCGAACTGCCGCACAACCGCACAGATCATGGGGTTCTTAAAAGAGAGGGCTTCATGGGGGGGTACCTACCTAGGGAACCTTAGGGAGGCTTAGGGAGCCTTAGGGAGTAGTGGGGAAGTATTAGGGAACCTTGGGTTGCAAACCACCCTTGCTCTATAAGCAGATGTTAGCAAAGTGTCCTGAGGCAGCATGACGTTTAACAGTTACAGTTTACTGGTTCCGGGGCTTCGGACTTAGTGATGGAGGGGCGTTAAGGTTTTCACCTTCTGGGTGGTTCCTATGTTGAACTATGGCTATACTCCCTAGCCAAACCCTAAACCCCAAACCCTAAACCCTAAACCCCAAACCCTAAACCCCAAACCCTAAACCCTCCAAGCTCTAAGACCTGAGCCCTACCAAAAACTGAGCCCGAAGCCCCACACCCTGAAACCCTCTTCTCAATCAAGACGCACAAAGAGGAACCCTATACCCTAAACCCTAAACCCTAAACCCTAAACCCTAAACACCTTCTTTTTCTTTCCATCCACATGCAGAGCCCGGCTCCTGACGACCCTAAACATGTGAAACATTACTGTAAAATGGGCTTAGGATTTTAGGGTTTAGGGTCTAGGGTTCAGGGTATAGGCGGTATAGGTGCTAAGGGCATCGTTCAGGGATTGCGGCTTCATGTTTGAGTTCGGGCTATGGTTTTTGGTTTAGGGGCTTAGGGTCTGTAGGAGTTGGCGTCTACGGCTTGAAGGGCCGCGCAGGACGTCTGCAGGGAAAGGCTCGGCCCTTCATCAGAGAGGCTCATACGTCGCCACGGTTTAGGGTTTAGGGTTTAGGGTTTAGGGTTTAGGGTTTAGGGTTTAGGGTTTAGGGTTTAGGGTTTAGGGTTTAGGGTTTAGGGTTTAGGGTTTAGGGTTTAGGGTTTAGGGTTTAGGGTTTAGGGTTTAGGGTTTAGGGTTTAGGGTTTAGGGTTTAGGGTTTAAGGTTAGGGTTTAGGGTTTAGGGTTTAGGGTTTAGGGTTTAGGGTTTAGGGTTTAGGGTTTAGGGTTTAGGGTTTAGGGTTTAGGGTTTAGGGTTTAGGGTCATCTCTTGCTTGGGCGCTTCTTGACGCGAGCTGCCAAGGTGGCGGCCCTGACACAGGGCGCCAAACCCCCTGTGAAAAAGCGGCCAAGAAACGATAACCGTAGGATCCTCAGGCCCTAAAGGCCCTAAAGCCCTCAAAGCCCGAAAACCTCAAAATCCCAAGGCCCCAAAGCCCCGCCACAAAAACCCTCAATCCCCAACCCCTCTCAACACCCCTGAAGCCTAAACCCCAAACCCTAAACCCTAAACCCCATCCGCCTAAAGCCCTGAACCCAGAACAGGCTTCAAGTTGGTGACCCTCAACCCCTCAGTCCCAAACCCTCGGCCTTCTCAACCCCTATCGCCCTAACACCCGCCAGGAAGGGCACCCTTGTTCCTATCACATCGATTACAACAAACTTGAGAATGCACTCACCGAGACCCCGAAACCCTAAACCCTGAACCCTATACCCTAAACCCTAGACCCTAGACCCTAGACCCTAAACCCTAAACCCCAAACCCTTTCTTCGGAAATACACACTTAGGCCTGGTCTCGTCGTCCTTCAGCGCAACGTGCTGGACGCCCAGTCCCTCCCCAGTTCTCCGCTTCTTATTTTCGGCCTGTTACAGGGCTTAGGATATTGGGATTTAAGGTTTAGGGCTTGTGTTTAGGGTTTAGGGTTTTAGGGTTTAGGGTTAGGGTTTTGGGTTTTGGGTTTTGGGTTTTTGGCTTTAGGGTTTAGGGTTCAGCATCTCACCTTCAAGCTCTCACTAGTCAAGCAGCTTTTCAAGCGATAGGAAATACCCCACCCGGCACCAAAGAATGCCATAACCTTCATAGCATACTAAAGTTCACGCAGTCCATGAACCGCCAGCTCCATACCCTAGGGCCTTAAACCCCAAGCTTTAAAGCACCCAGCCTCATGCTCTTTCACCTTGCCAATGAAGCAAAATTAGACCCCCCCCCCCACCCTCGAACGACAAGGAGGGGCGAGGGCAGGGAAGGGCTTGTCAAGCCTGGGGTTGATGGTTAAGGCTCAGGGCTTATGAGGCTGCGGGTTGCTCCTTAGCATTCATAAGGTGTTCGGGCTTTCGGGCTTTTGGAGACTTATCTGAGAAACCCCCACCCTAAACCCTAAACCCTAAACCCTAAACCCTAAACCCTAAACCCTAAACCCTAAACCCTAAACCCGTAAACTCTAAACAACCCTAAACCCCAAACAACCTAAACCCCCAATCCTTCACAGCCGAGACGACGCCGTCCACGTGCAGCGTCCCGGAGCGGCGAAGCGCGGGGCTCTTCGGTGCCTGCGGTTTAGGGTTTGGGGTTTGGGGTTTAGGGTTTAGGGTTTAGGGTTTAGGGTTTAGAGTTTAGGGTTTAGGGTTTGGGGTTTAGGGTTTAGGGTTTGGGGTTTAGGGTTTAGGGTTTAGGGTTTAGGGTTTAGAGTTTAGGGTTTAGGGTTCAGGGTTTAGGGTTTAGGGTTTAGGGTTTAGGGTTTAGGGTTTAGGGTTTAGGGTTTAGGGTTTAGGGTTTAGGGTTTAGGGTTTAGGGTTTAGGGTGCCTTCGGCGCCGGCCGTGTCTCCAGGTGCTGGCGCTTCTGGCAGGCGTAGACGGTCCTGCCTCGAGGGTTTATGGGGTATGGGTTTGGGGGTTTTAGGGTTTAGGGCTCAGGGTTAGGGTTTGGGGTTTGGGGTTTAAGGTTTGGGGGGTAGGGTGCAGGGTTTCGGGTGGAGGTTCGGCAGCTCTCTTTGCTTGCTGTTCACGAACTACGGCACACTTGAAGCAGCCCCTAAACCCTAAACCCTAAACCCCAAACCCTAAACCCTAAAACCTAAACCCTAAACCCTAAACCCAGGTTGGTGGCTTGGGGCGTTCGGATTCTAGGAAAGGCGGAGGAGTTTGGGAGCTCGAGGAGCTTTTTAGGTTGGTGTTTCAGGGAGTTGAGGGTTTGGGTGTTCAGGCTTTAGGGTTTAGGGAGTTTACGGAGTTTACGGAGTTTAGGGAGTTTAGGGAGTTTAGGGAGTTTAGGGAGTTTAGGGAGTTTAGGGAGTTCAGGGAGTTCAGGGAGTTTAGGGAGTTTAGGGAGTTTTGGGTTCAGGGATTCTGCCTCCCATGCTCCAGTGCTTCACCTTCCCGCCGCACGAGGACTTCGTCTTGCCATAGCAGAAGGCTCCGGCCTCTCGCTCACCGTGCCCGGGCGTTGAACCCTAAACCCTAAACCCTAAACCCCACACCCTAAACCCCAAACTAGCCGGATTTTTCCGAGTGGCTACTCAAGTTGTTTGGGCACAACGGTGCAGCTGCCATGAAGCTTTCACACCTTAAACACTCGCGCTAATAATACAGGAATCAGGTGAAAATATTGTAGGCTCCTGTGTTGCACTGCAGAGTTTGGCAAGTTCCGTAACTAGGCACTCCAGGAAATCGGGAGATAAGGTACCTAGTTCCCTAAGACCAAAACTAAAACCTCAAACCCTAAACCCTAAACCCTAAACCCTAAACCCTAACCCCCCACTGTTCTGAGCGAACTCGTAGGAAACAAAAGAAAGCGAGAGCCGCTTGCTGGGGTCCGGGTGGCCTTGGCACCCCAGATGGAGCCAGACTTGTAGCCTGCACATGGCACAAGCTTGGGATTTGAGGGTTTAGGGTTTGGGGTTCAGGGCTCAGGGTTCAGGGTTCAGGGTAGAGGGCTCTTGGGATTGAAGGGTTTGGGGTTCAGGGTACAGGGTTCATTTGGGGTTCTTGAGATTTGAGGGGGAAAAAGGTTCAGGGTAGGTAGGGCTCTTGGGATTTAAGGGTTAGGGTTCAGGACTTATGGGGCTCAGGAGTGAGCGCCTGCTTGCATCTGCTTTACGGCGGTGTTCCAGAGCTTCAAGACCTCCGCCCTTGTCAGGGTGTTGGCCGGCTGCTTGGGGTGGATCCCAGCTTCATACAGGATCTCGGTGCGGTAGATGTTGCCCACGCCAGCACAGACAGCTTGGTCCACCCTCAGCAGGAAAAAACTCACGACAGAACCTGGATGCAGAGTAGCGAGGTAAGGGATACCCCTGAACCCTACATCCGAAACCCTAAACCCCTAAACCTCTAAACCCCTAAACCCCTAAATCCCTAAATCCCTAAACCCCCGAACCCCCAAACCCCTAAACCCCTAAACCCTAATAGACCAAATGGATGTGTGGATGGATGGGCCTCATGTATGCCAAAACACTTGGACCTACAAAGAGAATCCAGCACCAGCCCCCAAAGCTCGTCCCCAAAAAATGTGGTTTCCAAAGAACCAGGATCCCAGCAGAGTACCCCTTAAACCAACCCCGCAGAAAAACAAGGATGCCTAAGTTTAGGGTTTAGGGTTTAGGGTTTAGGGTTTAGGGTTTAGGCTTTAGGGTTTCGGGTTTAGGGTTTAGAGTTTAGGGTTTAGGGCTTAGGGTTGAGGGCTCCGAAGCCCCAAAATCCCTCCAAAGGTCAGGCACAGGCTCAGCACGGTGCCAATGGGCTTCTTGGCCCCTGCACCTATGCTGAACTTGGAGCCCTAAGGGGTTTAGGGTTTAGGGTTTAGGGTTTAGGGTTTAGGGTTTAGGGTTTAGGGTTTAGGGTTTAGGGTTTAGGGTTTAGGGTTTAGGGTTTAGGGTTTAGGGTTTAGGGTTTAACCCCACCATAACAGTTAACTTTTTGCTCCCTTAATATGAATACGGGGAACCCCAAAACTGATAAAGTGATAAAGTTGTAGTTAAGCCCCACCTAGTTGTGATTTTAGCTGCTTCTTTGGAAGTATCGTCTGGGATGTTCCCCCTCTTAGGCCCTTATACTGACAGTCCTTAGTAGGGATTATCGTAGGGGATACTAGAATCCTTATTAAGGACTGTTAGTATAAGGGTGAACATCCCAAAGTATAATAGCCAAAAAAAACATTCTAGCTGTTTCTTAGGAATTATAATACCCAAAACTGCTTCTTGGGAATTACAATACCCCAAAACTAAAAAAATGATTCCCAAGTATCCCTAAGGGCACAGGCAGAGGCGAAGCTCTCGGGATCGGCGTCTTCGCGCAGGGGGTCGGCACCCAGCTTGGCCACCAGGGACTGGTAGAGGGAGTCGGGCTTTCCTTAGAAAGAGGAGGGTTGAGGGTTTAGAGTTTAGGGTATTAGGGTATAGGGTATAGGGTTTAGGGTTGAGGGTTGAGGGTTGAGGGTTGAGGGTTGAGGGTTGAGGGTTGAGGGTTGAGGGTTGAGGGTTGAGGGTTGAGGGTTGAGGGTTGAGGGTTGAGGGTTGAGGGTTGAGGGTTGAGGGTTGAGGGTTGAGGGTTGAGGGTTGAGGGTTTTGGGGGTTAGGGTTTAGGGTTTAGGGTTTAGGGTTTAGGGTTTAGGGTTTAGGGTTTAGGGTTTAGGGTTTAGGGTTTAGGGTTTAGGGTTTAGGGTTTAGGGTTTAGGGTTTAGGGTTTAGGGTTTAGTTCGGGTTTGGAGGGTCTTGGGGTTTTTGGGGGACGGGGTTTATGGTCTGATGGTTTTTGAGGGCTACAGAGTCGCAGCGTCCGACAGCCCCCCAACAAAAAACAACCCAAGCCCGCCGGGGGGCCGTGCTTGACAACCATGGCCGACAGGTGCGCCACCATGTGCGGGCCTTTTTGGTCCACGGTCTCCAGGCGGAGACGGATGCTCTTGCTGAGCTCGGGCTCCTGCTTCGTAACCAAAAAAACTACTGAACCACAATGCATACATGAGCTCCATTTTCAAGTCGAAAAGCCACTCAAAAAAAAAACACCCGCCTAGTAATAGCTGGCATCATGCTCTGTATCCGGTGCGGTTCAAGTCTCCTACCTATGTTAGGCCTTGCGCCACCCCGCCACCCAGCCTGCAGAAATGTTCCAGTACTGAAACCCTGAGGCCCTTGAAATGCCTTCCCCACAAAGAACCTTCCTGGTTTTTCCAAACACCCCTGCGACACCCTCCCGAACCGCTCAGTTAAAAAAAACACCTGGGCTCCTCCTTTGGTGCAACGCTACACCCCAACCTCCAAGCCCGTGAAACCCCAATCTTGAACTACTACACTCTGAACGTGAACCCTAAAACCCAAAACCCCAACAAAACTGCTAAGCCCTAAACCCCTAAACCCTAAACCCCTTCACCCCTAAACCCCTAACCCCTGAACCCTAAACCCCCTATGACCCCCGGACCCCCTAAACCCCCTAAACCCCTAAACCCTATACCCCCAAAACCACCCGAAACCACCCTATAACCCCCCCAAAACCCCCTATAACCCCTAAACCCTAAACCCTCAACCCTAAACCCTAAACCCTGCTCCTCTTTCGTGTAGACGGCAAAGGCGCCCGCGAGCCCAAAGTGGACGTGGACGACGAGGCTCGGAGCCTTACCCGGGAGCCCGAAGAAGTAGAACCTCGGGGCGTTTAGGGTTTAGGGCTTAGGGCTTAGGGTTAAGGGTTTTGGGTTTAGGGTCTAGGGTTTAGGGTTTAGGGTTGAGGGTTTAGGGTTTAGGGTTTAGGCGGGTTTCGGGCACGTGCACTGATTCAGTCCGATCCTGAAGTTGCTCTAAACCCGAAACCCTAAACCCTAAACCCTAAACCCTAAACCCTAAACCCTAAACCCTGCATCCGAGGGGCATGTTCTTGCCATGGACCTCGATCTTCAACAGCACTCCTCCGCTCTTGACGATGGCCTGCGCTCCCATCCCATAGGGTACCCTAGCCGCTACGCTGCGCCTGCCTTGCGGGTTTAGGGCTTAGGGCTTAGGGCTTAGGGTCTAGGGTCTAGGGTTTAGGGTTTAGGGTCTAGGGTTTAGGGTTTAGGGTTTAGGGTTTAGGGTCTAGGGTCTAGGGTTTAGGGTCTAGGGTCTAGGGTCTAGGGTTTAGGGTTTAGGGTTTAGGGTTTAGGGTTTAGGGTCTAGGGTTTAGGTTTAGGGTCTAGGGTTTAGGGTTTAGGGTTTGGGGTTTGGGGGTTGGGGTTTGGGGGTTGGGGTTTGGGGTTTGGGGTTTGGGGTTTGGGGTTTGGGGTTTGGGGTTTGGGGTTTATGGATACTGCGCTGTTGACGGCGGGTTGGGGTCTCTCATATCTGGTAAAGCATCGTATACAAGAGTATGCTGAAGAAATTCTAGCACGTTGGCATATTCTAGCATCATTGCCTCTGGGAGACTATTGGTTGAGAGCTGGCAATTATTGCATCAATGCATATCATCACAATTTGTCGCCTGCTGCTTGTCTTATAGGGTTCTTAAAGGAGGGGAGTTCATGGGGGGGAAGGTACCTAGGGAGCCTCGGGGAAGCTTAGGGAGCCTTAGGGAGTAGTGGGGAGTATTAGGGAACCTTGGGTTACATACACCCCTTGACCCCCTCCCCCCTAAAGAACCCTATAACCATGTACGCCTTATATAGTCCCTATAAGCTTATAGGGTCCCTCTGGACAATCACTCAGGCCGCGGGGCCTGCGCCCCGGCGCGGAAGCGCCCGTTGGGCGACCGCGCGGCCATCTTCCGCCCCACGAGCTGCTTGCGGTGCTGCGCCGCGATTCGGTGGCAGCCATCCCCCTCCACCATCTTCCCCCTAAACCCTAAACCCTAAACCCTCAACCCCAAACCCTAAACCCCAAACCCTAAACCCTAAACCCCAAACCCTAAACCCTAAAGGGTAGCTCCTAAGCAGTAGCCCTACAACCGCTGAGACCCTGTCAGGTTGAAGCCTGATTGCAACACCATGGGGTGGTCTTCCTTGAGCATGGCATTTGAGTGCAGCGATGGGGTTTATGGGGTATAGGGTTTAGGGTGGTTTAGGGTTTAGGGTTTAGGGTTTAGGGTTTAGGGTTTAGGGTTTAGGGTTTAGGGTTTAGGGTTTAGGGTTTAGGGTTTAGGGTTTAGGGTTTAGGGTTTAGGGTTTAGGGTTTAGGGTTTAGGGTTTAGGGTTTAGGGCTTAGGCAGCAAGTAGCTTACCGAATTCTGCGACGCCCCGTTGGATTCGCTGGCTTGAGCTTTCTAACCTCATAGTCTGGAGCGCCTGAAAACACAGAGGGCCCTGCGTCCCCAGGGCGCCTGAAAGGCGCTTTAGGGTATGGGGCTTAGGGCGGCTTTAGGGTCTAGGGTTTAGGGTTGAGGGTTTAGGGTTTAGGGTTTAGGGCCTAGGGCTTAGGGTTTCTTTCGGAGGGTTTAGGGTTTAGGGTTTAGGGTTTAGGGTTTAGGGTTTAGGGTTTAGGGTTTAGGGTTTGGGTTTAAGGTTTAGGGTTCTCCTCCACAGAATAAGAGCGGGGAGCACGGCTTTGTGGGCTTGTATCCGCCCGAAGCCGGACACGATGCTGATGTCACCTCAGCGTTCTGGCGGGGCGGCAAATTTTGGCGTCCAGGTTTCTCGGGTCCACATATCATGGGTGCTCCCCGAAACCCTAAACCCTAAACCCCCAAACCCCTAAACCCCTAAACCCTAAACCCCTAAACCCCTAAACCCTAAACCCTAAACGCCGAACCCGGAACCCAACGCATGAGAATCCGAGTCACAGAGTTGGCTGCCACGGCGCAGCCGTACGAGGCCTGAATTTCCAGAAGCAGCCGCTCAGCGGGTTTTAGGGTTGTAAACCCCAAACCCTAAACCCTAAACCCTAAACCCTAAACGGTTTAGGAGTCGACTCACCCCTGAGCCAGCCTTGCTCCAAGGCTGAGGGAGAACTCACATCTGCTCGTTCGGCTCGAAACTGTATTCGAAGCCTGGTCGGGTTTAGGGTTTAGGGTTTAGGGTTTAGGGTTTAGGGTTTAGGGTTTAGGGTTTAGGGTTTAGGGTTTGGGGTTTAGGGTTTAGGGTTTAGGGTTTGGGGTTTAGGGTTGAGGGTTTAGGGTGTAGGGTTTAGGGTTTAGGGTTTAAGTTTTAGGGTCACTGTGCGAAAAAACACTGGGTGTGCATGGCCTACCCAGTACACCCCCCAAAACAATGAAAACACAAAAACCTAAGCCCAGATCCCTGAGGCCCTCATTATAATAATGAAACAGATAGCCTCCAAAAACCCAAGCCCAAACCCCCCAAACCCCGAGCCTTAAACCCCAAACCCCAAACACTAAACCCCAAACCCCAAAACCCCAAACACTAAACACCAAACCCCAAACTCCAAACCCCAAACTCCAAACTCCAAACCCAAACCCCAAACTCCAAACTCCAAACACCAAGACTCCAAACCCCAAGCCCCAAACCCAAAACCCAAAGCCCAAACCCCAAACCCCAAACTCCAAACCCCAAGACTCCAAACCCCAAACCCCAAACTCCAAAACCCAAACCCCAAACCCCAAACTCCAAACCACAAGACTCCAAAGCCCAAACCCCAAACTCCAAAACCCAAACTCCAAACCCCAAGACTCCAAACCCCAAACCCAAAACCCTAAACCCTAAACCCCAAACCCCAAACCCTAAACCCCAAACCCTAAACCCCAAACCCTAAACCCCAAACCCTAAACCCAAATACGCCCCCCAGGCGCTTTGCCCGTGCGCCTAGCGGGGGAGGCTTTGGCCACCAGCGCGCGCGTCGGGCTCGGTGTGGCCGCCGTGCCTTTTTTGGGGTTTGGGGTTTAGGATTTAGGGTTTAGGGCTTAGGGTTTAGGGTTTAAGGGTTCAGGGTTAAGGGTTAAGGGTTAAGGGTTAAGGGTTAAGGGTTTAGGGTTTAGGGTTTAGGGTTTAGGGTTTAGGGTTTAGGGTTTAGGGTTTAGGGTTTAGGGTTTAGGGTTTAGGGTTTAGGGTTTAGGGTTTAGGGTTTAGGGTTTAGGGTTTAGGGTTTACCCGCCGACCCTCCCCACCCCCCCACCCCCCCCCCACCCCCCTCCCCCCCCCCCCCACCCCACCCCCCCACCCCCCTCTCCGCTTGTTGGGCTTGATTTGATGGGGCTGCCCTCCTTCACGCTGGCTTCAGCTCCTGTTTGGGTCCCGGCGCTAGCCCCTACCCCGCCCCCCCAACGTTTCACAACAGAGGCTCAAGCAAATTTTGGCATCCTTTGAGCTGACGAGCGCGTTTAAACCTTTCAACTATGCTCCAGCGGGGTCGGCGGCTTGAGCCGGAGGCTCTTGAATCCGGGCACGCCCGTGGTCCGACGCCGTTAGGCGCCAGCCCTAGCTTTAGCTACCCCGGGGGGGCGCATATGCCGCTGACCCGGTAGGCTCCCCAACATCCGGCTCCAAATGCGGCTTCCGAAGGGCATCATGTTTCAGGTACATTTTTTATCGCGAAAAACGCGCTATTTCCCACCGAATTTGGGCTCCTGGACGCATTTTTTGGGCGCCCCATGGGGGGTCCCAAAAACGACCACGGAGAGCATCATCGACTCTCTTTTTCAACTTTGGCCAAATACGCGTTGTTGATGTTTTTTGGGTGGCATCGGCCACCCCAAAGGACCCCCACAAGAGCGCGCATCATGAGCATCAGCGGGTTGGGTCTCGGGTTTCGGATGCGGCTGAGAGCTTGGAAAACACAGAAATCGCTGTAAATAGCGTGGTTTTCGTGCTGTTACGGACATTTCCGTTTTGAGGCCGGCATATGCCCCTATAAGCCATGCATGCCTGGACGGAGCCGCTGATGCTCATGATGCGCGGCCGGGCGGGGGGCCAGGGTGCGCATCATCGAGGCTTCGTTTCTCTTTGGGGACCCGGGGGGCGAGCATCAGCAGCATCAGCGGCTCCGGAAAGGGTTTCGGGCGGCAGGATTTCGAAGGATGCTGGCATAACTCCATAACACGGCACTCGACATGCGCGCGCGCGCGCGGAAAACGCACCAGTTCCCCCGCGCGCGCGCGCGCGGGCGCGCGCGCGCGCCGTTGTTTTTTGTTGTTGTTGTTTGTTTGTTTGTTTGTTTGTTTGTTTGTTTGTTTGTTTGTTTGTTTGTTTGTTTGTTTGTTTGTTTGTTTGTTTGTTTGTTTGTTTGTTTGTTTGTTTGTTTGTTTGTTTGTTTGTTTGTTTGTTTGTTGTTGTTGTTGCCCGTGGTCCGACGCCGTTAGGCGCCAGCCCTAGCTTTAGCTACCCCGGGGGGGGGGGGGGCATGAACCCCCGTGACAATTCGAGGTCAAAAACCTAAACCCTTGATCTGAGACCCTAAATCTCAAACCCTAAGACCCACCTAACCCTGCTTAAAGGCTAAGGGTTGAGAGTCTAGTGTTTAGGTTTGAAGTTTCTGCGGTCTCGGGGTCGGGCTTCAGGCTTTAGGGTTTAGGGTTTAGGATTTAGAGTTTAGGGTGTAAGGTTCCGGGTTTCTTCTACAGTGTGGCCGTGGATGCCTCCACGGTGCTTGTGAACTCGAACACCTCCACGGTGTTTGCGAACGTGAAGACTGCAAATGCTGAACATGAACACCTCCATGGTGTTTGCGAACGTGAAAACTGTACATGCACACTTCCACAGTGTGGCCATGCACCTCCACGGTGTTTCTGAACATGAACACCTCCACGGTGTTTGCGAACGTGAAAACTGTACATGCGCACTTCCACAGTGTGGCCATGCACCTCCACGGTGTTTCTGAACATGAAAACCTCCACGGTGTTTGCGAACGTGAAAACTGCACATGCACACTTCCACAGTGTGGCCATGCACCTCCACGGTGTTTCTGAACATGAACACCTCCACGGTGTTTGTGAACATGAAGACGGTAGACGACGCTCCCAAAGTGTGGCCACGAACACCTCTACGGTGTTTGTATGAGGCTCCGGCCAATCAGGACTCCGAGACCCTTCATGTCTTCCCAGCCCTGTACTCGTGGGTGCTAGCTCCCAATATACGGTAAAACCCGCGGACCAGACGAGGCACCTAGTTCAGACCGCGCAGCTCTCGCGGGCGCGTTGGTGTTTTTTTGTTCTTCTTATTCTTATTCTTTTGATTGTTCCCTCTCTTTTTGTTCTTCTTCTTTTTCTTCTGAGTCTTCTCCTTCTGCTTGTGGTGGTTGTTGTTGTTGTTGTTGTTGTTGTTGTTGCTGCTGTGCTTGCTGCCGTTGTCCTGCTGCTGGTGGGCGTGCCCGGCTGTGGGCGACAGCCCGTTAGATTTAGCGTTTAGGTTTAGGCTTTTGGGTTTAGAAAAAGCCGTCTTCTTTGTGTGGCAACACTTGAATATCTAGGCTTTTGCTTTCTTTGTCTGTTGCTCTTTTCTTTGGGGGGTGGGGTTAGGGGTGCAGGGGTTTTTGCTTAGGCTGTTGGGGCACAGCGTTTCTGGTGTTTAGGCCTTTAAGGTCTTCGGGAAGAGGGCTACTCAACCAAACCCTAAACCCTAACCTGAAAACCCAAAATCCCGACATCCCCATACCCCTGACCCTAAACCCCAAGGCCCCAAAACCCTAAACCCAAATTCACCGACTAACCCTAAGACCAAAATCACCGAAACCCTGAACCCAAAACCCTAAACCCTAAACCCTAAACTTGCCAGCGCGCTGGGCGTGTTGGCACGTACCGGGGACTCCTGGCCCAGAGCTGTGGGACTTCGGGGGGCCCTGGACTCCAGGGTTTAGGGTTAGGGTTTAGGATTTAGGATTTAGGGTTTAGGGTTTAGGGTTTAGGGTTTAGGGTTTAGGGTTTAGGGTTTAGGGTTTAGGGTTTAGGGTTTAGGGTTTAGGGTTTAGGGTTTAGGGTTTAGGGTCCGGGTTTGGGGTTTAGGGTTTAGGGTTTTAGGTTTTGGGTTTGGGTTTAGGTTTAAGAAAGTTTGCGGTCAAGTTACCGTGGCACATAAGATGGGATGTTGGCTGAGGGATTAGGAACTTCAATCACTGCAATGTGGACATACACAGAAGTAATGAGGTTTCAAACAACTCACATTTAGCAATAAGGCTTCCTTGCTTTGGTAACTTCATGATACAGAAACTACCGTACTAAATTTGCACTGGCCGAAAAGCAGAAAGGACCTGGGTTTCTGCCCTTGAAACCCTCAAAAAAACCGCAAACTAGATCCTCTCAAGCCCAGCAAGTGAAGCAAGAATACAACATATTCGAAGAGCCTAAACCCCAATGTGGACACAGGACGTTGAACCCCTAAACCCTCAACCCTAAACCCTGAAACCCTACATCCCAAACCCTAAACCCTAAATCCTAAACCCTAAACCCTAAACCCTAAACACTAAACCCTAAATCCTAAACCCTAAACCCTAAACCCTAAACCCTAAACCCTAAAACCCTAAACCATAAACCCTAAACAAACCCCCAAACCCTCAAACCCTCAAACCCTTCTCTAGGGGGCAGCAAGGGCGGCCTGGGATCCCGAGCGCCCTGTGACACGCCGCCTCAGCGAAATCAACGCAAACTGGGAAAGGCCTTAGGGTTGTAGAGTTTAGGGTTTAGGGTTTAGGGTTTAGGGTTTAGGGTTTAGGGTTTAGGGTTTAGGGTTTAGGGTTTAGGGTTTAGGGTTTAGGGTTTACTTGGAGGTTCCTGGTACTTTTCAACCAATGATAAAAGTACTTATAACCGTATTGGGGCACTTCAGAGGCTTATAAGTGGGTCATAAGTTCATAAGTAGCATGAACCTCCATGTAGGGTTTAGGGTTAGGGTTGAGGGTTGTAGGGTTGAGGTTTCTGAAATTCAGGGTCTGGGGCTTTAACCCGGTTCCAAGAGCGACCACTGCAGCTCCCTTGGTTTGGGCCCCCCGGCGTCGGGCTGGGTGTTGAAGCCTCCTCCTGGGGGGCTTCCCAAAGTAGGGGTACCTTATTGAGGTCCTGATTAGAAGGGAACGCTACTATTGGGGGTCTATATTTGGGTCCCTGATTTTGTAAGCCCCCTCCTGTTCTCCCACGCAACCCTAAACCCTAACTCCTTCAGCGGAAACAAGCGGCGATGGTCCTCTGACCTGGTAAGGTACGGACCAGCCCACAGCGGCAAGCACACGGGAAACGCTTTGCGGCGACAACCCCGAGACCCTCTAACGCTAAGCTCGACTAAACCCTAAACCCCAAGCCCTCCCTGTTGTAGGGATTCCCTGATAGCAAGCACCCCTAGAAGGTACCCCCTCATTTCGGAACACCCCCAACTCCTCGACCCCAAGCTTCGGGCTTCGAGGCCTCAGAAGGCTCTTTCGGTCTCTAGAAGGCCTCTTGGGACTGCCGGGGCGGCAGGGTTTAAGTATAAGGCTTGTGAAAGTTGCGGAAGTTGAGGGGTGGGGTGTAGGGATCCAGCGGGTTTGCAGGGCACATGGGCTCATCGAGCCTTCCTGGAACCCCTCAAAGCCCCCCTGTCCTGCGCTGGCGCGGGCCGCTTGCCTGCCTGGCAAAAAAAGCTGGGGTTGAAGAAGGGTTTAGGGTTTAGGGTTTAGGGTTTAGGGTTTAGGGTTTAGGGTTTAGGGTTCAGGGTTCAGGGTTTAGGGTTTAGGATTTAGGGTTAGGGTTTGGGGTTTAGGGTTTAGGGTTTAGGGTTTAGGGTTTAGGGTTTAGGGTTTAGGGTTTAGGGTTTAGGGTTTAGGGTTTAGGGTTTAGGGCTTAGGGTTTGGGGTTTGGGGTTTCGGGTTTAGGGTTTAGGGTTTAAGGTTTAGGGTCTCGGCTGTAGAGAAGGGAAGCTCGCTGGTGCTTAAAGCACCCGGGCCGCTCGCTTGCGTTAGCATGCAGTCCCCAACCACCCAAACTATTCTCATTTAGGGTTTAGGGTTCACCCCCCAAACCCCCCTCAAGGGGGGCTTTCTTGGAGGGGTGCCCGAAACCGTCAATTGCAATACTAAACAACTACATCCGGGCACATGCTGGAACTCGGGGCTTCATGCAGCCTTAAGGGCAGCAAAACGGCAGGGGGTAGCAGGGGCCTCGGCCGGCCCCTGCTTCCAACTCGTCCTAGCAAGACAGAAAAACCCATGTCAGAAGGTCGCAGAGGTTAGGATGCCTGCAAGGCCCAAAATCTCCTTTCGAACTTGCCCAAACCGGTTTAGGGTTTAGGGTTTAGGGTTTAGGGTTTAGGGTTTAGGGTTTAGGGTTTAGGGTTTAGGGTTTAGGCCCTGAAAGCCTGAAGCCCAAACACCAAAAGCGAACGCCTGAACCCCGACCCCTGAAGCCCGGTGTAGGCTTAGGGGCCTTTCTTCTCTTGGTGGCGGGGGGAGGGGAGGGGGTGCATTCTCGCTTGGGATCCTCTGACCGGGTTTAGGGTTTAGGGTTTAGGGCTTAGGGCTTCGGGCTTAGGGCTTAGGGCTTAGGCCGCCCTACAGGAGGCTTTAGGGTTTAGGGTTTAGGGTTTAGGGTTTAGGGTTTAGGGTTTAGGGTTTAGGGTTTAGGGTTTAGGGTTTAGGGTTTAGGGTTTAGGGTTAAGGTTTAGGGTTTAGGGTTTAGGGTTTAGGGTTTAGGGTTTAGGGTTTAGGGTTTAGGGTTTAGGGTTTAGGGTTTAGGGTTTAGGGTTTAGGGTTTAGGGTTTAGACCGGGAAAGGTGTCTCAGAGACGAAGCTTAGGCCCAGCAGGCCTACAGTACCCAATACAGGCGAGAGGGTGGTGTTAGGGTTTAGGGTTCAGGGTTCAGGGTTTAGGGTTTAGGGTTCAGGGTCAGGGTTAGGGTTTAGGGCTAGGGTTTAGGGTTTAGGGTTTCGGGTTTCGGGTTCAGGGCGGTTTAGGGTTTAGGGTTTAGGGTTTCGGTAAAACGGGGATTGGGGGGGCTTTGGAAGTTCACTCCGTCCCTCTCGGCTCCTCCCCCCTTCACCCCCTCCCGGCCTTCTTGACAGCAGCTTTGGTCTTGGCCTGGAGGGTGGACGTGTTGAAGCCCTAAACCCTACACCCTAAACCCTAAACCCCAGACCCTAAACCCTAAACCCTTAAAACCCTGAACCCTGAAGCCCAAAGCCTAAGTTTGGCTCAGGGCCAAGGATTGCAACCCTAACCCCTAAACCCTAAACCCCTCAACCCCAAAACCCTAAACCCTAAATCCTAAACCCTAAATCCTAAACCCTAAACCCTAAACCCTAAACCCCTCAACCCCTAAACCCTAAACCCTAAACCCTAAATCCTAAACCCTGAATCCTAAACCCTAAACCCCTAAACCCTAAACCCTAAACCCTAGGCTTTCGGCTAGCCAGCTTGCAAGTAGTGCACGTGCCAGTTTTCGAGAGGCCTCCCCTTTGGCCACACCGCCTCTAAGAGGCAAGTTTCACTTATCTTCGAAGCCATGACAGACCCAGCGCGTGGAAGCCAGGAACAGTTCCAAGCAGCCTTCCAACAGCAAAGGGAGTTCTACGCTGGCAGAACGGAGATCCGTACAGTACAGGGGGCGTTCTTTGAGGAGCACAGTCGCAAGAGGCGTGAGCCCCCCACGCCGGTCGCCTCAGGGCTGACCACACCGCAGGAGGGCACCCCAGTTCCGACAGACGGCCCGGTGAGTGGATTGGTGGTACCAACCCTTCTGGAAGATGAAACGGCCTTCCAAGTCACAGCCGGTGAGTTGGGCGCAGATGTGAACAACCCGCAATCGGTGCAGCAGGTTTTGGCCGCTCCTGTCCACACAATGTACGGCCTCGTGCTGCAGCTGGAAAGTGCGTTGCTCAAGGTGAACGACGCAGTCTTTAGCTGTCGCCGTGAACTGGCCTTCATGACGGCAGACAATCGCTCGGAGCAGAAGAGGTCGTGCGGCTTGCTACTGGTCACAACTGGCTGGCCCAACGGTCTCAAGCCGGAGCAACGTGAGTTCATGATCGGCTGGATGATTGAGCAGCTCCCAGAGGCACAGAATTTCCTGCGCAACCGTGGGTTCCTTCGCGAGGATGCCGACCACACCGCCCAGCACGCGCAGATGTGGTTCAATATCCTCAACACGGACCCTACCACGGTACCCCAGGGTACCTTCTGGAGTGGAATGACGATGCTGCACTTCAAATCCTGGGACCTTCGGCAGGCATTTTTAAAGCGGTATGGAGGGCAGGGTGGAACCCCTCTCTACACCGCCCCCACGGTGCCAATCACCGGCAAGCACGTCCGCGTCTCACCTTGTTCACCTCAGTGGCAGCGAAAACTAGAGATGCCACTGAGGGTCGTCATTTCGGTGCTGAATGCACACCCTGAAACACAGGGAAAGAGGCTCATCATCCTTTGGAAAAGCCTCACAATTATGGAGCCAGTCGAGGGTCCGGACTTTAAACCCGACCACACCGCCTGGTGTCGGCTTTTTTACGAGGAAGCCGAAGGCTCCTTTCAGGCCCGGTTGGAGACGGCCACACCGCTGACCCGTATCATGCACTCTCCTCCTACCACGGTGGGGTGTAAGGAGGAGACGCTTTTTGCAGAACACTGGAATACGGTGATCTGGGGCACGCAATTCGAGTTGGATGAAATGGAGCGTATCGCTTACCGGCAGGCCAAGAATGATGGCCACACCGCCGGAAAAGGGACCTTTGTGGGAAAATCCCGCAAGCATTGGTCCAATGTAGTGCTCCACAACTCCTATTTCTCGCCGTACCCTTTTGAGCTCCAGCACAACGCAGTGGAGCAAGTCGCGTTCGTCTGGGACGAACTTTGTCAAAAGATGGGCGTCCCAGAACAACAGGTGGGCGACATTGCAGCCGCCACCTACCAAGGGAAGCCCGTCGCACCCGACGCCGCTAGCCACACCGCCGCGGCAGAGGACGTAGAGATGGAACGTTCCGAGAACCCTTTTGCAAAGGCCCCACCGCCCACAAGCAAGGGCGCAGGCAAGCAAGGCCACACCGCCTGACGGGGTCCTCTTAGCATGCTCACCACGCTCCCCGACATTTTAAGGGTCAGAGCTCAGAGCAAGGTTCTGCATGTTTCTTTTTCGTTGCGCGCCTACACTCCACCTTTGAAACTTTCTAACAGGAGAAGAGGGGCCAATGACCACACCCCCACACAGCCAGGGGCCAATTCGCTTTCTTTTCTGACTCCCGAGCTGGACCCTACAAAGAACCAAGCACAACGCCTTTGTAGTCA
Organism: Symbiodinium natans; assembly: GCA_905221605.1. Taxonomy (NCBI): domain Eukaryota; class Dinophyceae; order Suessiales; family Symbiodiniaceae; genus Symbiodinium; species Symbiodinium natans. Next base: position 127,660 of record CAJNDS010000293.1, on the reverse strand, counting down.
AAGAACTAGGAACAAACTTATGCATGCTATTACGGGTAATACCACGACCACCACCCGACCCAAGTTGACCCTAAGGTTGGAGGCCTTACTCCCAATTAGCCCAATATCCGATCTCCAGTACTCCAAATATACCTTGCTTCAGTTTAGAGGGGTTTGTAGTGAGTCACCACCACTGCTCAGGTTGGAGCCGTCGGTCAACCTCTCCGAGACCACACCGCCTAGTGTCACCCCACTTAAGTCCTCACCCTCCAGAACTGGTAGACGTAGAAGGACCCGCCTTGCTAATGGTACATGGCACAATTTTAAACCCCTTCGTAGAAGAACACACCCTAGAATTCGAAGAATTAAAGGAATTCATCCTCAGCTGGAATACCGCCGACCACCGCCTCCGAGAGGCAAGCCGGGATCTCCTTTTGGAGAGCACGAAGAGTGTCCCCACAAGGGAGGGTGTCACATTGATAGGCCCAGGGGAGTCAATGCTCGTAGGACCTCTCGTAGGTGCTACAGGCAATGGCAGCAGGCCTGCAAAAATACAAAGGCTCTGAGGGCGGACTCCTCAGCAGCCACACCCCCCCAGTCCACAAAAGCCCCCCAAAACAGGGCACAGTGGTTCAGGACAAACGTCCTATGGCAGCAAAAAATCACACGGAAAAAGAAGCCTAAACAGAATGGGCCCCAGACCACACCGCCTCTAGCTTACAATCGCAAGCTTAGAGTCGGTAGTCAGAATGTGCAAGGTATGGCTGATACCCTCAAGCTCAAAAACCTGTTGCTTATGATGAAGGAACACAACCTGGATGTTATGTTCCTATCAGAAACTAAATCGACTTCGTATTACTCCTATACCTCAGAGCAACACTTAGTCGTTTTGTCTGGTAATAACAAAGATAAGCACTCTGGGGTAGGGGTTATAGTGAGTCCAGACATCCGACCACACCTTGCTGACATAGTCCAGGTCAACAATAGGCTTATTCATATCATACTCAACAAGAGGGGAGGTAGGATACACTTGTTAGGAGCGTATGCGCCACATTCAGGTCATGATCATGACACAGTTCGGCAACCGTTTTGGGAATCCCTAGAGGAATATGTGGCGAAAATACCCCAACCAGAACCAGTGTATCTTACGGGTGATTTTAATGTTCGATTTCAAGCACAACACAAACATGATGAGGGCGTTACAGGGCCATTCACATACGGAAAGGGTTCGCAAGCTATCGACCACACCGCCCAATCCAACCGCTCGTTGTGCGTTCGAACAATGCTTCTTCTAGATATGCTGGAGGTCGCCTCATACAAAACACCCAACCCAGTTCACCACATCACTTTCCGGGATAAAACAGCCCCCCCAAAGGATTGGTCGCAGTACGTCTTGGACCCTTTGATCATGCAGCAGGTGTATTCAGAGCTACATAGAGTGATGCCATCACAATCCTTGGAAGTAGCGGCCAGAATACGCAGCTTCTTACCGCTGGCGCAACCTCTTCCTCCGCCCCGAGTAGATCCCTCACCCGACCCCGTTCGCTTTCAGCGGCTAGACCACACCTTCACTAGGAGACAATGGCTTTCATCCGTTAACTCATGTAGATCTAAATTGCATACAGGGTACCCGTCGGACCATTATCTCCTGGTAACGGAAGTGCAGGTTAAGTTGGCACGTAGAGACCCCCCACCACCAAAGCCCCCAGAATTTGACTTCTCTAGAGTAAGCATTGATCAAAGACTGGCTTATAACGCACAAATTCGGGGCTCCCCGCAAAGTAGCCGTAAGGATGGGTCTTCTGACTCTGACCACACCGCCAGAATGAGCTTCTATACGGACGGCTCGGGAACAGGTGGACGATGCACAAAAACAACACCAGCGGGCTGGGGATGGTGTACCAAGCAACACGGGGAGTGGATCACCGCGCGGGGCAGGGTGGAAACTGACCACACCGCCAGATTTTACTATGGGGCCCAGGTAGGTTCTAACAACACTGGGGAGCTGACAGCTATTATAGAGGCACTATTATACGCCTTGGAGCAAGGGTGCGGTAGAGTAGATATATACTCGGACAGCCAGTGGGCCATCAACGTCATCACGGGCAGATGGCGTGCAAAATCACATAAAACACTAGTTGGCCGTGCACACACACTCTCAACACAAACAGGAATGACAGTCTCGTTTCATTGGGTCAAGGCGCACGCAGGCACCGAAGGTAACGAAAAGGCGGATGCGCTCGCCAACGCTGGGCGTACACAGGGGCGCAACGGCGGAAGTAACATGGTTCCCCCGGACACTCCGCCCCAGGACCACACCCCCACCATGTCAGCGGACACCATGGTGCACGCCATGAAGCAGGCTGCGGCGGATCACTTTCCTTACAAAGAACGACGCGCGCACACACCATGGATCAAAGATCACACCCTACAGCTCCTGGCCCAGGCACGGGCAGCGCAAGCGGAAGGTCGCGAAGATTGGAAAACGCAAAGAAACAAAGCCAAGAGGGCAGCGCGCAAGGATAGAATCGACTGGGTTCATGACCAACTTTTAGCAGACCCGGATGCCAGTCACTCACCGCTTTGGAATGCAGTTCGCCGACAGAAAAAAGGTTTCGTGGGGAAAAAATCGCATCTAATTGTAAACGGGAAGCCAGTCCCATGGTCAAAATCGCACGCCGCTTTCAGGGATCACCTCGAGGGTTCGCAATGGGCTCCGCCCAACATCCCTGACCACACCGCCGCTAGACGTAAAGCTAGACCGGGATTACGTCCACAACTCCCTGATGAAGGACGGTTCACTTTGGACGACCTTCAACGGGCCATTCAAAAAAGTAAAGGCGGAAAGGCTCCGGGACCGGACCAGGTGAGGAACGAGCTGTTTATGCTATTAGACAGGGAAGGAGAAGCAGCGCTCTTGAATATCTACAACAAATGTTGGGCAGAAGGCGACATCCCGGGACCATGGGCCGAAGCAATAGTAGTGTCAATATATAAGGGTAAAGGCCTAGACACAGACGTCACCAACTATCGACCCATTTCTTTACTTAACACCATTTACAAAATATACGCTGCTATGCTACAACACCGCCTCGCAAAATCAAGTGAGCATTTCCTTCGCAGTCGACAGTACGGTTTTCGAGAAGGTAGAGGCACACAACAGCCCATATTTGTTTTACGCCGCGCCATGGAGTGGGCGGAAATGACAAACAAACCATTACAACTATTATTCCTAGACTGGAAACAGGCCTTTGACTCACTCGACCACACCGCCATGCTCGAAGCGTTGCGCCGTTTCGGTGTTTCAGAACTTATGCTCAAGACAATACAGGCTATATATCAGTCTCCAACCTTTTACACCAGAGGACCCGACCACACCGCCGCAGCAGGCTCTGTACACTCAGGTATTAGGCAAGGATGTCCCCTAAGCCCATATCTGTTTATTATAGTACTCACAGTCATGCTTGCGGATGTTGATAACGACTTACTACTCCAAGGCACGCCCACCAACACATGGTCAGAAGGCTATCCAACGTTCGATTTAGAGTACGCGGATGACACATTGTTGTTAGCTTTGACCACACCGCAGATGCAGGCCATTCTCACATCATTAGAGTCAGTAGCACATGAATACGGTATGCACCTAAATAAAACCAAGACTGAGCTCCTAATCAATCCCGATCGCCCCTCCTCTCCGCTATACTTTACGGATGGCGCGGCCGTCCCGACCACACCGCAAATCAAGTATTTAGGCACCAGGATCACATGGAAAAAACCCTTTGACGCCGCATTCTTACATAGAGCAGCTATAGCCGAGGAAGCATTTAAGAAGCTCCGCCTAGTATGGAACAGTAGCCTTTCCCAGGCGGTACGTTTACGTATTTTCCAGTCTACCTTCACGCCCACACTTATTTACGCGTTGGATACCCTCACTCTTACGCAAAAACAACTAGACAGGGTGGATGCTTTCTTCATTCGGTTCCTAAGAAGAGTGGTTCGCGTCAAAGCATCCTACTACTCCCGCATCCCAAACACGGAAGTTATGAGAAAAGCAGGATATCCAACCCTACCATCTACACACATCCTCAACGCCCAGCATAAAACCCTTAAACAAGTATTTATGGCCCCCAGAGCGGAACCAACACATAGTGCGGTTTTTACAGCTGCCTTTAAGGACCGTATTCTAGCGCAAGGAAGACGTCGCGGAATGCAGATACCATACTGGTTAGAAGTCCTCACTAAAAGATTTTACCCGCAGTATTGGGATCCTGACCACACCGCCCGTACCCGCACCCTAGGCCCACACTTCAAGTATGTCGAAATAGCTAGGGTCATTCGGGAGTCAGACAGTTCCGGGAGGGCGCCAAAGCGCGCAGCTGCATCGCGCGCACGGCCCTGACAAAAAAAAAACCCTAAACCCTAAACCCTAAACCCTAAACCGACCTGAGTTTCTGGGAGTCATGCCCACTTTGTTTCATCCCGCTGGCGCGCCTGCGACTTCTTCGGCGGCATCGCTCAAGGGAGTCCAAGGAGCCGCTCCGCCCGCATGCTACAGCTGCTACTGCCTTTCTACAACGTATGTATGTGTATATATATATATAAAGTATCATACATTGCACATGTATGTATATATTGATAATATGTATATAATGGAAAAGGTGGATCCATGTATTTATATATATATATATATATATGGTGTGTCCACTTCTTAACACAGTGAACCTTCGGCTCCTAGTGTGCAAGGTCTCCTGAAGCCCTATCCACACACTTCATGGGCCATGGGCCAGGACATCTTGATGTTGGTCGGACTGCAAGTGGCACACCGCGGTTTAAGCGAGCTACGGCTTAGGGTTCAAGGCCTGGGGTTTAGGGTTAGGGCGTAGGATTCGGGGGGTTTAGGGTTTAGGGCTAGTCCAAAACGGCCTCAGGCCTGTCGATTGAAGGAACATACCTTCAAGTCCCTTCATTACCAAGGCTTAAGAACCTCAAACATAGCTTCTTGAACGCAGGGTGTCGGGTTCAGGGCTTCGGGCATAAGAAGCTCCAAGTGCTGATCCAACCCCTTGACTGGCGTTGGAATCAGTACCCACGCCTCCCCCCCGCCCGCGCTCGCCCTCTCTTGACAGCTGAACCTACGGTTTAAGGGTTTAGGGCTTACTGGTTTAAGGGTTTCATGACCCTAAACCCTAAACCCTAAACCCTGGTTTTGAATGGAGAGCCTCCCTCCGGGCGCCGTGGTGCAAAACACGCCTTTTGGGCCAAGATCGCAAGAAGGTCCGATCATCGTCTTAAAAGGTGTTTCTGCAAGGTGAAGCATGCGGTGCAGCGTGCGGTGCAACATTTGTGACAGCCGAAGGGCTTGGAGTTTAAGGCTTTGGGTCAGGTTCTGACCTAAACCCTTAACCCTGAACCCTAAAGCCTTTCAGCCCAAAACCCTAATCCAAACCCTAAAACCTAAAACCTAAACCCCAAGCCCTAAACCCTAAACCCTAAACCCTAAACCCTAAACCCTAAACCCTAAACCCTAAACCCTAAACCCTAAACCCCAGAGTCGACAGGGCAGCACCTGCCAGCATCGGCTGCTTGCGTTCTTGGAGCCGCTTCTACTCTCCATCTTGGAGCGGGAGCCCCAAAGAACTACTTAAGGGCAGTTTAGGGTTTAGGGTTTAGGGTTTAGGGTTTAGGGTTTAGGGTTTTAGGGTTTTAGGGTTTTAGGGTTTTAGGGTTTTAGGGCTTAGGGCTTTGGGTCTAGGAAGGCAAAACTCTACACCTGAAACCCTGACAGTTTAGGGTCTAGGGTTTAGGGTTTAGGGTTGTGTCTTAGGGTAGTTACATGGTCCCTTGGTATGGGCCCTTAAATGCGGACCGCTCATATACCCCTTTAAACCCCTTCTTTAGTCCATGAAACTACCCTTAGGGGTTTGGGGCTTCGGCATCCTATAAAAGGGTTCGAGTTGGAGGGTTTAGGGACTGTACGCAATCAGGTCTCAGATGACTACGGGGAGGAGGTGGTGACTCAGGCGATGGAAGTCAAGTTCCGGAGCGTCGCTTCGGAGGATTTTGGGTCCCCGTCTGTTTAGAGCCTACTTGGAGGTTCATGGTACTTATTGACCAATTATAACTGTACTTGCAACTGTACTCAGAACCATATCAGGGCACTTCAGGGGCTTGCAAGTGGGTTATAAGTACAGTTATTACTGGACAATAAGTACCATGAACCTCCAAGTAGGGTTTACGGATTTAGGGGAGATAGGACCGATTCAGGGCCTCCTATCTGTGGAGGGGTTTCAAGCAGAATCGAGAGTTGATAGGGTTGCGGGTAACCGATTTTGAGTTTATGGGCTTCGGGTTCAGTGCAGTGAGAATTGGCTTAGGGTTGGGGATTTAAGGCGAAGCGATTTCAGATTCAGATTCAGCAGGTCAACTTCCACCATTCGCTCGCCATGAGCTTGCGGTCACCATCTGGGGATGGAGAGCGCCGGTGAAACACATGCGCGGACCTTCAAGGAAGCTCTCGACAAGCCCCTACACTCGGAGCTAGGAAGATCTGAGGCCAGGTAAGTGTGAGGTTTGGGGCTTAGGGCTTCAGGTACCCTAAACCCTAAACCCTAAATCCTAAACCCTAAACCCTAAACCCTTGGTAGGGGCATAGGAGATGTTCAAGTGCCGGGGTGCTTCCTTCAGGCCGGAGCAGATGGAAGACTCAGCCACGACGTCCATAGGCAGCAGGGCTAGGCCCCCCCACAGGAATAGTGGCAACTGGTTCTGCATCCTAAAACTGACCCTAAACCCTAAACCCTAAACCCTCAACCAAGCGTCTGCTCGGGGGACCCACCCAATCAGGGGCCAGGACCCTGGAGGATCGCAGCCCTCCCCGCAGACGCCTGGGCCCATGAGCTTGTTGTTGGGCCTTTCGGGTTTTTCTGGGGCTTAGGGCCGTTTAGGGTTTAGGGTTTAGGGTTTCGGGTTTGGGGTTTAGGGTTTAGGGTCTGTTTTAGAATCTTAAGGTTAAGGGTATAGGCTTTCGGTTTCAGGGCTTGAAGTTTATAAGGTTAGGGTTTGTAGGGTCAGGGGGGCTAGAGTTGAGGGTCAGAAGTTTTGGGGCGTGGTTTGAGGAGCCGCAGTCACAAGTCTCAAGCGCCGCTTGAAAAACACAGGCTTCGCAGAGAGAGAAATAGTATGGGCATTTCCCCCAATAGGGGTACCCTTAACATACACCAAAATAGCACAAACCTTGTTTTCTTTCGCCCCCCGAAAGGGTACCCCTATTCCCCTATTCCCTAAACCCTAAACCCTAAACCCTAAACCCTAAACCCTAAACCCTCAACCCTATCTTCGGAAATCCCCATATCCGACCCACTGAAGCACGCTTCTGACCGGGAGCTTGTGTTTCAGGACACCGTCGAGCTCTTCAGAGGCCATAAACCCTAAACCTCCTAAACCCTAAACGCCCTCAACCCTATAAACGCCCTAAACCCTAAACCCTAAACCCTAAACTCTAAACCCTAAACCCTAAACCCTAAACCCTAACTGGGGAGTCAGGCTTGGGCTTTTGTGGGTTTCCGGTTTAGGGCTTTCGGGCTTTCGGGCTGAGTATCGTGGTTTGGGATCTAGGGACTTTGGGCTTTGGGCTTGATTTGTCGGGGCCAGGGGGGCCCAAGCCCAAGGGCCCCTTTTTAAA
>CAJNDS010000293.1:0-115000 GCA_905221605.1 Symbiodinium natans | reverse complement strand
ATATTTGATGCAAGCAAGGCTGTGACAAAAAAATATCCGAAACCTTGAGCCCTGAACCCGACACCATGGCCCATGAACCTTAAACCCTATGCCCTGAAACTCAAACCCCAGGCCCCGAACCCTAAATCCAGGTCCTGAACCTGCACCCTGCTGTGGACCGGACCCCTAAACCCGAGGCCCCAAACCCCAGGCCCTGAACCCGAAACCATACACCGATGATCTGAAAATCACCGGTGGCCGATTGACCGAAATCTCAAAACACCGGTGGCCGATTGCTGAAAACACCGGTGGGCAGATAGACCCGAAATCCTAAAAAGTTTAGGGTTTAGGGTTTAAGGTTTAGGGTACGTACCCTGACGTAGCCCTAACTTTGCAGAAGAGATTGGAAGCAAAACAGCAAGCTGTTTGCCTCTTAAGGTTGAAAAACGTCGAAACGCCGGCAACCTCGAATACCCCAATAGCCCAAACCCTAAACCCTAAACCCTAAAGCCTAAACTCTAAACCCTAAACCCTAAACCCTAAACCCTAAACCCTAAACCCTAAACCCTGAACCCTGAACCCTAAACCCTAAACCCTAAACCCTAAACCCGAACCCCTTCAACCCATGCCTGCAGCCGCCATCAGGTCCCTGGCGCATTCCGGAGTCCTGCCCGTGCACCCAGAGAAGCCCTCTCTTGAAGGTTTGGCATGTTTGAGGAGTTCGGGTTTAGGGTTTAGGGTTGAGGGTTTAGGGTTTAGAGTTTAGGGTTAGGGTTTACGGAGTTCAGAGAGCAGCAAATCGATCGGCGAGAGCAGCTCCATCAAAACTCCCTCAATACCTACTTGGAGGTTCAGGGCACTTATAACCCCAATTATAACTGTACTTACAAGCCCCCTAAGTCACCTAAGTAGGTTATACTTAGACTTACAATTGGTCTTATAAGTACCCATGAACCTCCAAGTACCTACGCCCTCCGAAATACCTCAAATACCAGCACTTTCCGAAACTCTCTAGCCACGGCCCTCATTCCGCGCAACCCAGCAAACCTCAAGCCCCTGAAAACCCAGGACCAAAACCCCCCCCAAACCCCCCAAAATCCCCCCCCCCCCCCAAAACCCCCCAAAACGAGCCCAGACAAAGTAAGACCCAAAACCACCCTAAACCCCCCAACCCCCCGCCTGGACTCCAGAGGCAGCGCGTGGCTCCCCTCAGTCCAAGAAGGCCCCATGCACCATCCGAAAATCAGCACGAGCCACCGCGCGCGTGCGAACTCGCGAACCCCGCGACTAGAACACTCAGAGGGGTCGGCTGTTTGCTCATGGGCGATGTTGCCCTGGAAGGTTATAAGCAGCTTACATCCCAGTAATATATTGTTATAAGCTGTTTTAACCCATTATCGTTGGGCCAAGCATGTTAATTATATCGCAGAGTTATTGTGTCTTTATGTAAAGGTGGTAAGAAATTGAATGGGTACTTGTTTTAGGTAAAGCAAAATACCCCAATTAGTTAACTGCAATAAATTGGCTAGGTGAAATAATAAAGGGCTAACTAATGCTGCTATTTCTCTAGAAAACGAATTATAAATAGGCTAAAACGAATAAACACAAGCATCGAGCAAGAAATGAATGATCTGCTGTGACAGATTGCGCATGCCTGCAGACTGCATCAGGCAATCGGAAATCATGGAAACCCAATTGCACTCTCGGGATTTTTCACGTATGATTTGTCGTGAATAGAGGAAGCGCAGCCTACCCAGGCTCCTTTATTCCTTTGTCCATGCAGTATCGCAATGCACTCGCCGATGTTGTCTTGTTTGCTTCAGCCTTTGCAGGCTCATTGTGTTGGCTGGTCGCCTTAGAAGGCTCCGGGCAGTCGCATGCTTTTGCTGGACGAGGAAACATGTTCGGTTCCCTGCAAGAGCAGAACCTTCCTTCTCCGCCAGCATGGAGTGAAGGGGATGGAGAGCATCTGGCCTTTTCGCAAAAAAATTCCATTGGCTCTTCCATTTTGCTTGCTGTGTGACAAAGCACACTGCCTGTATATCCCGAAAACACAAACAGATATCCCGGAAAACCAACTTGCTGCAGAACACAACCTTCTTTGAAGAATCGGCAACGTGGGAGGTTGTCACAGATGAGCTTCACATGTTGGCGCAAGCAGAACGGATGGACAACAGGCTTCCTTTGCTGAACCCCAAACCTGCCAAGGACACGGTGCTGGTCAACATGATTTGGCCGGGGTTGCAAGGCTTGCCCTGTGCGGCGAGCAGCGCACGGTGCCAGAATGGAACTGTCAGTTTTGGTGACGTGGTGCTCTTCTTTGACGAAGGGCAGAAATGGGCTGTGGCTTGATGAAATGCCACCTGCAGCACCTGTAAGATCGCAGGGCTGTGCTGGACAGATTGGCCTTGCAAGCGATCCATCGCCACACGCTGTTTGGCTGGAACGAGATGATCCAGTGGCTGTGCCTTTGCATGATACCGCCCTCCTCGAACACGTTTCTGCACTTTGGAAATTTTGACCATCGTTGCATGTGTGACAGCCTTATTTCTTGCTCCATGCTGACACCATGTACGACAAAATCAAGTTACTAACCAGGTAGCATGATGAGCTAAATGGTCAGCCAATCGTTTCGTAAACATGTAGGAAATTGTTGATTGTCTCAGTACTAAACCTTAAGCTAACACAACGAAGCCTGTAATAACTTGCTCAGAACCCATAACCTTCTTCATCCTAAACCTTAAACTCACCCAACGAAGCCTGTAATAACTTGCTCATAACCTTCTTCATCATCCTAAACCTTAAGCTAACCCAACGAAGCCTGTAATAACTTGCTCATAACCCATAACCTTTTTCATCCTAAACCTTAAACTAACCCAACGAAGCCTGTAATAACTTGCTCATAACCTTCTTCATCATCATACCCCACTAGTAAACAGCCGGCCCATCCAAGGAGGCTAGGAGGCAACGCCTCCACAGCCGACCCAAGCCACCCAGCAGCGTCGGCAGCGCCTTTCAGAGGGTTTAGGGTCTAGGGTTTAGGGTTTAGGGTTTAGGGTTTAGGGTTTAGGGTTTAGGGTTTAGGGTTTAGGGTTTAGGGTTTAGGGTTGCTGAGCTTGCGGCTTTTGGGGGCTTTTTGTTTGGGGGCCTTCGGGGCTTTTGGGGGGTTTGGGGTTTCGAGGCTCCGGCAGCGGTTGAGGGCTCGGAGGGTTTAGGGTTTAGGGTTTAAGGTTTAGGGTTTAGGGTGTAGATTTTAGGGTTTAGGGTTTAGGGTTTATGGTTTAGGGTTTAGAATTGAGTTCTAGGGTTTAGGGCTCGACGGCCTGCACGTCTAAACAGCCGGAGTGCTTCGTCACCTCATCAGAAAGGACCCTGCCCCCCGTAGATCCGGACGGTCCGAGAACCTATCAAAATCCGCAAGCACACCAAGTCTGCAAAATTCCACCAAAAGCCGCACCCCAAAGCCCACCCAAACTTGCCCCAACCCTCCTCGACCCTAACCCAAAACCTGAATGCAAACTCTTGTGGCAGTTTCCCTTATACACCCTATACAGCCCAAGGGCCCATACATCAGAACCCTTTAAGCACTAAGGGCCCATGAAACTAGCCTGAGACAAACCCTAAATCCCCAACCCTAAACCCTCAGCATTACATCAGAACCCTTGAAAGAGGTTAAGGGACCACCATATTAAGGGCCCATGAAACTAAACCCTAAAACCGAAACCCTAAACCCTGAACCCGAAATCCCCAACCCGATGGCAGCCTCTGACTCCGGGGATGGGCTCATGCGCTCGGCACCGGGGGGGCTGGCCAGCGCCTCTATATTGGCAGAGGGTTTAGGGTTTAGGGTTTAGGGTTCAGGGTTTAGAATTTAGGTTTAGGGTTTGGGCTTCAGGGCTTCAGGGCTTCAGGGCTTCAGGGCTTCAGGGCGTCAGGGCGTCAGGGCTTCAGGGCTTCAGAACGAACCCTACAAACCCCAGACCCGCAAAGTTCCCGAACCCTGGGAATCCACCTGCGCGGCCTGCGCGCGGACAGGGCTCTCAGGTGTGGCGCTGGGCTGGCTGGGCGAGGTCTGAGACCGGTGGCGGGGTCGAACGTTTGGTTGGTAAGCCCTACCTGGGACTCTCTTTAACCTGCAGTGTTGAATAGGGTTGTACCTTTTGGTTAAGGGGTGGCTACTACTAGACTGTAGGAAAAATGAGCCCCAGGTGAACCCTGAGCCCTGAACCGGTTTTGATGGGTGTTTCGGGTTTGGGGGGTTTGGGGGAGTTTGGGAGCTCGGCATTTAGGATTTAGGACGGCTTGAGGACAGTGTCTGGCGATCAGGGGTGGTTTGGGGTTCGTTCTTACTAGATACTCCCTTAACCCTAAACCCTAAACCCTAAACCCTAAACCCTAAACCCGGGTTTAGGTGGGAGGCCCTGAGCCCCTAAATCATTGCCCCAAACCCGCAACCGCCAGCCTCAAACCACAAACAGCCAAACTCGACCCTAAAACCTAAAACCCTACACTCTAGGGGCTCTACCTTGGACCCTTAAGGTTGTACCCTTGAGGATCCTTCAGGGAATATGAGGGCCATATTAGGAGTATATTAGGGGGAACCTTTAGGGGTACAACCTCAAGGGTACGAGTCTGAATCCCTTCATAAACTCTCAAGGCCAGGATAAGTAGAGGTTGATGTGATTCGTTGAGAACTTGCAATTTCTATGTGCTCCCCTAAACCCCTAAACCCAAAACCCCAAACCCTAAACCCTAAACAAGGCGCTGGAACCCCTCCCTGACCTGCCGCGCGCCGGCAGCCTGGGGAGAGGCCTCAGGGGCCTGGCCCACATCCAACCTTGAAAGGTGGTGGCTTTCGGGTTTCGGGTTTCGGGTTTAGGGTTTAGGGCTTAGGGATTAGGGTTTAGGGTTTAGGGTTTAGGGATTAGGGATTAGGGATTAGGGTTTAGGGTTTCGGGTGTGGGGTTTGGGGGTTCCATTAAGGTTTAAGGCTTGGGGTTGGGGTCTCGGGCTTCGGGTTTCAGGTTTGGGCACGTTCGGGGTCTATGGCTTGAGGGTCTAGGGGTTCGGGGTTTCGGGCTTAGGATAGGGAGCTTGGGGGCTTTAAGGGTGCAGCGTGTTGGTGGGCTGGAGTATAGTAATTTAAGGAGTACCGGCGGACAAATATTGGGTACTGCTTAGGCTCCTGTACTATACAAACCGCGCAAAAATCAATTGCAACCCTAAACCCCCAGGTTAGGGGGTACTCTCCTTGAAGAACATCTCCTTACCGGAAGTCCCGAAAAGGAGCTTGCTTGCACCGACGCTTCCAAGTGGCCAATGCGAAAACATGCCCCGGCACACGCAGAAAGGAAGGACCTCTCCAGCAGGGGCCGCCCAAAGACCCCACGAGGTTAAGAGTTTTTTTTCAGGTTTAGCTCTTTCGGGGTTAGGGGTTAGGGTTTAGGGTTTAGGGCTTGGGGTTTAGGGTTTAGGGTTTAGGGTTTAGGGTTTAGGGTTTAGGGTTTAGGGTTTAGGGTTTAGGGTTTAGGGTTTAGGGTTTAGGGTTCAGGGTTTAGGGTAAAGTTTCGGGCTTTAGGGGTTCAGGGGGGTTATAGTTTCAGGGTCTTAGGGTTTAGGGCTGACAGCGGCAACCAACCCGACCGCAGGGTTTGGGATTTAGGGGACTCAAGGTTTAGGGTTTAGGGTTTAGGGTTTAGGGTGTAGGGTTTAGGGTTTAGGGTTTAGGGTTTAGGGTTTAGGGTTTAGGGTTTAGGGTTGAGGGTTTAGGGTTGAGGGTTTAGGGTTTAGGGTTTAGGGTTTAGGGTTACGCTTCCAGCCGGATTCGAGGTATCCCTGCAATGGGTGGACCTAGATTCTGGGCTGTTGAGTTGGGCACGCACCCTAAACCTAGCCCCTGAAGCCTCAACTCCAAATACGGCGCATAACTTGGTTCATCGCCCTATGGTTGAAAAAAGCCAAATCGTGCCACAACTATTCGGCCTGAACTTCAAACCAAGCCCTGAACCCTGAACCCTGAACCCTGAACTCCCGCGCCTGCGAGGTCACGCCCTGGGCGCACCGCGGGCAGAAGGGCCCATGGGGGCAATCGCGGCATTGCACCGGGGGAAACAGCAGAACCTGGGGGGTTTCAGTTCAGGCTTCATGGTTTCAGGTTTTGAGGGTTTTTGTGTTGATTTTTTCCGGGTCAAGGCTTCTTAGGGTAAAGGCTACCTATTTCACTCTACCCGAAAATGGGCAAGGACTTGCAGCACTGGCATATTTCCGGGGGACCCCTGGGAACAAACCCACCCGCAAAGTGAGGGGTTAGGGTTTAGGGTTTAGGGTTTAGGGTTTAGGGTGTAGGGTTTAGGGTTTAGGGTTTAGGGTTTAGGGTTTAGGGTTTAGGGTTTAGGGTTTAGGGTTTAGGGTTTAGGGGTTTGGGGCTTAGGGGGGCTTCCAGGGTTCGATGGCCTCTGGAATCTGGAGGTCCCTCGAGGTTCTCTAGGGGTTTAGGGTTTAGGGTTTAGGGTTTAGGGTTTAGGGTTTAGGGTTTAGGGTTTAGGGTTTAGGGTTTAGGGTTTAGGGGGCCTTCTAGTGCTTTCTAGTTAGCGGATACCATCTCCATTTTCTAACCATGCCCACCCCCCTAGGCCACCTGAAGACCCAAAACCATAGCAACCTATGCCTCAACCCTAAACTCACTGAAAGACCCATAGGAATACCTCAACCCGAAGACCCAAAAACATAACAACCTATACCTCAACCAAACTCACCAAAAAACCCAATCTAAGACCCACATGATGGAACCACCAGAAGAACCATACACCACCACATAGAAAAACCCCAACCTCAAACCCATAGACCAACACCCCCATAGAAAAAAAAAAACTATTCCCCAACCCATATTCCCTAACCCTTGAAAATGGAAATGGTATTCTCTAATAATTTTACAATAATAGGAATAAGGTTTAGGAATAAGGTAAAATCAGAATATAGTTATAATCTGTAACAGCTTAAGGATTATAACTACATTATACTTATGACTTATCAGTTGAGATTTCAATAATTATTCTGTCCTTGTGCTTGCCAACTAGCATAAAATAGTCTTCTAAAAAATCATCATTCATCAGCAACTGATGGACGTGATTGAATACCTTATCTATGTCGGGTTTAGGTTTCTCGGGTTCGGGTTGCGGTTCTTCCTCATCAACAAATTTATTAGGACATTGTTCGTTTAATCGTTTGCGTATTTCCCTTTTCTGCTTTTCGTATTCCGCTTTAATTTCTGCTTGTAATTCGTCGTTTAGCTTGCCTTCTTTTCTTAATTCACCTAACCTTCTTAAATAACCTTTCATCAATACATTTAGTTCTGAATTCGGATGTACCGCATAATGGAAACGGGCATCCCAGTTTTCGTGTTTGATTTTGTGTCCGCATTCTTCACATAATTGGCTCCCCTTTGCTCTCTCTTCTCTTCTCGTTTGGTTATATTCCTTCTGGTTTTTCTTGTAGCATTTTCGTTTCGCTTCACGGCACCTATTACAAGTCTTAGAGCCGTCAAACTCTTCAACATCTTTAGTCGCACAGCACGATTTACACACTCGCTTCTCCATCTTACTATATTAAAAAGTCTAGTCTTTAGGCATGGTTAGACTGAAAAAATGTCCTAATATTTTAAATTATATTAGAACATTTGAACGAGCAATGGGCACAGGGGCAACAACTCCAAACTAATTAACCATTACCACACTCTTATGATATGCTTATGGTATGGTGAAACACGCGGGGTGAAGAAATGATGTCTGGGTCTTCAAAAGACTATACACTGTCAAATAAATAAATAAACAATACTTTAAGTAATTATTTTAGCAATTCATGTAATTGATAACATTCAAATAACAATTTAAATCGTTTCTTATACTGACTTAAATGATGATAATCCTCCAGTTCATCGATTATAGCACTTAACCTAGCATTATACATTCTTATCTTTCTTCTTTCAATTAACCAAGCACTCGTGGTTTCTTTCTTCTTTTTCTTCAAACACAAACAATCCATATATTTACATTACTAAACAATTTTCTTATTAATTTTAAATCTCAGTTCATTAATCTCCAACTCTAAACGCTCCATCTCTTTCTTGATATCATCTCGGTTACTTCTATCTTTTGCTCGAATTCTTCGGGAGTAATTTGATTTCTACCCCATCCAGTATCGCATTTTTCAACGCTCCCAATTTGCTATCGCTTTTGAATATACCGCTCTCATCAGGTGACACATGCCTACCACCAAATTTTAAGTTACGCCTATCTTCTACTATGATAATTGTTATTATGTTGTTTTCTTTCACCGTCTTTGTTTCTTGATGATATGACGGGCGCTTACACTTACAAGGGATACAAGAAACACCTTTAGCATTGATGAAAAGACCTTTCTTTTTGTCACTATCATCGCTTTTATCAGACATTTATATTAAGTAGATTTATTTTTATTCTTCAAATCTATAACGACTGCCTTAACCATTTCTAGAAGGTTATGGCAACACCTACGATATTTAGGAGGGGCAATTATTTGCTCAATGGTTTCTATTTCGTTGATTACTTCAACACATTCCGCATAAGTTTTTTGCCTTTCTTCCATATACTTTTAACGATAAAATAAATCTATTTACTATTAATAATGATTACGCCTATAGTCAAACCAGTCAATGTAAAAGACTATGACTTCAAACAATCTAAATATGAAGCGGCGCCCAGATTACCCTTTTCTCAAATCATAACAGGCCCTAGTGGTTCAGGAGAAGGAATATTGCTTCAGTCAATGATATTAGACATCTATAGAAATGTTTTTGAACGCATTTATGTTTGGTCTCCTTCAATTTCAGTTGATAGTAACTGGACGCCAGTTAAGAAATACATACAGGACGAACTGAAGGTGGATTTAGAAAAGGAAAAGCGCTTCTTTGATGAATACATACCAGAAGAACTAGAAAGGGTGATAAAGCAACAGCACAAGGTAATAGAATATCAGAAGAAGAACGACCATAAGAAGTTATTTTCAATCCTAATTATTGTTGATGACTTTGCCGACAGTAAGACATTTTCAAGAAATTCACCTTTATTAAATCAGTTATACGTGAGAGGCAGACACAGCGCAATAAACATTATCACGGCAACGCAGAAATTCAATGCCCTAAGTCCAATCATTCGCGTTAATAGTCGTCAGTTGTTTTTCTTCAGGTTAAGAAACTACAAAGAAATAGAATTAATGGTAGAAGAATTAAGCGCTGTATTGATTAAGAAGTCGGCCGTGACAGACACTAAAAACCTAGCAGAAGCAAAGAAACTAATGTTAGAAGTGTATAATTTAGCAACGGAAGAACCATACAGTTTCTTATTCATTAACCTAATGAAAGGCGATGTAAATGAGATGTTCTATAAACGCTTTAACGCTAAACTAGTAATTGATTAACAATGTTAAAAATAGTTAAATTTTAATCAAAATAGACTGAATGAGCAACAGTTAAAAGGAAGACACTTACCATTATTGCTACATTTGTTTTTGTTCTTAAGTTCTTCCACTTCTTTTTCTAATGCTTCAGTCTGTTCTATGATGTTTTGAATGGAGTTGAAGGTGATTAAATCGTTCTTTACCCTTTGTAACTTCTCGTCTAGTTTTTGATTAATCTGCTCGTCTAACGTTGGCATTATATATTAATATACATAATTAATTACCATCGCCTTTGCCTTTACCCTTCCATTTTGTAATCTCACCTTTCACATGTGTAACTTCTGAAATTAGATGCTGAACTGCCCCCCCAAAGAACAACACTCATCTTATTATATGCTAATAATTTTATACCTTCATGATTATAATATATTATGTTGTCCCATTCTTTCGGCATCTTAGCGTCTTTTATGTCGTCGGCTATAAAACCAAAGTTCGACTTTTTATCTTCGTCTTTAATAAAATTGTATGTTTTCGGCTTAATATATTTAACTGCTTTATAACATTCTTTGGTATTTATCTCTTTAATGTTCTCTTTCAGTTTAGCATCTGATGTTTCAGTTGAAGCAACACACGTTACATTTCCCCCAATGTCTGCGTTGCCTGTTGTTGTAAATACACCATAAACATCAACACCTGTATTTGTAGCATCTAATCTTGATAAACTATTCTTACTTAATCTAATAAATCCATCATCATCTGGATTATTAATTAATACTCTTTGCTGTCCTGACACATCAGTATTTGTAATTTGCAGTTGCCCGACTAATGACCCTAAACAATAAACCCTAAACCCTAAACCCTTAACCCTCAAAAACTTCTCCAGGGTTCCCGTGCTTCTCAGGCTATGGGGTGGGCTGTTCGGGTCCATGGCGAGTTCTCTACATGCTGCTTTGGGAGTCCTTATTACAAGGCGGGGCCCCTATCATTTAGGGTGCCCCACAAAGGGACCACCATCTTGAGAACTCACCATATGCCTCATGACGTGGACTTGGTTTGCGTTCGGTCCCGAAAACTCTGGGATCACTGTTTAGGGCTGGGGGTTTAGGGCTTCAGGGTTGAGGACAAGGGATCAAGTGAGAAGTTGCTGCGAATTTGAAGGCCCCTTCCGTCCTGCAGAAGCATTAAGGGTTAATGGCCGCGCA
Organism: Symbiodinium natans; assembly: GCA_905221605.1. NCBI lineage: Eukaryota > Dinophyceae > Suessiales > Symbiodiniaceae > Symbiodinium > Symbiodinium natans. The sequence goes on along the minus strand of CAJNDS010000293.1, from coordinate 104,387 downwards.
GTCTCCATGTATTCTTTCACAACGTGGAGTGCCACTTGAGTCACCGTTCCAACACGTAGTGTCGTCTTTTTTGCAAGAGCCCGTTTTTGAAATCAAGCGCAACGCATCACACAACGCCCGCCAAACAAGTAGGAGTTGAACCAGTGAAGTCCCTCTGTGCGCCGAATGGTTTGCCAGTACAAGAGTCACTTAAATCGAACACCAAGCCCAACGCAGCTTGTGCGTGCGTAATCAACACTTAAGAGATCAAAGAGCTCGTCCGCAATGGCGTCACCTGGTCCTTGCAACCCTCCCTGACAATAGTAGGAAAGTCGTTACACTAAGTCCCAGGGTCTGCTTCCCCGGCATGGCCGGCTTTCCATATTTCGGCAAAGACGCGTAAGAAGCCCTAAGACATTGGAACCACAAACGGTAACACCGCCGGACTCCACGTCCTTTACGGCGATCCTCAACCGTGCACGGTCGTCCGGATGAAGTGGGTAGAACTTGTACGCCGAAACCAGATCGTAGGTTTTTCCACGCAGCGCCATCCCACACAAAGACCCATGACTTGGCTCCAACCCTAAGCCCTAAACCCCAAACCCTAAACCCTAAACCCTAAACCCTAAACCCTAAACCCTAAACCCCAGCCCTAAACCCTAAACCCTAAACCCCAAACCCCAAATCACCCTGAGACCTAAATCCCCCAAAGCAGCCCGAGCACGGCCATCGCTTCCTGGCCCGGATTGATCTTGCCATGGCACCTGGGCAGTTGAGCGAAGGGGTTTTAGGGTTTAGGGTTTAGGGCTTAAGGGTTTGAGGGTTTAGGGTGTAGAGTTTAGGGTTTATGGGTTCTCCATAGGCCCTAAAGCAAGAAAGGGGCCCTCATGAGCTTTCTGAAGGGAGTTGGGTTGGGGTTTTGGGGCTTTGGGGTTTAGGGTTTAGGGTTTAGGGTTTAGGGTTTAGGGTTTAGGGTTTACGGTTTAGGTTTAAGTCGGGCTGAGATTGAATGTCAGGCTGAGTGTCGCGGTGGATCAGGACTCTGGCAACTGTCTTGGCGTTTAAGTGCTCGATGAGGGGGCTTCGGGTACTAGGAAACCCGAAACCCTGAACCCTAAACCCTAAACCCTAGCCCTAAACCCTAAACCCTAAACCCTAAACCCTGAAAGCATTCGGGCTTAGGGACTTGGGGGGGTTTGGATGCTGTAGGGAACCAGGGTCGGATAACCCAACTCAAAGACTCCTGTGGGGGTTTTACGAAAATTAGGGACCCCTAAGAGAGACCCCAAAGAAAAGAGTAGGACTCCCTGATAATGAGGACCCCAATGTACCCCGAATTTCGGAGAAAACCCCCATGTACCAAAACCCCCTCGCTTCGCCGCTCTCCCGTAGCCCGTGCGGGCGCGCAAGCCTCCACTCTCCACCACCGAGGCCCCCACTGAATGCAGCGCGCCATGCCCTGACGCTTCGAGGGGGCTTGGGGTTCTCTGGAATCTAGGGATCAAGGCCTCCTGAACCCTACCCTAAACCGCAGATGTCGGGTTCAGAGTTTCTTAAGTTTAGGGCCTAACATGGCCTAACTAGGGTTGTGTAGCTTTTGTGGTTAGGCTCGGGTTATACAGAAGCCTTAGTTAATCAGTACCAGTAGTGGTGGTGGTAGTAGTAGTAGTGGTAGTGGTGGTAGTAGTAGTAGTAGTCGTCGTCGTCCTCCTCCTCCTCGTCCTCGTCCTCGTCGTTGTCCTCGTCCTCGTCCTCGTCCTCGTCGTCGTCCTCGTCCACGTCTTCGTCCTCGTCCTCGTCCTCGTCCTCGTCGTCGTCGTCGTTGTAGTAGTCGTCGTCGTCGTATATCTACATAGCATAGTTTTTGGTACATAAGTCCATCGTAACACTCCAACGTGGTTGCACTTTTTCTCGTGAGAGCTGCTCCACTACTCCCTGAACTGGGACCCTCCCCGCACGTGACCATAATTCAGCTTCAAGCTAACGCTCATCAAACCATAAATCACCTCCAATACAAACCGCTCGAAGGACCGCCATTATCAATAGGCCCCTAAGTCCTAAACTCGAGACCCGATACTGCTCTGAAGAAGAAGGCCCCGGCATGTAGCTTGGGTCATAGGGTTGAGGTCTGCATGTCAGGTCACGTGCTGAAGCCATTTTGGGATGCGTTTTATGGGTTGAGTTCTCACTTTGGGGTGTCAAGGTTTACCGGTTAGGGTTTGACAGGTCTTTGGTTGAGAGACGTTGTTCATGTCCCATGCAAAGCCAGACATCGACACCCTCTGCAACGCTAGGCCTGATGGTCGCAAGGGGCGACAGATGCCAGGGGGGCAGGGGATAGCGAAATGCAACTTCTCGCTCCCAACGCAGCGGCGTGGCGTGGACACATCTACAGTAAAGCTTGGGTGCGAAGGGTGAAATCGCAAATATGGTGCAAGCATGCGGCGCAAGCAAGTGCCATGACCTGCCATGTCGCATGGGCATGACGCAAAGGTTGGATTCCATGCGCCTCCGACTTCTCATGCCGAGCGCACTCCAGAAATGTGAACACACATTGTGGTCTACATGTGCAACACGCCCAGACCGACGAAATTGTAACCACTCAGCGGCGGGGGTGCATAGACATGGACAAGATTTGTTGCTTCGGTTCATTGCGTCTAGTTCTGCAGATGTATGGCCACAGAAACAGGCCATGTTGCCCCTGGACCCAATCCCAAGCTTTGCAGAGAGTACGCTTTGGGGGCCAGGCGATCGGCATGCTTACCGAAAGAAGTAAGCGATGGAACTGGCTAAAACATCGGCAAACGTGCGTTGTGCTTCGGTACTTTGGAGCACTTAGGGTTCAATAGGGGGCCAACCAAGCTTGAGCCCCAGCTGCTGTATTCACGGGTAAGTAAAAACGAAGAAGCAAGCATAGCTTCGCGGGAAGCTTTTTGATCTCATGCTGCTTCGCTATCTTGTGCATGTTCTTGCTTTCTATGCTTGTTGCAATGCGAATTTCTACTCAGTTGGGGTGTGATTGCTTCTTGCATCTTCTGCCTTCGGCCTTGTCCTTGGCGGGTCGTTTAGGGTTTAGGGTTTAGGGTTTAGGGTTTAGGGTTTAGGGTTTAGGGTTTAGGGTTTAGGGTTCAGGGTTTAGGGTTTAGGGTTTGGGGTTGTTTTCACGCATGTCTTGCTGTGGTCGCTCTCTTGTAAGGTATGTTTCAACTCTGGACACATGGGGGCGAAGCCATCGAGTATGCGAAGTATCGACAGAGCTAAAGAACCACCACAGAGTGTCATTTCTGGTAGCGATGGTTCTGTGCACAACTCTCCAGTTTTGACTCTGCTACCCTCGCAGCAGGACAGCGGTGATGGGCAGAACTGATTTACACTGTGTGCTCATTGCCTTGTGCAATGTCTGCACTGTGACATAGCTCAACGCACGATACGAACACAATCAACTATTTACAGGTCGTTCATGACTACCAATCCTGTCAGTCCAGGAGTCAAGCCAGGACACGGGCATGCAACCCTAAACCCTAAACCCTGAACCCTATACCCTTAACCCTAAACCCTAAGCCTCTTTGAAGGCGACTGCGACCATCAAAAAAAGACGTGGGAGGGGAGTCATCACGACAGGGAAACGCATAATTCTAGGGCTCAGGGTTTAGGGTTTAGGGTTTAAGGTTTGGGGGTTTCGGGTTTAGGGTTTCGGGTTTAGGGTTTAGGGTTTAGGGTTTAGGGTTTGGGGTTCCATGGCTTACTATTGCCGCCGGTGTCATTATATGCTCCACTCGAGACTTGCCAGGCCCAGTGAAACGGGACCGTAATCCCTATAACTTCCTATACTCTCTAGCTAAACACTAAGCACTACCCCGAACAGGTTACTGAAGGGAGAACCTGTGTGGGAAGTAGAAAGTCGAATTGAGGCTTACTAGCTCAGAATCGGTATTTCCCCCAAATACGGAACCCTCAACAAACTCTATAAAGTGCCGCTCTAGCATGGGACCCCTGCGAACTTATGAAGACCTTTTAGGGATGCAGGGTTCGGGTTCATGGCAGAGCATGTCACTGCAACGTTAACAATGCACAATTCTTGCCTTTGTGCAGCAAATTGCGGGTCCTAGAACTCTAGAACTCAGACATGGACCCCTCAAGACTTCAGTCCGAGCCGAGGCTCACATCGCTCCTGCCAGCACTGCAGCATCTCAGTCGGGGGGACTTCATGAAGCTGAAGATACGAACAGGCTGCATAGCGCCAGCAAATGCTTGCAGGATACTACATGCTCCAGGTTCCCTCAGGTCTACTGCAGACGCTCCTGCGCATTTACCCTACATACATGCAACGCAGTCAGCATGCTGAGTCAAAAATGAACGTCGTTTTGGATCACCCGTGGCCCAAACGGGTTCGCCCTCACGCTCGCCTAGCTTCTGTGAGGCAGCTGGACAGTGTGAAGAGAAACATCGGTCATCTCCAAAGCTCAGACTCACTGGAACTTCGACCAATAATGATCAGTAGCTGGGCATCCTGAAGGCAGAAGACAAGGGGGCACAGATCCACTGGAAAGTCTGCGCCCGCAACCCCGTCATTCCCAACAAGGAAGTTGAAAGTTCTACTTTAAGAGCGGGAACATTCCATTCCAGGAGCAGGAAAGTTACACGTCTCCGGCAGGCAAGCCAAGTCTTGCATTGGAACAGTCTTTCAGTCAGAAAGAATACTGCGGAGAGAGAGAGAGAGAGAGAGAGAGAGAGAGAGAGAGAGAGAGAAAAAAAAAAAGTGGAGTTTTTTTTTGGGTCTCTTTTTTTTTGCCTTTTTTTTCTTGGTCGATTTTCTTGGTTTTCTCTAGGAAAAACCCTACTTTCCTTACATTTTGGACGGATTTTCTGTCATTTCCCTTAGGTTTTCGTTGGTTTTTCATAAGGGGAAAACCTATTTTTTTACATTTTGGACGGATTTCCTGTAATTTCCCTTAGGTTTTCCTTGGTTATTCCTAGGGGGAAGACCCTATTTTCCTTACATTTTGGACAGATATCCTGTCATTTCCTTCGTTTCTTGGGCTTTGAAGCACGCTTGGTACGGCTTAAAAGAAGCGGGGGGGTTGGGGCTTATTTTGAGGCTGCTTTTAATACGGCCGTGGCCGTTCTAAACGCTGCGTCTAATTTTAGGGGGATCATTTGCCATGGCTAAGAGCCGTGCTACATGCCGCGTCTAATTAAAGGGTCTCGCTTAAGACGTCCTCCGTTCCCAAAGCTTCGCAGGCTAGCAAGCTTGAAGCAAGTCTGAAACTGCATCCTAAAGCTTTGCAGGGTTAGAAGCAAGTCTGCCTAAAGCTTCTCTCGATTGAAGCAAGCGCAAGATTAGAAACTGCAGCCCACCTGGGCTTGAACCAACCCTCCAACCCCCGAAAGCACCCTCAACCTGCAAAAAGCATGGAGTCGCTTACTCATCATTCTTGAAGAGGTGTGCTCGCTCTTATCGTCAACAGCTTTGCACTGCGGGTCTTCACTCACATTGCGCTGTACAAGCTGCGGTTCGAAAGAAACTTTGAACTCCGTCAAGTTGCACCACTTAACATTGTCCACACCGGCTCTTGCAAGGTTTTCGCAACTTGCCGTAAACAGCAAACATGTCACAACCTGCAAATTGCAAACCACATCTTAAGTTGAAAAGCACACATATGGAAATGCATGAGCTTGCAAAAAAACCGTCCATCTGCGTGCCACCAGTCTTACTTGCTTCTCGAAAGACTTACCTGTCCAGACATTGACCTCAAAGCGCTTTCTCCAACAGTAGGGCCTCCTTCATCTTCTCTAAAGAAAGAGGTCCGCCTCCTCCTTGGCCAGCTTGAGCCACGCGGTATGGTATGAACAAAGTGTTTGTCGACCTTCACGGCAAACGCAGCAATGCATGCAAGCACATCTCTTGCCTCTGTGTACTTTACTAAGGAAGTTGCAGGGTCACTTGGTAAAGCTTACATTGGAATGTTATATCTCTACACTGCACGTTAAAAACCCAAGATGCCAAGCAAGGCACCAAGGATACAACCAAGCCAACTCACACAAGTCCAAACCAAGCAAGCAAGCTCAGACACTCGGACAACACTTCTGTTTTGGCTTGCAGCACTCACACCAGTGCTCGTCACTTGAGCCAAAGTGGAAAACGTATCACAGCTCTCCAACTTGCCAGCTCGGCTTAAAAGACCTCCAAAACTACCCTCAAGTCACGAAACTCGACGAGAGTGGTTCCCTACGAGGCAAAACGTTCTTGCACCACTAATCGTACTCAGGCTACTGGGAAAACTTCAAAAGCTGAGCAGACTCCAAGCTATGCACACAAAACTGCAAACTGCAAAACTCACCGTGTCGCACCCTCACAGGATGACGCACAGTTCTCGAACTTCTACACCCCCCCTCGACACGGTGGGTGTCGGCTGGTCCACGCGCAAGTATTGCAGACAAAGCTCACAAGCAACTCGACGCTGCAGATTGCCTGGGTGGGTATTGCGCAGGGCGGGGCAATCGCTGCGAACATGAAAAGCGTATCCATGCCGCGTAGTGATAATTGCTCTCCGACTTTGTTCCACCGGAAGAAAGGTAAGAAGCTCACTCAAAGATAGAATATGGCTGTGACGCTGTCGGTATTGCTGCACAAAGATTCCAGCGAGGAAGCTGCCAAGCATCGCCAAGGAAAACATCGCAAGGAAGGCGATCAAACTGACTTCCACCTGTTGCTGAGGAATCCATCGCATCCAGAGCTCTCGAACCCAAGTGCGCCTCACAGCGTTCTCAACCTCAACCATATCAGCCATGGCACGTCCTATGCTCTATACACCGTACCTAAGGCAAAGTAAAAGAGGAAAAACTTTGAGCAAATCTCGCGGTGTCATGCGTTTAACGCGTGTAAGAAAGCGTTCGTCAACTTCTCCGGGTAGTGCTGGGTATTCTTGAGATCGAAGTTGGCGGAATGTGGATGACCAACACCTGGACATCGAAAGACCGACAAGCTGCGAGCAACCGACTCCATCGTCGTGATGACACGCCAACGTTTGTAGATCTCGCCATCTCGACCACGCATGCCAAGCGAGCAACCGTCAACCAACACATCGTGCAACATGTACGGTCGCGACTGCAGAAAACGGATAGTCTGGTTCCATGACCAGTAAGCACAGGCTCGGGGCCATTCGATCGACCAAGCATGGACGTAGTCACACAGCGACATAAAAGCCTTCCACAGCTTCCTGTGTAGCGACCAGTGCCGTGCCAAGCGACCGCGTCTGTAGGCGGGATTACGTGCATGTAGATGCTGGTACAGACAACCACCGGTGCACGGAGTACTGGCCCACAAGTAGACGAAACCCCCCCTGCGAATGTGGAGAGTGCAGATCTGTTGAAGCTGCGCTGTGGTGGCCGGGTCTCCGCCGTCATCTGCCTCACTGACAGTCAACACACCAACCCAGGAGCACGCTCGCGAAGCAGCCAACATGCTCGACATGGGAGGCGCACAGAACTCAACCACCAACCACTTGGCAAACTCCATCAAACGATACCGAACTGCAAGAGATACATGATCCTTGCCAGCCACAGCAGCACCAAGCAAGCCAACGAAACACGCCAACTCACCAACGCAAGCTGCAACAGTGACTTCGGACAAACCAAGGCTCAACATGTGTTTCAACGTAGTCCGGGCATCTAACGATTTTGTGAAGAGGTCTGCGACGTTGGAGGCTCCTCGCACTCCGAAGATGAAGAGAAGTCGCTGTCGGAGCTGATCTTGTATAAAGCATGCTCTCAGATCTATATGTCTGACACGCCTCAAGCCGTCAGCCCGACTGATGGCGATGGCGGCCTCGGAGTCGCAAAAGAGGTGCGGTGCGCACAACTCCTCCCATCCAAACACGTGGGAAATTGCCCTTCGGATTGAAAGTGATTCCTTCGCTCCCTCAACCAATCCGTACAACTCCGACTCTGCTGAGCTGAGAGCGACAGCTTGTTGAAGCCGTGACCACGCTTTCAAGCAGAAACCACCAAGCATGATGCAACCACCACTCACACTCTTGCGATCAACGCTCCTCTCACTGCCCCATGACGCATCCACGTAGCAATCCAACCGAAGGCTCCGTTCATCAACTGGATGGACGATTTGTCGAAAATCCTGAACATGCCGGAGATACCGTAATACCATCCGCATCGCACGTTCATGCTTCTCACGTGGACTGGCCTGGCCTCGAGCTAGCATGGAAACATAATATGCTAGATCCACACGCGTCATGGCCAACCATGAAAGGCGTCCCAACGTAGAGCGATATCGAGCAGCAGCTTCTGAGCTCAACTCCCGCTCCAAGACTTCTTCTTCTCTGTCGTAAAGTTCTCGAAGATTCGGCGGCGTCGGGCAAGACTTCGGACTCTTCCCAAGTCCAAAACCCTCATAGATCTCCTGGTAGTACTCGCCTGCCATGCCAATCACCAAAGAGTCCTCGCCCTTCTTCCTGGTGATCTGACGACCAAGAAACGTGATTTGCTGATCACGATCCAAATCAGCGGTCACCTTGATCTTCACCGCGCTTTTAAGCTTCTCCACCACGTAGTATATGGCCTCGTCGCTGTCGCCGCTGATGAGGAGATCGTCTACGTAGCACAACACTGCCACCCTCTGTCCATCGAGAACCACACCTGAGAAGAGGCATGGCTCCGTTTCACATGGAGTGAGGTCGCAGAGGCGCTTGAGGAGCTTTGCGAGGTGACGAGCCCAGGTCTGGGCCGCGGCTCTCAAACCATAAAGAGCCTTGCGAAGTCGCATGAACCCAGGCCTTCCATTGGGACCGGTAACTCCAGCAGGGAGCCGCACCACTACCGTGCCGTCTTCTTCTTCTAACTCTGCGAACAAGAACGCCGTACTGACGTCGAGGCCTACGACGTTCTGCCTCTTCGAGCCGGCATAAAAGAGGAAGGTCCTCAATGCCTCGGCTGAGCTGGTCGCCGCAGAAATGCCAAGCTGAGCAGCCGTTGCTCCCTGGGCGAAATCACGCGCAACAACCCGACAACGGACCAGTGGTCTTTCTTGGCCGTCAATCCGCTCCAGCTTCGCATTTGACACCCATCTTGTGGATATCACTTTCTGCTTCGGATCCACATGCCAAATCACATCACCGACTGCAAGGGATTCAAGCGCACTCAACTCACGCAACATGCCTTCGTAGGTCAGACAGACCAAGGTCCAATGCATGTCCGGTGACATCATCCTTGGAAGACGAGGGCATTTCAACCACAAGAGTCTCACCACCAAGCTTCACTGTCTGTCCTCCGGTACTGGGATTTGCAACAGCGGCGAAACCCAACGACTCACGGAACAAGACGTTGTTGACCATGGCATCGGACTCTGGTTCTGGCACCCGATCCAGGCTTTCTGGCTCAACTTCCATGAAGTCAGCCTCTTCTGAAGCTGCAGGTTCAACTCCAACAGAGTCTCCGGGACGAAGTTCACCCTCAAGCACCCCTTCAGGCAAGAAGGACTCACCGAGGCCTCGCTCTCCCTCATCTTCAGTCGGTTCATAATCCTGCACATCATCAGGCAACTCCAACCCGACGTCAAGCTCACCAAAAGCACGCGAACCAAGATCAAGCTCAACTCCTTCGATCTCCAACTCATGCTGGGCATCATCAAGCACAAACTGATTCGGATCAAAAGAGCTCTTCACGTACGCAGCGTATCTGTCACGACACTTCTGAGTGTGCCACGCCTTGTCCGCCGGAACACCCCTCAATCGACACGCTCGACACCTCGGGGTCCTGCCATTTTCCTCGACCCACGATGCTGGCGGTCCGCGAGTCTCGGTGTTTGGGATTGGAAGATCACGCATGTTCCCTTGGTCAACCGCTGGCAAGCCACGCACAACGTCACCAGCACGCTCGGGCAACATACGACAAATACCATGCAAGGCTGACAACTCAAAGGTCATGGGCACCAACATCCTGATTCGGGCTGACCGAGCAATCTTCAACGAACCATCCTTCAGTCGGAACTGCACCAGATGACTGCCACCCGCGACTTCAGGGCCTAAGTACGCAGCCTGTCCATATCTGCCCGTGATGGACTGTCTTAGACTCGGCGGAGGTGTGGCTAAGATTGACGCTCCCCAGACGTATATCGCCCGAGGCTGCCTCATAGTTCTCAAACTACGTTGTTCAGGAGTCATTGCCGATCCAGGCTGAATTTGGTAGCGGTTGTGTGCCTGAGCACAGTGAGAGAGAAGAAAGCTAACTCCTCTGCCACATGGCTCTAGGCCAACTTGCTCCAGTCCGGCGCACAACGTGTTCGCGGTTTCCTTCAATGTTCGGATGGCCCTCTCTGCGACCGGGGCGTGCCGACCAACCGGAACATCAGACACCTCAACCGCACCAACGGTCATGGTATCAGCGAAACCCTGAGCAAGGTTCTTCACCACCCCCTCAAGGTCCGACTTCACGCAAACTGACAAGTCACGCGCCTCAACTCCAACCAAACCAACACTACGTCCCCACGCCGACATCTCTCCAAGCATCACCTCACGCGCTGCTGCTCCACGCGGTCCTGAAACTTCACGGTACATCACTGTTCCGATGGCAAAGCAACCAACAAGCACCAACACCAGGAACCAAATCCCCTTGTAGAAGAACTTGTCGATCTGAACCTCCTTTTGGGCTCCCTCTCCGGAATCCCTCTCGATTTTCCTAGCTGGTTCAAGGCCTCTACCACGCACGCAATGCTCACAGCTGGAATTAAAAGGAACATGACTTCGCAACACATGCTCACGGTGAACCTTTCCCCATAACTCCTGGTGAAGCAACTCCTGATCACCACGTAGCAACCACGCCTGGTCGCCGTCTGGGGCCGGTGCTTTCTCCTGATCAAGCTCACCAACACACACATGCTCAACCATGCCACTCATGCCAACCATGCCACTCATGCCAACATCACAAGCGCAAGCACAACCATCAAGCACATCAAGATTTTTGCTGCTCGCCACTGCCTGGGAAGATCCTTTCTGGCTGACTGCACTCAGCGCTTTCGGTCCGTCACCACACTCCATCCACTCGAAGTAGGCGTTCCGGGATTGGTCGGTGGTGGTGGCAATGGCGATGTCTTTGGCGGCGTAGCTGGTGCCCGTGATGCGCTGGCCCTTGGCGATGTCGGATTCCTCGGAGGCGTGGGCAAGCGTCGACGTGGCGGAACCCGCGGAGGGGTAGGCAACCTTTCCGGGTACCCCGGGGAGTCGGCTTCCTTCCTCGGTGGGCTCGGGGGCTTTGCTTTCTCCTTGATGATCTCGGAGATGGTCGTCACAGTGTAGGGGGCCTTGCGGTCCAGGCACTGCAAAAAATGCTCCTTGAGGTGCTCCTCCAGCGTCCGTCTCTCTGGGCCCTTCTTCTCCTTGCGAAAGCGATTCAAATCGGACTTTGCAGCTGACGTCATGCGGCTTTCCTTGAGCTTCTGCTTCTTCACTGCCCTTGAACTTGCACTCCACAACGTCAACCACGGCTGCTGGCGATCGGAACGAGGCACCAGCTTCACGGGGGTCCTCTTTGTCGACGAAGAGCTCGCTGCCTTTGGCATTCTCTTCACGAGAGGCTTCTGGGGCATCTTCTTCACTTTCGGCTTCTTTGGCATGGGCTTCTGCTGGGGGATCTTGGCGGGTCCTGCGGTCTCGATCTCGCCCGGCTTCAACACCACCTGGGACTCGGTCTCCGCGGGCACCAGGAGGATCGCGCCCTCTGTCTCCGTGGACGTAGCTGTGGCCAACCGGGTGCTCTCCTCGAAGTCCTCTTCTCCCACCGAGATTGAGGCTGCTTGAGTCGCCACGACTCTCCGGACCAGCTTCCCTTTGTCTTTCCCTTCCATGCGCCATTCCACTTCGCTCTCGCTGGAGGAGGCCATCTTCTCGGGCTGCGGAAGGTCTTGCACTCGAGGGGTCTGCAATCTGCTGCGCTGCACTCTGCTCTTGAGACACCAAACAGGCCCGTGCCACCGCATGACTCTGCAACCAGCAACAGTTGTTGGACCATACAGCCTTAAATTTAAAACCACCAGCTTGCACGTGGAGATGGGGGGCAAAAGAAACTGTCCAATTCCTATTCAGGAGTCGTCCTAGGCTCAGGAGATTAAATCGCACAGGTGCAACCAGGGCTTCGAACTCAACGACGATAGGACTGGATCTCTCAACGGCAAAGCAAACGCGAACCACAGCACTCTTCTGAACCCCTATGGAAGCACCCGTGGCAGTCACACAGTCTCTACCAACGTGCTCACTCAGGCTCAGCACTTGCACATGCTGCAGTGTCTCCTCGCTGATCAGGTGCGTCGACGCTCCGGAGTCCAGCAACCACCAGTCCATGGCTTCAGAGCTGCTACCATGTGTCACATGCGGGGCTGCCATGCTCATGTCATGAAAATAAAATTCACTCAATCCATGCTCACCAAGCGTCAACGGGGCCTTCTCAAGCTCAACGGGGGTCTCTAGGCTTCCAAGCTGCGACGTTCCAAGCTCAACTGGGGCCTTCTCAAGCTCAACGGGGGTCTCTAGGCTTCCAAGCTGCGACGTTCCAAGCTCAACTGGGCCTTCTCAAGCTCAACGGGGGTCTCTAGGCTTCCAAGCTGCGATGTTCCAAGCTCAACTGGGGCCTTTTTGAGCTCAACGGGGGTCTCTAGGCTTCCAAGCTGCGAGGTTCCAAGCTCAACTGGGGGCTCCGAACTCTCCAACAACCACGACCTTCCAAAGGCTTCCCAGTCACCATCGCTCAAGCTCGACTCATTGTCGGAATCTCCCTGAGCGATATCAAAGAACTCGCAACCAATTGCCGCTGCAAACACACGCGGGCCCTCCAAAGTCAAAGCCGCCAACTGCGGTTCTAGAAGCGTCGCTGCTGCCGCCACACCCTTGGCCGCTTTCTTAGGGCATCGGTTTGAATAGTGCCCCAATTCATTGCAGTTGTAGCACTTCACGTTGGCACGCTTGTCGTGCTTTGGAGAGCTACCACCGCCCCCTTTTCCAGGGTCTTGAGTAGCGTTTCCCTTTCCACCTTTCTCCCCTTTCTTGTCATGCTTGTCCTTTCCTGAGCGACCTTTGTCCTTTCCCTTGTCCTTCCCTTTGTCCTTTCCTTTATCTTTCCCCTTGTCCTTCCCCTTGTCCTTCCCCTTTCCATCGCCCTTGAAGTTCAGCGGATTCGCTATGTCGTTGTTGTTCCTGCGGTCTCGACCTCGCCCGGAATCGGCGAAGGTAAGGATCTTGATGTTTGCGTCGTAGAACTTGATCGCAGTCTCAAGCTCACTCATGGAGTCAATCTTCGCATGCAACAAGATGTACCTCTTCACATCCGCATCAAGACCTTTCAACACAATCATGCTCTGATCCGCTTCACTCAACGCAAGGTCTGGGAACGCAGCAACAAGTCGACCATACTTTGCAAGCTCAACCTGCACGCTGCGAAACACTTCCAAAGGACGATCCTTCGTAGAGGCAGGGGGTTGGTATCTCAACATCTCTTCTCGCAAGGTCGAGGCTTCTATCCTCGAGCAAACCGACAGATCCTGATGCACGCGCCTCAACGCCTCATAGCCTGCCGGAACACTAAGCTGTTCACGCTCAACTTGCTTCAAATGTCAAGCCCACGGGAAAAGTTCGCAAAGGACTGCCGAAGGTAAAGGAACACTCTGGTACTCCTAATGCTCTCTCCTTTCGCCAAGTCTTTGTTCAGGATTGGCTTGTCTTTCACAAAACAAGCCTGCACTTCCGACGGTATCCTATCATCAAACAGGGCAATCCATGGCAAAAACACCTCAAGGTACTCATGGTATAATTTACTGGCGGACCGCCTCAGACCAGCGGACAAGTCAGAAACATCAACAACCACGGCAACGTAAAATGGACTCCAAAAGGGTGGTTTTGGAAGCCATGGCCCCAAACACGCCAAGGCCCACCACCAGGATGTGCTGCTCTGGCGAGCTGCAAACAATCCAGAGACTTATGACCCTAGATACTGTTTTCGAGGCCACACTAGACTGTAGTCAACCTAAATGAGCAGCCAGGAAGATCAACTAGGCCATGGCAACATGGTACCAGACTCAGGACTCCCACAAAGGTGGTCTTGGAAGCTATGCGCCCAAAACATGTCACTGTGCACGTAAGGGACTCCACGAAGGTGGTTGCCGAAGGCCCCATGAACCTAAACATGTCACTCCCCATTCCCATTCAATCACATCATATCCTGATTGTTCAGAAACCTTTATCTTAAAACCAGATGTCTCAGGAAAGAACTGTGGGCTCCAAAGCAAATTCTAAAAAATTATCATTATTTACTGTTCTTTTCAAAACGGGTTCGTCGGTTCCGTGAAGAATTCCATCCATGCTTCTTTCAACATATATATATATATATCTTTCTTTCTTTTTTAAATGACACGCTTGAGCAACTCACATATATATATATAATAAATATTTATTGCTATATGTATTCTTCTTCAGTACTTTCAACCATTCCTCTAGTTAAGGGAATCAGGGAATCGATCGACATCTCTTGAGTGTTGCAGAAGGATATGATTTGAGGATTTGCCACAAACTCTTTCAGGGCCATTTCAGGGGCCTTGAGCCTTGAACGCTGTAGTATTGTGTTATGGCGCACTTGACGTCATGATGCGTGGTCCGGCCCGGCCCGGCCCAGAACGGCTTAAGCTTTTGATTTTCTTGGTTGCTTCGCAGCTTAACTCAGCTGAGGCGGGCAGCAGGGCTTGGGTGGCCAGGTTCGCTGTCGTGAGCCTTCGTGAACCTTCACGGTGACCGGACACTTTCGTGAGCTTTCGTGAGGTTTCGTGCGGGGGGCAAACACTTTCGTGAAGGGCCACTGCGCTTTCGTGAAGCCAAAAAAACTTTCGTGAGCTTTCGTGAACTTTCGTGGGGGTACTTTCGTGCACTTTCGTGAACGGGACAAAACACTTTCGTGAAGGGCCCCCCTGTGCTTGCGTGAGGACAAAAACTTTCGTGAGCTTTCGTGCAGGGGCCGACCACTTTCGTGAGGGAGCCAAACACTTTCGTGAGGCAGCCGGGCGCTTTCGCGAGGCAGCCGGGCACTTTCGTGAGAGCCAAAACCACTTTCGTGAAGCAATCCTGAGCCTAAAAAAGCCATCGGGGAAGAAATTTTGGAAGAGTCGAAAACCAATTCAACCAATCCAACGAAAAAAAAATAAATCATGATTTCTGGGCCGGGCCGGGCCGGGCCGGGCCGGTGGGGCGGATTCAACGTTTCAGCGTTTCAGCGTTTCAGCGTTTCAGTGTTTCAGTGTGCACAGCTAAAGGCAACAGGTTGCGATCAAAGACAGCTATCCACGCAGGCTGTTTTTTTTACGAACACGCAAATCACATCAATCACATCACATCACATCACATCACATCACATCACATCACATCACATCACATCACCATCACATAACCATCACATCTCATCACCATCACATCTCATCATATCACATCACAGCACAGCACATCACATCACATCACCTCACCATCACATCACCATCACATTACATCACATCACATCACTTCACTTCACTTTCACGTTCACATTCACATTCACATTCACTTTCACATTCACATTCACATTCACGTCACATCACATCACATCACCACAGTCATCACATCAATCATCAA
The DNA here is from genome assembly GCA_905221605.1 of Symbiodinium natans. NCBI lineage: Eukaryota > Dinophyceae > Suessiales > Symbiodiniaceae > Symbiodinium > Symbiodinium natans. Next base: position 88,758 of record CAJNDS010000293.1, on the reverse strand, counting down.
TCATGATACATCACATCACATCATCACATCACCAAATCAAAAAATCTCATCAGTCGCCAGTTTGAGTCTTAGTCTTCGTATGAGTTCTGCCGCACGGGCTCCAATCTCTCCGGACTTCAAACGGACTTGGACTTCCAGCGAGCCTCCCCACGTTCGACTTCCGACTTCGGACTTTGAAGCGACTCCAAACTTTAATTTCTAACTTTAAAATTTCAAGTTCAGACTTTCGAATTTCGGTTCCTGCCAGCTACCAAATCAACGAACCCACCAGTAAATTTTACCAGGTACTCAACCCATGCTTCGATCTCGGCACGCCGACCCTTGTTCATGCGTCCACCATCCAACATGGGCAACTTTGGCACATATGAGTCTGCCTTAGGATTCCTGCTAGGAGCGCCGTTCCCATCATCAACCTCCATGGCATGGTCCACGCTGTCACTGATGCTACTCAAGCTACCAGCACCTTTGCCTTTCTTCTCAGCACTTGTCCGGTCCTGGACCAGCTGCTGCACCAGCGACATCATTTGAGATATCTGCTGCTGCTGCTGCTGAACTGTCTGAACCAGAAGCTGGGATCCTGCACAACGGGGTCCACTGCTGCAGGCGGCGGTGGCACCAAACCTGGTGGCGACATGGGTGAAGCCATTGCCGGTATGGGGGTGCCCATAGCAGTCGGAGAACCAACCACCGGGCTTCCTGTGGGATGCACTGCACCCGACATCGGGCTAAAAGCAACTCCACTACCGACAACGGGGTTCCTTGGTGGAACTGACGAGTGTCTGGACCCTGAAGGTCTCTCATAGGAAGGCTCAGCCCCTCTCCTGCCTCTCTCACGAAGCATTCCGGGTTCACCCTCACCTATGTGGTAGTACGATGGCCTTCCACGGCCCCCGCAGCAGCTCGTAAGCCAACGATCTGGCCGCGCGCAATGCAACTGCTCAAGTCACCGCGCATTCAGGCTGGCTGTGCACAGCCTTCAGGTGGGTCTGGGGAGTGCTATAGAAGAGAGAGGACGCTGGTCACGCTTGCAGAAATGGTCAAAGCTTACAATTCGATGTCGCTAAAACTGCGTAACACAGCCGCTGTCAGCACCTTCCCTAGAGAGAGAAGTACAAGTTTCAAGCTTAACTTGAAGCTCACTTTCAGAATCAACTTCCAAAGGCCGCCTGGCTCTCTCTTATATTCTGTTTCCCCAACTCCGTTCTGTTTGAGTGTAGTCTCTGGCTGTTTCGTGATGGAGGTAAGTCCTTCTCTCCCCCCCGCGCCCCGACCCGTTCCGAAACGCGGTCCTACAGCCCCAGGCCTCACTTTTAGAACGCGGTAAATTTCTTCTGGCTCGTAGCGCGGTCTGGCGGGGTCGGTTTTACTCGGCTGCTTCTCGAAACCGCGTCTTTCGGCGGTACGGCGGCCCGGCGGTGTCGGAGTTTCTTCGAGTAATTGGGTCGAGTCCGCCTGATAGAAGTTTCTACGTGCAGGATTCTGGAACAGGGAACTCCAGAGTTGTCATCTTCACAATTTTCATTTGAGCAACGCTTGAAAGAAGTCGGAGTGTATGCCGCAATGGCCCACATGTGACCTACATGTGGCTCTTTTTTTTTGGACTGGCGCCTCTTTACTACATCAGTAGCACAGTAGGCCGGTCTTGTTGGGCTCGACGTAAAGGGTGAAACAGAGTCAGCGGACACAACCCGCCAGACACAACACGAAACCACCAAAGAACAGACACCGAAGAAACAAAGCGAGCAATCGCGCTACACTACTAGATACCCCACGGACTCAGTACTCGAGGTCGTCAATGAAGTCCCGGTGCACAAGGAAGCACAGAGCTTGTGGGGGATTCGCAAAATGCGACATTGCCAGATTCACAAAATCACCATCATGTAGCCACTGGTGCGACAGCGGTTAGTCAAACCGAGGTCATCAGACGAGGTTCGGATCGCTTAATCGTTGTCAAGGAAAGACAACCGACACTCACTGGCGAAGGAACGTATTCAGGTTGGGCTGGGCAAGCCTGGCCTTTTCCACGTCCGTGTGCTTAGCAGCTGCGGCCCATGCCTGCATGGCTTCTTGGGAGGCTTGGCCAGTGACTTGTGGCAGTCCACTGTGCGCGTCCATCACGTATTTGGTAGTAGGGCACTTGGGACACCGATAAGCGCGGCCAGCTAAGAAGGCCACCATGGCTGCGGGCGGCACATTGATCTGCAGGTCAGTAATTTTATTGTCAGATTCAGGAAAACCAATAACAATGGGCAGCCCGGCCGTTCGCTCCAGGGGACCTTTTTGGTGGGACTCGAATGCGAGCAGAAGTGCACCCAGCCAATAATCTGGGTCAGCGTAGCTGAGCATTGCAGGAAAACTGGCATTGATGACACTCGGCAAGTCCGACACCGCAGAGAAAAGATCCGCAATGTACTGCGCTGCGGTAAGAAAGCCATACCCCACCAGGGACTCCGAAAGCCTTGCTTTGTCCAGCTGCAGGACCGGGCAATCCAACATTTCAGCAAGGTCGAAATGCTGCAATGCCCCCGACAATCTAAGACACTGCGTGATGATAGGGTCATAAACCTTCAAATACGCCGCCGGAAACGTTTCAGGCAGATGCAGTAGCGTGTCAGCGATTCCGATCAGCATCTCCGAGTCTTGCAGCTGGTTCGGTATGCCGTTCAAAAACACCTCATAGGCCCTATATGCCCGAAGCTGCTGGCAGTGTGTTGTGAGGTGTTGCGAGTCACGCAGGCTCATGTAGGGCCGAGGTTTGACATTCTTACCAAAGTGATGTCCCGCTGCAAGTGCGCGCCACATGAGATCACAGACCGAGTCTGTGTTGCTCTGCATGATGGGTGCACAGGCTGGGGCGCTGGGGTCGCGGGTGCCGCTGGGCTCGCTAGGCCCTCGAGGCTTGGCTTTTGGTGGTTCCAGATGCTGAGAGCCGTCTTTGTCCAAAACGAGAGGCCGACTTGAGCTTGGACAGCGGGCACAGGCCTGGCGGGGATGGGCGTCGGGCCATGGGGAGGCATAGGGAGATACGATTTTGGTTCAGTCAGGCCAAGTGAGTCCGTGGGAGACTTAGCGCAAGGGGGCTGTGATGCCTCAACCGTCCTAATCCCTTCCGGAAATGTTGCGTGCGTGGGCCGTGTCCGGGGGCTGGGTGGACGTCGTACGCCAGGCGGTGGGTCCCTAATGTTGCCTCCACTACGGGGTGGACACGAGGCGGCGCTACTCCCTCCGATCCTGTGGGCAACTTCACGAGAGGGAGTCGTCACACAAGCATCCAGAGCACTAGGACTCACGGCCGGCACAACCGCAGGCTCTTTCGTTGCAGGCTCCTTCTTCAGTGGTCCTCTCTCCCGCGTTGGGGTGCCGCAGGGTGTTCGGGAAACGTCCCGTTTAGCTGCCGGAGGTGGGCTGACAGCTGCCGCAATGGAGCCCCCCGCGGCCCGAGGCTTGAGCCATGGTGTACCCCACCGCTCACCATGGCGCGCGTTGGTGATAGCCTCGCTTTGGGCTGGTGACTGCAGCGGCGTAAGAACCTCGACTGCAGTAGCAGCTACCACGTCGGGACTGTGACTACCCGCGGGCACAGGGCTGTTTCCCGGAGAGTCCACATCAATCGCAGTTTCGGAGGCAGCCTTACCCGTACGAACAGGTAGGAGGTGAAGACCGCGGGGGGCTCGCATTATGCCGGCCTTGTGTTCGAAAGCCGGGTCAGCGCGTTGAGCAGATCCCCGCTTGGGCGGCGTCCTAATGCTGGTATCCCCTAGCAAGCAGGTGAGGTACTGGGCGACCCCATCTCCTTCCCTCACCGGCTGGAAGGGGACACAATACACAGCATTGGGCAAGGGCTCCAGGACGAAGCCGCGCGTTTGCAGACTAGCAATGGTGCCCGAGTAGGAGTTGGAAGTGAAAGAGGGGCTCCCCCATCCTTCTTGCTTAAGTGTGCGGTAAAGAACTTCCCGCTTATCTCCCCAGGTGGCCTTCAAGGCCCACGCTTGATGCAGGGGTGGGGCTTCAAAGAGGTCCAGCCCTACTTTGCGTTCCGCAGGCAGCACGATGCTGGCTACTGTCCGTTCTCGGAAGGCTTGCTTGTGTAATGCCTTTGCAACGCCAGGGCCATCCATGCTCCACAAGCTGGCTTGTGTGCGCACATATTCCGCGCATTCAATCAGGCCTCCGGTTGCGCAGGCCGCCATTTGGAAGCATGCACCTATACCATCAGAGTAGTGCGGTGCCACGAAAACCAAAGCCCCAAGTCCTCTCGTGAAGGAGGAGGTGGCTCGGGCAAACCCTGCCTCGCTACTAAACAGGAATCCAGAAGCCCGACAAGTCACAAAGACACCTATCCCAAATGTGGGGCCAGTGGAGCAAGCCGTGGTGATAGCGCCGAAGAAGCGTTTAAGGGACCCTATGTGATTCATGAGGAAGGTCCGAAACGTCACAAGGCTCCAAGTGGTGGGCGCGCCAGTCAGCGGGAAATCTTGCGCGGTTTGGCAGGCTTCAAGTAGGCTCATATCGTCATCGCCCAGTGGGTCTGCGGGGAGACTCGACTGCAGCATAAACTTCATTTGAGTAACAATCCTGGCATACTGAGAGACCATCCCGATAGGGGAGTCAGGATAAACCTGGTGCCCAAAAGTGAGCACAATGTCCGCCAGGACCATGCTGAGGTCGTAGCTTCTGCCTAGTTTGGTTTGGGTCTCATCCTGATCTGGCACCCGTACCCATCGGCACGTTTCCATCCACCTGCCTGCAAAGCTACGCAGTGGCCGCCCGAGCAGGTGCTGCATCGTGGGACCTGGTGGCATAAGTAGCCGAGGGACCCCGCCTGTCAGATCGAAGCGGCACGCCTCCGAGTACCGACATGCGTATAGAATGGCAGCAATCTCAGGAGGGAGGCGCATGGATGAACAGAGCGAGAGGTTGATAGCCGGTCCGACAATGGCCTTCAGCCCGGCGGCCTGCATGACTGTCTCGGCTTGCTTCGGTTTGACGATGCTCATACAGAGAATCGAATCCAGCATCGAGACCGCTGAGAACAACACTTCTGACGCTCCAGAGGAACGGTGGGGCTTGCCCCAAGAGGGCATCTCGCCTTGCCCCTTTTTCCACGGGCCGGAACTTTGGGCCGTTTGCCGCAAAAGGGCCGCAGGCAAGGTGGCTGGCGTGTGAAGGTCGGCAGGGACCGCATTGAGACCACAAATCTTTTGCTCCAACAACTCCGTGACGAAGTGGTAATTGGGCCGCGATCCTCCAGCGGGCTGTCTGTGGTCGCCAATCATGACATCGAGTGCATGCTTGATGTGCGCCAGGATGGTGTTGGAACCCGGTGTGCCCAATTGCTGGGCTTCATCTCGGAGGAGCAACTCAACATCCTTTAGACGGTTAATGAGCTGCGAGTAGGGAAAGCTAAGCCTTGCCACAATCGTACCATGCGTCGTGGCTACAAGTAGCCCCCGGTACAAATCGTGCACATCAAAGGGAGCTTATGTGTGTCCTTCTCCTTGTTACCCGGTATGCGAACGATGCGGCTGCGAACAAATTCATTGCTAGCAGTCGTGAGCCTATCAACCGCCTCGACATAGGCACGAACCGATTCATTGCCATGAGCGGTGTACAGGGTGAGCCGGTTCGTCAGGCACGCAAGAAGAACTCCTAGAAACGCGCAGGATCGTGTCTTCCCGCTGCCAGGCGCCCCCGTTATGAATACAGAAGTACGATTAGCGGCCAGGCCGTACGAGCACGCTCCCAGCAGCGCTGCCAGGTGTCCATCCGCCCCCCAAAAGGTATCACAGAGGCACGTAAGGAAGGCGGGACCAACTGCGAGCGCAAAGATGCTGGCGCGAGTCCTCGGATCGTGCTCGTTACTCAACGAGTCCTGGGACATGCGTAGACGCTCCGCATGCCACAGCGCAGGAGTCCGGGCGTCCTCCTGGCCGGGCAGCGGAGAGTCAGGCAGCGTGGCTAACACGCCACTCAGCAGCGTCGGCGTCCATTCTTTGCGATAGGTTTGTTCCTCCGCAAGCCAAAGGTTAAGGAAGCTTTGCAAGGTGTTGGAAGCCCCCGGACCCGCAGTAGGCGATGCCTGCGCAGCTTGCGTTGCGTGCTTGCCTCTGAAGACTTGGCAGACCTCCGGGTGAATGAGCTGTGCCCACGTGTCGTGCCAGTTCCCTCTCACCACCAGCCCGATAATGAGGACAAGCACTAGATCTGTGAGAAAGCCCGGCAACCAATGTGGCTGCCGGATGGCATCAAGAGGCGAGTCTTCTAGCGGCAATGCAACATGTTGCCTTTCCCTAGGCATGTGTAACAGGGCATCCCAAAGCGGGGTAGAGGCTCCTCCGGGCAGAACTTCAAGCTGGCTGACTCTCGGCAATGAGGGTCGTTGCGCGAATTGGTTGTGCTGTTCATCAGTCAAGAGCAGGGCAATGGTTATATTGACTGGCTGCATGGCCTTGCTTTCTCCAGGGCCGGTGGAAAGCTTCCTCGGGGCAAGGAGCTCTATAAACATGCCTGGGTAGGCCACATCTCCCTTGTCTTCTTTCAAGGTAACCAGCAAAGCAGTGCCCTTGGCCGGCACTTTACCAGCGACAGCAAACCACTTTGTAGCCCAGTCAGGGACATCCGCCTACACCGGAGCATGACCGACGCCCGGTAAACTCGATGGAGAAGGCAGATTGGCCACGTATGCGTGCCGGGCTTTATCGCCACAGGGGTGGCGGCCCGCTTGACCGCAGCTTGCTCTGGGTAGTGATACTGTTCCGAGGGCTCCTCCTCGATTTCTGCTTCCGAGGCCATGGCGAAAAACTGATAACCCAGCATGTCAACCAGGCGTTCTAACGACAGCCACATACCCAAAACAAGCTTCATCGTGGGACCAAGTTCATGATACGGGGGCGGCAAATCAGCCAGATGCGGCTTGGCATCCGTCAGGAGGACTTGGGTACAGTCAGCACGGAGACTTGCAATGCTCCGGTTCTCAGCGGAAGGTATCCGGAGAAAAGCCTCCAGATCGGGGCGTTTGATTTGCCGTCCCAGCACGGAGTTGATGAAAGTTTTAGACTTATCCGAAAGCTGGACAGAGCCACACGCAACCCCCATCAAACCTGCCCGCACTGTGCGATCCATCGGGGGTTGGCCAAGCCACAAATCTTTTCAGTCAATTTCTTATGCACATAATCCCCCGGCGTGAGCTGGAATAGCTCTTCACTTTGGACAACGTGACCATAAGAGTGTCCACCACTGCCAAGTGACTCAGATCCAACGCGCTCCCGCGCCAATTGCTTGCTGGCATGTGCAAGTGAGCTAGGGCCGGGCACATTGTCAGGGAGGCTTCTACCGAGCTGATTCTAGCACGAACCGCTGGCAGACCGCATCCTTCGACCTGATACAGAGCACGTGCCCACAGCTGGGCGGCTTGGAGCAGAAGTGTCGAAAGAACAATGGGCGTTGTGTGTGAATGATGCCACCCGACACAGTTATAATTCTCGACTCCAGGAGCAACGTGAGGGAGGCAAGTACAACAACAGCTCCAATTCGACTGGTGTTGCCGCCAGAGGTTGTGAAGGCTCTAAGAGGCCTTCGTGCGGCTCAATACTCAACTACAGGCTCAAGCACACAGTGCACGCCTTGAAGAGGATGCAACGCAATGCATCCAATGGGCAGTGGTGTCTATCGCTGTGCCTGGAGGCGAGCCCACAGTTGCGACAGACTCAACTGCAAGACAATCACAAGCAGCGGAGCAAGATGTTCCATATGGCTTTGAGGGCTAGATGGCTCAACCATGTCAGTGCTGTGTTCCTGGGGGAGGGCGGTGGACTACCTCGAATCTACAGAGTTGGAGAATGAGAGTATAGCATTGTTTCGCATTCGCGCGACCCAAATCCATCAATTCCGCAACATGAAGCTGCAATTTGAGATGGATGCAGTTCACAGCCCCAGTCACTAGGCAAGTGGAAGAGGACAGTTGAGTTGCTCATGCCACGTGAGTGCGCCCGCTCACACGACGGTGTAGGAACCTGCATCTCTTCTCAAGACAGAAAATCCATTTACGTTCTCTGTGCAAGGTTGACAAGCGGTGATCCCTCACCGCAACTTCCGAGCAGGGGCTCGGTGAAGCGGCTCAGGAGCTCCCGTTCGGGTTGCTCCCTCATGTTGGGGACGTGAGTGCGCCCGCACTCACACGCCTAGTTCCCCGCATGGATTGGCAGTTTTTTCCTGTGGCTCCTAGCCCTCTTAGCCGCGAACATAAAGGAGTGAGGGTGCCCTCCCCGAACTAACTGCCCGGCATGGCCGCTTCGTTGGTCATTAGTGGCAGCCTTTACACTGCTGTCAATGAAGGCGACAGTAACTGGGAAAGATTGATTAGAACGTCCTTGGGCTGCCGAGGCATCGCGGATTCCTTGCAGTACGAGAATATCCAGCAAGTATGGAGGTGGCGTTCGAGGATGAGCTCGCTGGAAAACTCGCACACTCTGTTGGAGGTCATCGTGTCTGGCTTGCACACCACCTTCAAGATCTTTCGCAGAGGACTTGGGTCCGCCTGGACCGCAGCAGAATGCCCTTTTAGCCTGGACCAGGCCAATCATTGTGCATCGCCACGAAGATTTTCCAATTTACCTCATAAAAGCGCATTTGGAGCAGCATATTTTGCTTGCATGGCGTTTCACTGCCGATAAAGTCCATATGCTTTTGCAGGCGATGTCCGATGCTGTCCCCAATGATCATGCCGTCAGCGTGCTTCCTTGATGAACGTGTTGCAACCGACATTCTCGAGCATTTAGATGACGAGACCATGCATTTGCTTGAGGACAATTCGGCATTCGGACACTGACACCTGACGCTGACCTTGTGCGGATGCGGAACAAACGGCGGCCCAGCACACCGGTCGTTATCCACAGTCATGCAGCATTCCTGTATTGTCATGCTGTTGTCTTGACCGATTTGGAAAGTTGTAACCTTTGATCATGTTACACCGCTGCTGTAGTCTCCAACTGAAGGGAGCTGAGTCAGGGAAAGTTGGGAGCAAGCTTGTTGTTGTGTGACATTCTTGCGCTGGACGGCGCGGCTCACCCAGTCTTCCTCTACCTTGCCCCGTAGTTCAACCCTCCCCTTGTTGTATCCCGGCCGAGTGCGGATGCAGGGGAAGCCAACTCGATAGTGCTTCTCCTCCTGGTTGTGGACACTTCTGTGTGGAGAACATGCACCCACTGCCTTTAGAGTACCTGTGGAGCAACCTGGCCTTCAAAAGGCCGTCATTGCCTGCGCATGGCCTGTGGCGGGACAAGCCGGCTCACCGCCTGCCTGGATGTTGCCTGACAGTGCTGCCTGGACCAAGGCAGTGTAGACAATGGAAGTTCTACCGCTCCTGTTGGCCGTCCAGCGTGATGCGAGCCTTCGCATCTCCTTGCCCATATCTCATGGGCCTCGGTTCTGGAGGAACCATCACCTGCCAGATTGCAATTTCCGAGGCCCATACCTTCCGGGCTTGTGTTTGCATGGGCTCCATTAGGCTGCCTTCTTTGGCCAGCCCCCACGAGCGAGGAGACACGAGTTTTAGTCTATGGCGGACGAAAGGACGTAGAGACCTTCCAGCATCACCTTCGGATGTGCTACTCGGTAAGGGGCAATCATCGCGTGCCTCCTGTCACAGAAGCCCTTACCGAAGACTCGCGCTTTATTGCCTTCAAGGGCTACGGACGCACGCAGTACCCCTGGGCCCCCGGCCTCACCATCCGCCAGGTGGTTATCGGCAAGGACCCGGAGCATGTGGTGTGGCCTGCATTTGCTGAGCGACCCTGATTGGCTGCTGGCGGACCCTTTCGAGCTCCCGAAGTAGTCGTTGGGGCAGGGTAGAGAGTGCCTCCCTTTTTCCATTTTAATCGATTTATGCGCGCCGGGCCTTGTGTTGTCGCTACAGACAGACCAGCAACCGAGGTATGCCTGCATTCTGGTGCTACTACTGTGCACGGACAAAGTAAAGGATGTCATTGTCTCCAGGTCATTGCTTTGTACATGCAGCACATTGCAGCCACAAGTAACAGCCACCTGCGACGACACGCTGCATTCCTTTTCAGGTTGCGTGTTGGATGTGCCTTGGCTCAAGCTCAGGGTGGCTGGCTGGCTGAACGAGGTGCCCCTTGTGTTGAGGGTAATTACGCTCCTGACTGGTTTTTGTTTGTTTCTCGCCTCTCTGTTTCTTCTCTCCTGTGTGCTCTGCTTGGGGTTTGGTCCTCCCCTTCTTGGTGTCCTCCTTTGTTGGTGTTTGGGCTTCCAGGGATCTTGGTGTCTGAAGGTTGCCTCGTGGTTGTCCGCTGTCTGTGTGGTAGTCACATGAGTTTGGCCTGCCATGTTCGGTGAGTGATGCCATGGAGTCGTATGCCTGTCAACCGTATGTGATCCGGGTTGGAGCGCAAGCACTCCAAGTTCACGTTGCCAGGAGAGGGCAACTCACTGCACTTGCCACTTTAGGGACCAGTGATGTCGCAATGACCAGGCAGATGCAAGCCGGCGTCATCCTGCCTCACGAACTTGATGTTGCCGGTTGGTGCCAATACTTCCTGCCGGAAATACAACCTTTGTTGTGTCTGGACCACTCTGCCTTTTTGAGAAACAGCAACGCCGTCTGCTTCGCTCGGCAACCCACGGTTCGCTGTTTTCTCCTGCATGCATGGAGACCAGGCATCGGCACCATGCCGCATAGCAGTGCCCTCATGGGGCGAGCGGTGTCCACGCACAGTGCTTTGCCTGGTGACGCGATAGACCTTCCCCCTTGGGCGAGTGTTGTCACCGAACAAGGAGTGGGTAGGGAGACAGCCCTGTCTCCCGGGCCCGGGCACACTCCACCACCTAATCCACCTAGGGTCTGCTGGCCGAACAATAGTCCTCGCCCTCCCATACCGCCGATTCCTCCACGTGTTGGCGAGTACCCAGTGGGTGCGGTCAGTAGGATTGAGCCGCGACTTCCACATGGGAGGCCACCTCCCGCGCCAGTTGCAGCCGACCTGCCACCGTGGCAGGTCCCTAGCTACCCAGGTCCACAGGTCCTTGCTGCGACCGCAATGCAGGCTATATGCCAGCTTCGCACTCTCAGTGCTGACCATGCGCCGGGGCCTCCGGAGCCTGAGGACCTCGCGCAGGCACTAGAAAGTAATCAGAATTTCCCTGAGCCCACCCCTAGCGGCATCCTGCCATTGAGACTGGCCTCTGGAGCCATTTCCGGCGAACCGCCTGAGCCGCAAGGTCTCCACCCAGAGATCGACTACACTGCACTACTCGGCTGCCTACTTCCACAGCTCCGGGCTGCTGAGTCCGCAGGAGCCCATGTCCTGCTCTTAGTCACGGACAGTCGCTGCTTCTTGTCTATTCCGCATTTCCCCTACTTTGTCCGGCATTTGGTAGCACGCATGCAGTGGGAAGGCCCGTTTAAAGAGAGGTGGTTTCCCATCTTGGTAAACACCAAGGAAGCGGGGTTAGCTTCTGTGCACTTTACGTGGGCGGGGCCCGAAATTCTGGCAGTCCTCAGAGTCCTTGCGCCAGGGGTGGTCTTGATGTTGCTTGACCATGACACCTTGTTCACTGCCAGGTGGGAAGCAGAAGAGCTGCGAAGGTTTGCAGTCCTCGATCTACTGCCCAATACCCTCTCGACGGAGTCACTGGGCAGCATGGAAGTCGAGACGGACGAGACACAGCCCTGTGGCTCGCTTCCAGCCTCGCCGTGGAGTTGCTCGCCGGACGGGTCCATACCGTGTGGGGCCCGATCGCCAAACTCAATTGGCATGGTTTGTGCGTCCGAGGACCAGCTTGAAGCAAATGGGGGATTGGTCATCTTCTACCCGAATGCTCCGGACGGCAAAACTCCCCGGCCCCCTCGCTTTTGCATCCCTAGCAACGTCGCTAGTGCGGTGACCTCCATTGGTACTGCGTTGAGCCGAGCCCTGCAGCTAGTCATCATGCCCAGTGAAGTGCCCACTCCATTGCCTGGTATGCATGAGCAGGTGCCGTTGGACCAGATCCATTATCGGCAATGTCTACGCAACACCCCTCTTGCCGGAACCACTGCTCACAAGCATTCTGACTTTGTGTTTGCGTGGGCACTTTTAGGAAGATACATACATGAAGTTGCGTGGAAAGCGGCCGACCTTAATACTGGCCGGCCAGAGCCAGACATCCAGTTTGGCGCCTCCCCAGTCAGGCAGGTCAGAGGGGTCAAAACATGGGGACAAGGCCCGTATGAACAGGGATTTCTTCCCTTGCTCAGGGGCTACGGCGGCTTGCACTCCCGTTTGGCAATCCTACCTGGTCCTGACTTATTCATGGCGAACCGATACGCCGAGGTTATACCCCCTCCTTTTGTGCATGGATATGGTGCCAAAGGCAAAAACATCTTGCCGCAGTGGGGGAGTGTGGTACGGCTGCCTACTCTGCCCGAGTCGGTCTGGGGCAACGGGGACACCGTCCCTCTGTGGGCCTCTGTTGGGAAAAAGGGCAGTGGACCAGTGCGGCTCCAGCTCTTCCCTGGAGTCCTCATGTTTTGGAAGAAAGATGCCCTATCTTCCTGCAGGGCCACCCCGAAATGGCGCAGTCGACCCAATACCCCAACTGGGCCGCTTGCTCTTCTTGCTGCCGCTGCGCATGCTTGGCTGGCCCAGGTGGATCTGCCGTGGCCTCTCTTTGCTGCAGACATAAAGGTCACGCCGCTGGGCCTCAGTCAATACTGGGATGATGGACTTGCAATGCGTGTGCAGCAAGCCCTGGCAGCCTTTGCCTTTCCTGCCTACCAGTACCCGCCCCCAAAGCCTCACCTAACCCCCTCAGGGGAATGTCGGTCGCTCTTCATTAGCGGGATGCATGGGAAAGCCGAGAATACGCCCTCCACTGTGTCGGGTAGCATCATTCACACAGGCAATTCCTATGCATTCACTGGCTTAGAAATGGAAACAGTCCGGGACGACCAGGGCAAAAAAGTCCGATATGAGGACACACAACGCCCGTTGTTGCTTTCGACCAGCGGTAATGCCGCACATGCACTGCTGCTCCTGCCCCAAGCCGCCCAGCTGTGGGCACGTGCTCTGTATCCTCAGGTCGAAGGATGCGGTCTGCCAGCGGCGGTTCGTGCTAGAATCAGCTCGGTAGAAGCCTCCCTGACAATGTGCCCGGCCCTAGCTCACTTGCACATGCCACATACTGCTGCGCTGACCGCTCTGCATGTGTAGTGCTGGCGCGCATGCACAGTGAAGATGGTGAAAGAAATTCTAGCGTCTGATTATCTGGCAGCTTGGGTTGAACAGGAGGGCGCATTGTGCAAGCTATGTGCACTGGACATCCTAAGTGTGATTGCAGGAGTAGTTGTGACACTTGCCATCTCCGCAGAAATATGGCCAAAGCAGGATCATCAGTGGGTGCCCCTAGCGTAGTCTCTCGCCTGAAATGTTTTGCTGCTTGCTCGCAGACCTTATCCTGAGACGAACTCCGCGAGCTGCTTGAAGTCACTGAGGTTTGCAAGATATTTCTCACAGAACGTGTGGGTCTTCTCCAGAGCAACGCGGGGCAGCCCTGCCTTTTCCAGTACTCGTGCGACACAACCCCTGTCTCATCGAGGAAGTACTTGAACCAACAACATAAGAGTATGAAAGTGCGGCGTTCTTGCAAGACCACGTCAGAGTACTTTGTTCAGCAAGTGTTCGTGTGCATCCCTCAGCACGACAATGAGTACTGCCACACGATAATCTACCGAGACCCGTTGCCGCTTCAGCACGGCAAGACAATGAAGGCTTTGCTGTCTGCTGCACTCCGCTGTCCAGGCTTGTCATTGAATGGCATTGGGGCAGATGTGATTACTATCCACCATCAATGCCATGACCGTGCCGTGACGTTCGAGTTTGTTGCAGGCCTTTCGGGCTGGTGGTCAAAGCAAGCTGCGCTTGCATCAGCAACATCTGGGCTCGCGTCTGCCTGTTTTGAGGACGAAAGCCTTTTTGAGTGGCATACTTGGACGGGCTGCGCTGCCCATGATGGTCACAACAGCCTGAAGTGGGCGCACCAAGGGTTGTTCAATGATTCCAATATGCTAGAGAATTGCTACGTTGGCGTGATGGCCATGCGAGCATGCTTCTGCCACGCGGTCAGGTTCATGGCTGACTGGTTAGTGTCTGTGCTTCACCCGCGATTGTCGGAAGAGCTGCCTACAAAGCAAGACTTGTACGTTGTGTGGTGCGCGCTTGGTGTGGACCAAGATATTGCGGAGGTGCTTTCGCAGATGCAGCTGCTCTGGCTGGATGGGCAGCTGGTGGTTGCACAAAGCATTTTGGATGACAGCAACTGGCTTCAAGCCATCTCAACGTGTTTACTCAGCATATGGCGGCCTCCAAGTTTCACCACGTCCAGGTGGTGCACTGTTGGCGGCTCTTGCCGGGGCCTGCTGTGTGGATTGATGACTGGCTACCCGGAGTTTCTGAAGTGGATGCACCGTGCAGGCAAGATCGGAGACTATGACTGGCATGGCTGTCAGCGCTTGGATGCCAAAGCTTGGGAATTCGCGGCCGTCGTGGGACTGTCTTCTTTCGTTTCTGACAGCTTCTTGGCCAAAATTCTCAAGGATTCTCGAGTGGCCCGCACTCAGACCTCTCTTCGGGAAGTCCTGTGTAATGAGTTTCAGTTTTTGGATGTTTTGCCGCAGAAGCTTTGGGACTTGCTGTCCGCTCCGCTGCAGATGACAGCGCAAGTTCTGAGATCCAGTGTCATTTCTGGCGCTTTCATTTCCTGGAGTTTTCTTGAGTGGAGGGTCTTGTCCGTGGCTTCGTCCCTTCCATGGCGTCTATGCGCAGGTGATCCTGAAGCAAATTTGGATGAGTTTCTTCAGCGGGATGAGCCTGACAGCAACAGCCTGGCCAGCAAAATCTGGACTTTGGGACGGATGGGATATAATCGCGCGCGCCTTTTGCAGGCCGTGCATCTGCTTGGTCAGTGCTCCTGGACCAGTGCATTTACAGAGAAGCAGCACGGGTCTACCAGCGTGATCAAGAAGCGCCATCCAGACTATGGGGACGACCATTTGACTGCCAGGGCATTCATCCACACCTTTGCTCAGATGCTACCCTCGACTTCCTCGTGTGATCTTCGGCGGCAGCAGGTTGTACAGAAGCTTATCCGGACACTGGACAAAAACCCAAACCGGATCACTGGAAGGCAGGTATACCTAGCGCACATCATGCGCAAGGCTACGGAGTGGGAGGCCTCGAAAGCGCATCGGCCCCAGTACCAGCGTGCCACCATCATGAAGATCCATGGGAAGAACTGGCAAGCGCTCTCTGATAGTTCCAAGCAAGTCTGGGAGCAACGGGCTGCTGTCGACAGAAGCCAGGCTAGGCAGTCCCGACAGCAGCAGTGTGACACCCTGACGCAGCAACTGCACTTGCTGCGGGAAACCAGCGACGCTGCAGGCAGCGGAGGGGCCTTCAGCAGCATGCTGATTTCACAGTGCCGCTTGGCCGCTGGTGAGATTCAGAGGCTGCAAGCCATGGTCCAGGACTCCAAGCTTACGGTGACCGATGTCGCAAGAAAGCGTGCCTGCGCTTTGCAATGCCCTGCCCCACTGTCCCAACAGGAATCCGAGGAGTGCGTGGAGCGCACGCTCATCGACCGGACTAGTTCTGATGACATGCCTCCCATGGCACGTCGCATCTGCCAGATGAGAGGCCACTTTGTTCAGGCAGTCTTTTGCATTCAGCACCCGGACGCTGCCAGGTTCTATCGGTTCTTGTTTGCTATGCTCAACCCAGTCAAGCTCTTTCTGCTGGAGCTGTGCGACCTGGAATGTGCTCAGCCGACGCTAGTTCACAGTGCCGCCTGCTTGGATGAGCAGTGGCGCCATGCAGTGCCCTGGCAGTGGTCGGTCTTGCCTGGGTGTTTTGCTTCCTCCGAGGTCTTCCTGGTGCCCGACAACGTCGAGATTGGGGTCTTCATGCACAGCTGGTTCGCCTCGGAAGGCCGCCTCTGCAGTCGTGATGTTCTGCAGCCCCTTGACCTGATATTGGACGCGGCTGCTTCCGAGAAGGGTGCCCAGGAGCGTGTTCCGAAGCCGGCTCGGGAGCCTGCCCCGCCGGAGCCGGACGCCGATCTGGCTGCGCAGTATCCCTGGCTGCGAGGCTTTACGGCTGCAACGGCGTCCAAGAGAAAGCGTGCACCTTCTGACACTGCGCCTGAGGTTCCTGGACAATCGTCCCTCGAGTCTCCTGTGGATGAGTGTGAGGCTGTTGACAAGGCCGCTGCTGCCGAGGACGAGGCTTACAACAGCCTCTTTGAGGACCTGGAGGATCAGCGTTGTGCTGTGCACGCTGCTTTCGATACGCTGGCCGACCAATTTCGCACCAGCCTGCTCGGGGGTGATTGGCAGCTTCGGCGCACTGGCAGGCTGGTCTATGGAGTGCGGGTAGATGTCAAGGCCGGCTCGGCTGTGGCTGATCTCTGCTCCACATATTCTCTCAACAAGTCGGCTAGCTTCGAGCAATCCGTTTATGGTGACGAGTATGGCCAGGCTCTCGGCAAAGTCTTTATACATCGCCTGTCCTTCCTGACGCAAGTGTGGGAGGACCTTGGCAGACCTGTGAATGGGATTCCTGAAGAGAAGTTGCTCGGCTACGTGCTCACGCCTGATCTGGAGGCGTCACTCGCGGGTGCAACAGGGCGAGTGCAACAGCGACTCAAGAAGATTCTGGCACTTGCTCCGAAAGCATCTGCTTCCGCGAAAAACGATGTGTTGCTGTTTGCTGCTGCTCCGTATGCTTGGGAAATGCTGCGAGTGTCGCCGCCTTGGGGGTGGTGCAAGGCTACATCCGGGTCGGGAGGAGGGGGGGAGAGTGTGGCTTGGTGGGGGAAGACAGTGGTGAGGGTGAGATTCGAGGTGGATTTTTGGGCGTGGGCAGTGACACTGGGGGGAAAAACTCGCCGCGTTCTCCGCCGCCGACTCCGCCGCGCCATCCGCGCTTGTTTGCCGTGGCATTTTAATGGCTCACGCCTCCGCCGCCCTGGCCCCCTCCGAGCCAGAACCCCCCCCCCCCCCCGTAGTTTTTCTGGGTAAGATCTGTTCAAGAACGCCGCGCCGACCGATGTTGCAAGCTGCCAGTGTAGTTGTTCAAGCTCTGACCCGCACACACTTGTTATAGCTGTAGGTGCCCATGTCCGCCAGTCAGCCAGGGATGCTTTTGCGAGATCTGTCGCAGTCCGGGTTTGGGGTTCAGGCTTAGGGGTCTCGGGTTTAGGGTTATAGAGGTCGAGGTTTACGGCCTACAGGGCTAAGGGTCGCAGCTGCTGCGTGCGTCTGATGTTTGAATCCAGGCGCTCTGACGCAAAGAGAGTGGCATGCTCGCTGCACGTGTGTTTGCACGTCCTCCCTTGCGCTCTCACTCTGCTGCGCAGCCTCCCTAGTGTGTGCCCCGAGTGTAGCAGACTTAGCAGCCCCTGTAACCGTGCTTCGTAGGCTCTCGCCATGTCGGTGGCTTCCAGATCGCGCACTCCTCCGCGGGCCCCCTCGTTGCTCGCAGCAGCTTGGCACTCCGACAAGGAGAGCGTCAAGCAACCACGTCCGAAGAGGCCCATCAACATCGACAGTCAAGTTCGCAAAGCCATCACAGACAACCTGCGTTCCATGTCCGCGTCCGAGCTCGATGGCCTGGTGGTGGAGGGTCTCACCTTGAGACAGAGGCTCAAGCGAGACAAGACGCAGGCTGCTGCCTGCGAAGGCAGTGTTCACTTTGGCAAGCACTACTATGCCAAGCTCCGTTCCATGTACACCGACAGGAACAGTGTGCAGGCAAAGCTTCGGCCAGACACTTCCTTGGAAGTCCAGCCGGCTTTGGTGCAGGCAGCTACGGCTGCAATGCGCCACCCCCCCAACCGAGGTCCCATGGTGCAGTTCTTGGAGCGGGCTCTCAGCCTGAACCAGGCTGAGGTATGCGGGGTCCTGCGCTGGACTTTGACCTTGCACCCTTCCGGCAGTGCGGATCAGCTCCAAGCTTGCCAGAGCGTGGTGGCCTGTGTTGCACGTCTCCAGCTTCAAGCGTCTGTGCCAGAGGAGATCGCCTTGATGTACAGCAAGTTCGACGAAATCCTCTTGCAGGCTAGGGCTCCGGGGCTTCGTCTGTAGGCTATAGCTGGTTGTGGTGCACGGGCTCTGGGCCCTGAAGCTCTAGACCCAAGAGCGTTTCGCAGTATCGACTTACGACAAGTTGTTCGTGTTCATGGCCGTCATGTTGTGTGTTGCCTGCTTTTTTTTGGACAGCAACGGGACCGTAACAAAGTGGCGCTTTTTTTTTGTTTCTTGATCTACCTGATGTCGGCTTGAGAACATGTGGCATTCTCACCTGCACCTTGAACGCCCGGACACTGCAACTTGCAAGTTTTGCCCGCAAGTCTAGTCCGCAGTCCTTGTTGAGCTTCCCCTGCTTCGGTCAGGCGTTCCTCTCCTACGCAAAGGCTGGCTTGGGGCCTGCGGAGTGGCTCGCAAACCATGAAGACGTGTGGCCCCTGGTGCTCCCCAAGGCTGCAACGCAGAAGGTCCTCTCTCTCGGCCTCGACGGGTCGTGGATGGATGTGGGAGAGGAGCTGGCGGAGATAACATCCAGTTCCTCGCTTGGCATGCAGCTCTTCGGTTTCGCCTCCAAGCAAGTGGCGGGTCTTCGCATCGACAAGCTTGTGGAGTCCCACGTGGAGAAGGCAATGAGCAGGGGCGCAATCACGCAGTCTGTGCTTGCTGAAGTTCGCAACACGGCCATGCTCGAGCTCAGCAAAGTGGCGGAGACGGAGGCCCTCAAGGACCGGAGGCAGGTGACAATCTTCTACAGAGGATGTGGCATCACTGCCAAGGTTTCCTGTGTCGCGGAGCATTTCGATTGCGCGCTGCAGGCAGCTTTGCGTTCGGCTGCTGCTTCTGCAGGCAGCATCCCCTGCTTGCCAGCAGAGAAGCAGCTATGCGAGGGATCCCCTGGCCATGCGGGCACCAAGATCGATGCGAGCTTGCTCAAACACGCAAAGGCCTCACGAAACATGGCGCTGGGCTTGGCGAAGGCAGACGACTGCAAGAATGGAGAAGCTTTGAAGGCCTGCCCTAAACCCTGTACCCTGAACCCATGCAAACCCAGAGCCTAAAGCCCCAGACCCTGAACCCTCAAACCTAACCCCTTAACCCCTAAACCCATTCGAATCCCTGGGCCCGGCACCCTGAACCCAAGAAGAAACCCTGCAATCTCAAGGTGCGTATGGGTGTGTTTCTGTTTGTGCGTCCGAGCTGAGAGGAAGGCTTGTGTGCTACTTCCTAAGCCCTGCCCAATCCCAAATAGTTGCAGGGCCACCGTTTAGGGTTTAGGGTTTCCGGTTTAGGGTTAAGGGTTTGGGGTTTAGGGTTGAGGGTTTAGGGTTTAGGCTCGCCATGTTGCTGACATGTCCCTTGAGGAAGTTTTGGAGGCATCACGAGCACGCTTAACGGCACTGGACAAGCATGTTTGGATCGACTTAGCCTTTGTGACACATCTTGCTGGAGAAGGTGGCCTCAAGAAGCTCCAGACCATCTACATCAACGAGTGCCTGCCTTCCAAGGATAGGCTGTTGTCGCTCAAGAAAGCGGTCCAAAACAGCAATGAGCTCATGGCGTCCGACCTTTACCGCTATGCCTCCGAGGGTGCGCAGGGAGTCATCTACGCAGCGCATGCAATGCTGGATCGTCTTGTGCACGGCACAGCGGTGAACATGGACATGAACTCGTCCGACTTCCTCAAAGAGGTATGGAACTCCTGCAGCTATTTCATTGTCCACCTTGGCGAGCTCGAGACAAAGTACCACAACAACGGGCTTCTCATCATTCCGGACGGTGCCACAGTCACTGTGGGCAAAGCGGCGTTGCTTCAGAAGTGGCAGGCTGTTGAGTCGGAGGCCGTGGAGAACTTGGGCTTGCAGCACATGGAGCCGTTCGTGCTGTGGGGTCACATGCTAACCGAGGACCAGCGACAGAAGGCTCAGTGCAAGATCGAGCACATCATGAAATCTTTGAAGGGCAAGAGGAAGGCTGTTCCTAAGGCGCCGGCAGCGCCCAAAAAGGCTGCTGTCAAGAAGGCTTCGGTGTCTGCGCAAGCAGAGGCCCAGGAGGCCGCCTTGTCGCTCTTCGCCTGAGCCCTCTGTCAGTGTTGCACTGGGGGAGGTTTTGGGAGGTGTTCAGTCCTGAGCTTTGGTTACGTGGTTGGGTTTCTTACTGCTTAGAATAAATCTAGGACGTGTTCTGCAATAATTGGTCCTCACACCTTCCGGGGAGTCAGCAGCTGACGCTGAAACATAGGGGCTCGGGGGCGCATGCGAGAAGCTGCTCAGGGGCTGAGCGGTGCATGTGTACATACCAGGATCTCGGTGCACGCAGCTTGGACCATGAAAACATCGTGCTTGAGCACTATCGCAATCCACAAGGCACCAACAGCCCTAGTTTGTTCACCCACTTCTCCTTTATTTCCCGAAGGAACTCGAAACCCATGTTGCCTCAAGTAGTAAGTTGAAGTAGGTACATGTCAAGCCTGCAGTTGAGCTGTCAGTGTTCCTTGTATGTCATGCCTGTAGAAAAAAAATCCTCTCGAAAAAAACATGCCGCAAGTGTGGCAACCTGCCGGACCTACATGTGGGCCTCGCCGCGGGGAGAGCTGGCGAGTGCAAACTGTGCGTTACGGGTTTCTCTGCTGGGTCGTATACGGGCGCTGCTGTGGCTATCGCTTGGCATGAGCGCCAAAAGCTTCCTGACTGCAAGGGCGATTTTGTGGGCGGCATTGCCATGCCACGGGCCATGCTGCAATATATCCTGGGTTCGGAATTGCGGCACGCTGTTAGTCTTGTCCATCATGAGAGCGACCAGCTTTGTATCTTCCGGCCCAGCCAGGCAGCAAGGATGCAAGCGATTGGCGCGGGAGCGCGTCTCTACTACTTCACTGGACCTGAGTCGCTTGGCAGTGGTGGACACTCTTATGGTCACTTTGTCCTATGTGCATAAGGAATTGACTAAAAAGATTTGTGGCCTGGCCGACCCCCGGATGGATCGCACAGTGCGGGCAGGTTTGATGGGGGTTGCGTGTGGCTCTGTCCAGCTTTCGGATAAGTCTAAAACTTTCATCAACTCCGTGCTGGGACGGCAAATCAAACGCCCCGATCTGGAGGCGTTTCTCCGGATACCTTCCACTGAGAACCGGAGCATTGCCAGTCTCCGTGCTGACTGTACCCAAGTCCTCCTAACGGATGCCAAGCCGCATCTGGCTGATTTGCCGCCCCCGTATCATGAACTTGGTCCCACGATGAAGCTTGTTTTGGGTATGTGGCTCCCCCACCTGTCGTTAGAACGCCTGGTTGACATGCTGGGTTATCAGTTTTTAGCCATGGCCTCGGAAGCAGAAATCGAGGAGGAGCCCTCGGAACAGTATCACTACCCAGAGCAAGCTGCGGTCAAGCGGGCCGCCACCCCTGTGGCGATAAAGCCCGGCACGCATACGTGGCCAATCTGCCTTCTCCATCGAGTTTACCCACGAGCGTCGGTCATGCTCCTTACACCGGAGTTGGCGGATGTCCCTGACTGGGCTACAAAGTGGTTTGCTGTCGCTGGTAAAGTGCCGGCCAAGGGCACTGCTTTGCTGGTTACCTTGAGAGAAGACAAGGGAGATGTGGCCTACCCAGGCATGTTTATAGAGCTCCTTGCCCCGAAGAAGCTTTCCACCGGCCCTGGCGAAAGTAAGGCCATGCAGCCAGTCAATATCACCATTGCCCTGCTCTTGACTGATGAACAGCACAACCAATTCGCGCAGCGACCCTCATTGCCGAGAGTCAGCCAGCTTGAAGTTCTGCCCGGAGGAGCCTCTACCCCGCTTTGGGATGCCCTGTTACACATCCCTAGGGAAAGGCAACATGTTGCCTTGGGCGTTCCGCTAGAAGACTCGCCTCTTGATGCCATCCGGCAGCCACATTGGTTGCCGGGCTTTCTCACGGATCTAGTGCTTGTCCTCATTATCGGGCTGGTGGTGAGAGGGAACTGGCACGACACATGGGCACAGCTCATTCACCCGGAGGTCTGCCAAGTCTTCAGAGGCAAGCACGCCACGCAAGCTGCGCAGGCATCGCCTACTGCGGGTCCGGGGGCTTCCAACACCTTGCAAAGCATCCTTAACCTTTGGCTTGCGGAGGAACAAACCTATCGCACAGAATGGACGCCGACGCTGCTGAGTGGCGTGTTAGCCACGCTGCCTGACTCTCCGCTGCCCGGCCAGGAGGACGCCCGGACTCCTGCGCTCTGGCATGCGGAGCGTCTACGCATGTCACAGGACTCGTTGAGCAACGAGCACGATCCGAGGACTCGCGCCAGCATCTTTGCGCTCGCAGTTGGTCCCGCCTTCCTTACGTGCCTCTGTGATACCTTTTGGGGGGCGGATGGACACCTGGCAGCGCTGCTGGGAGCGTGCTCGTACGGCTTGGCCGCTAATCGTACTTCTGTATTCATAACGGGGGCGCCTGGCAGCGGGAAGACACGATCCTGCGCGTTTCTAGGAGTTCTTCTTGCGTGCCTGACGAACCGGCTCACCCTGTACACCGCTCATGGCAATGAATCGGTTCGTGCCTATGTCGAAGCGGTTGATAGGCTCACGACTGCTAGCAATGAATTTGTTCGCAGCCGCATCGTTCGCATACCGGGTAACAAGGAGAAGGACACGCATAAGCTCCCCTTTGATGTGCACGATTTGTACCGGGGGCTACTTGTAGCCACGACGCATGGTACGATTGTGGCAAGGCTTAGCTTTCCCTACTCGCAGCTCATTAACCGTTTAAAGGATGTTGAGTTGCTCCTCCGAGATGAAGCCCAGCAATTGGGCACACCGGGTTCCAACACCATCTTGGCGCACATCAAGCATGCACTCGATGTCATGATTGGCGACCACAGACAGCCCGCTGGAGGATCGCGGCCCAATTACCACTTCGTCACGGAGTTGTTGGAACAAAAGACTTGTGGTCTCAATGCGGTCCCTGCCGACCTCCACACGCCAGCCACCTTGCCTGCTGCCCTTTTGCGGCAAACGGCCCAAAGTTCCGGCCCGTGGAAAAAGGGGCAAGGCGAGATGCCCTCTTGGGGCACGCCCCACCGTTCCTCTGGAGCGTCAGAAGTGTTTTTCTCAGTGTTCGCTAATGGAACTCGCATAGAGGACATCTCCTACTACAACCGCTGCTCGTACATGTATGGCCTCCTGAAGAACGAGGAGTGGTGGCTGAACCGGCACATCCAGGGCTTCCTGGCGGACGGCGGGGGCCACGCCGCACCCATCCCGGCCTCGGGCTCCCGCACCGTGCTCATGAGCCCGCACCTCATCGGCATCCTGAATTGCGGCAAAATGTTGCCTCCCGAGCTCAATCTCGTGCTTCAAATCACCTTCTGCGACCCCACGGACGGGGCCCGCAACGTCAGCGGGAGCCAGGACTACACCATCGAGAACGTGAAGCTTTACGCCTCTCAAGTTACCCTCGACTCGGCTCTTCGGGAGAGCTTCCAGAGAATCATGACCAGCGGCCGCAGCCTGGTTTTCAGCTTCCCGACCATCCACACGCAGCTGTCGAGCATCCCCGCAGGGTCCACCAGCTACAACATCGTCGTTAGTCGTGCATTCACCAAAATGTTAGGCGCTTTCGTGACGTTCAACAAGACCACGGAGGACCACGTGGACAATTTCGAGTACCCTGGAGCGAACGCGAACCGGAACCTCAAGGGCCAGCTGCAACTGGGCGCTCTCCAATATCCTAGGACGGCCGAATGGCATCACTTTCTCGAGATTCTGGCGGGCACGTACGACTCGAAGCTGCGCAACATGCGCATCCGGGACAACCTGTTCGGGAACACGCAGTTCGTTGCGGCCTTCCCCGTGGAGCGTGTGCCCAAGCATCCTTTGAGCGGCATCTCAACACGCTCGGGCGACCTGTGCCGCTTCAGCTTCAGCAACATGGAGGCGGACCGCGCGGACCAGTGTTTTGTGCACATGCTGTCATATCAGCTCTGTACTTTGAGCTCGGCGGGCGTGTCGAGCCTCGACTGATAGTAAAGCATGAGTCTTTTCGAGTCGACCATCACCGGGAACATCCTCAACGATGGCCAGACCCCCATCACCACCATCGAGATGCAGGGCATCTCTGCAGGGCAATTGGCCACGGTCCTGACGGCCTATACGCCCCTCACGGACACGGCCGCCAACACCGCCTCCATTGGGACCAACTCGGCCGCCGTGGCCGCGCTGCAGACACAGGTGGCCGCCACCCCACCGCCTCCTGACCTCGCGCCCTATGCGCTGGCAGCCGATTTGGCAGCCGCCGAGGGCCTCATCGCTGCCAACCAGTCTTCCATAACCACCCTCAGCAGCAGCCTCACCACGGGGCTCGCGGGGAAAGCGAACCAAAGCGCACTGGACGCGCTGCAGCTGGACGTCAACTCCAAGAGCACGCCCGCCTTCGTGGACCTGAAGCTCGCCAACCATCCCACTAACGCTTCCATGAACAGCGCCATCACCAGTGCCGACAACGCAGTACTTGCGCAGGTCGCAGCCACCTATGGGCTGAAGAGCACGCAGGACCAGCTGGCCCTCGACGTGGCGGCCCGGCAAACAGCCGCTGACGTCGACCAGAAAATAGCGACGGCTCTTTTGGACCGGCCCACAACCACCGACCTCAGCAGCACAGTGGCCCTGCGCACCACGCCCGCGGATGTCTCGCAGCTCATCGCTACGGCCCTTCTTCCTTTCGTGCAGCATGGCCATCCGAGACGGGAGGCTCGACGCCGCCGAGGCGGCCCTGGCGGTGCTGCAGGCAGCGGGGCCTTTTGCGACGGCGGCGGACCTCTCCGCTTCCGAGACAAGCCTGCAGTCTGCCATCGACGCGCTCAACTCGGCGCTGGCTGCGCTCACCACCGGCGGGGGCACGAACCTCGCCAACGCCCAGGCGTGGCCCGGGCAGACGACCTGGGACCTCCTGTTGGGCACCAACACCATCCGCAAGTGGCACTTCAATGCGCCCCTGAGCGTCACCCTCGAGAACGACAACTTCACGCTGAGCCTGGCCTGCGACGCGTACACGCAGGGAGAGGTCAATGCCCTGCTGGCCCCCCTGGCCAGCGAGTCCTGGGTGCTGGCCACCCTGGGCAGCTATTACGACTCCGGGGAAACCAATGCAGCAATCACTGCAGCGCTGGCGGCCTACTACGACTCGGCCCACGCAGCGATTGCTACGGCCGTGGGCGGCA
This sequence comes from Symbiodinium natans, assembly GCA_905221605.1. Classification (NCBI taxonomy): domain Eukaryota; class Dinophyceae; order Suessiales; family Symbiodiniaceae; genus Symbiodinium; species Symbiodinium natans. The sequence continues at coordinate 63,479 of CAJNDS010000293.1, read as the reverse complement.
TCGACCTGAGCGCATACGTGCCGTGGACCGGGATTCAGGCGCCCATCCTGAACGAGATCGCTATAGCACTCGCGTCCTACTACGACTCCGCGCAAGTGGACGCCCTCATTGCGGGCGCAGCTATTTCCAACGCACCCGCCTGGAGCGGGAACACCACCTGGGAGCTGAGTGCCGTGGACGCCCTGAACGTTTCGCAGTATGCCATGCAAGCCGACATCGACAGCTCCATCGCCTCGGAGCTCACTAACTACTGGGACCAGGGCGAGACCTCGGCGGAGATCGCGAGCCAGATCAGCTCCTCTGGGCTCCTCACCGAAGTGCAGGGCGATGCCCGGTATCATCCCGTCAACGGCAACGCCGGAGGCGGAGGCATCATCCCTATGGTGCTCGACAACTTCACGCCCAGAATGATAAGGGCGCTGCTACCCCAGGCACCCCTGGGAGCGAACCTCATCCTCGGCAACTCCGCCACGGTGCAACTGACCTGCGACTGCTACTCGAAGAGCGAAAGCGACGGGAGATACTTCTCCAACACCGACTACACACCTCTCGACTCCCGGTACCATGTGGTCAATGGGAACGCGGGGGGCGGAGGCATCATCCCTATGGTGCTCGACAATTTCACGCCAAGAATGATAAGGGCGTTGCTGCCCCAGGCGCCCCTGGGAGCGAACCTGATCCTCGGCAACTCCGCCACGGTGCAGCTGACCTGCGACTGCTACTCGAAGAGCGAATCGGATGCGCGCTATGCGCTGGCGGGGGCACCGCCCGCGGACCCCCTGCTGGTCAACGACGTGCGCGCCAACGGAGCGGATTTCTTGACGCTGCGGGGCGGCAGCCTGGGCATCGAGTTCGAGGCTTCCAACGGGGCCGCCGTGGCCGACCTGTCCTCGAGCCAATTCAGCCTCAAGACGGGGGTCAACATGCTGACCATGGGCCGCATCTTCGCGGACTCCAGCCTGGGCATCGCCACGGCCGGCAGCTTCCAGGCGGACACGGTGGAGCCCCTGCTTACCACCAATCAGTTCCTCAACCTGAAGGCGGGCACCGTGTCTGTGCGTGTCACGGACCAGGCGGACCAGAGCCTCTGCACCTTTGCCACGTCAGAGGTGCACTCGGTGGCCCCGCGGCTGCGAGTGGACACGGAGCTCTACATCGACGACGCCACGGGCACAGCCACGGGGCTGGTGACCAATGCCATCTCCACGCGGGTCCAGGACACGCAGCTCACCATCACCGGCGGCTCCGGGGGCACCGTTGTTACCGGCGCACTGGATGTGCAGGGCACGCCGAGCCCGGGGAGTGTGGAGCTCAGCACGGAGCTGCGGGCGCCCACGGTGCGGGCGAGGTCTCGATGCTGGATTCGATTCTCTGTATGAGCATCGTCAAACCGAAGCAAGCCGAGACAGTCATGCAGGCCGCCGGGCTGAAGGCCATTGTCGGACCGGCTATCAACCTCTCGCTCTGTTCATCCATGCGCCTCCCTCCTGAGATTGCTGCCATTCTATACGCATGTCGGTACTCGACTGGGCGATGACGATATGAGCCTACTTGAAGCCTGCCAAACCGCACCAGATTTCCCGCTGACTGGCGCGCCCACCACTTGGAGCCTTGTGACGTTTCGGACCTTCCTCATGAATCACATAGGGTCCCTTAAACGCTTCTTCGGCGCTATCACCACGGCTTGCTCCACTGGCCCCACATTTGGGATAGGTGTCTTTGTGACTTGTCGGGCTTCTGGATTCCTGTTTAGTAGCGAGGCAGGGTTTGCCCGAGCCACCTCCTCCTTCACGAGAGGACTTGGGGCTTTGGTTTTCGTGGCGCCGCACTACTCTGATGGTATAGGTGCATGCTTCCAAATGGCGGCCTGCGCAACCGGAGGCCTGATTGAATGCGCGGAATATGTGCGCACACAAGCCAGCTTGTGGAGCATGGATGGCCCTGGCGTTGCAAAGGCATTACACAAGCAAGCCTTCCGAGAACGGACAGTAGCCAGCATCGTGCTGCCCGCGGAACGCAAAGTAGGGCTGGACCTTTGTGAAGCCCCACCCCTGCATCAAGCGTGGGCCTTGAAGGCCACCTGGGGAGACAAGCGGGAAGTTCTTTACCGCACACTTAAGCAAGAAGGATGGGGGAGCCCCTCTTTCACTTCCAACTCCTACTCGGGCACCATTGCTAGTCTGCAAACGCGCGGCTTCGTCCTGGAGCCCTTGCCCAATGCTGTGTATTGTGTCCCCTTCCAGCCGGTGAGGGAAGGAGATGGGGTCGCCCAGTACCTCACCTGCTTGCTAGGGGATACCAGCATTAGGACGCCCAAGCGGGGATCTGCTCAACGCGCTGACCCGGCTTTCGAACACAAGGCCGGCGTAATGCGAGCCCCCCGCGGTCTTCACCTCCTACCTGTTCGTACGGGTAAGGCTGCCTCCGAAACTGCGATTGATGTGGACTCTCCGGGAAACAGCCCTGTGCCCGCGAGTAGTCACAGTCCCGACGTGGTAGCTGCTACTGTAGTCGAGGTTCTTACGCCGCTGCAGTCACCAGCCCAAAGCGAGGCTATCACCAACGCGCGCCATGGTGAGCGGTGGGGTACACCATGGCTCAAGCCTCGGGCCGCGGGGGGCTCCATTGCGGCGGCTGTCAGCCCACCTCCGGCAGCTAAACGGGACGTTTCCCGAACACCCTGCGGCACCCCAACGCGGGAGAGAGGACCACTGAGGACGGAGCTTGCAACGACAGAGCCTGCAGTTGTGCCGGCCGTGAGTCCTAGTGCTCTGGATGCTTGGGATCGGAGGGAGTAGCGCCGCCTCGTGTCCACCCCGTAGTGGAGGCAACATTAGGGACCCACCGCCTGGCGTACGACGTCCACCCAGCCCCCGGACACGGCCCATGCACGCAACATTTCCGGAGGGGATTAGGACGGTCGAGGCATCACAGCCCCCTTGCACTAAGTCTCCCACGGACTCACTTGGCCTGACGGAACCAAAATCGTATCTCCCTATGCCTCCCCATGGCCCGACGCCCATCCCCGCCAGGCCTGTGCCCGCTGTCCAAGCTCGCAAGGAAAGTCGGCCTCTCGTTTTGGACAAAGACGGCTCTCAGCATCTGGAACCGCCAAAAGCCAAGCCTCGAGGGCCTAGCGAGCCCAGCGGCACCCGCGACCCCAGCGCCCCAGCCTGTGCACCCATCATGCAGAGCAACACAGGCTCGGTCTGTGATCTCATGTGGCGCGCACTTGCAGCGGGACATCACTTTGGTAAGAATGTCAAACCTCGGCCCTACATGAGCCTGCGTGACTCGCAACACCTCACAACACACTGCCAGCAGCTTCGGGCATATAGGGCCTATGAGGTGTTTTTGAACGGCATACCGAACCAGCTGCAAGACTCGGAGATGCTGATCGGAATTGCGGACACGCTACTGCATCTGCCTGAAACGTTTCCGGCGGCGTATTTGAAGGTTTATGACCCTATCATCACGCAGTGTCTTAGACTGTCGGACCAGGCCATCTTCCTGCGCACGGCGGCGACCGGGCCGGCCAACCTCATCGTGGAAGCCAACACGGGCGGGGCCAATGATGGGGAGGTGATTGTGAGCGGACGAGAAGCTGAAGCACAGCGTGGAGCCCGCGGGGCTCGAGGAGCTGCAGGAGCTCTTCGACGCCGTGGCGCCCAAGTGGTACCGGAGGACCGACGGCAGCCAGAAGCGCACGCTGGGCTTCATCGCGAATGAAGTGCAGGAGACGGGGCCCGTGGGCCAGGCGCTGTGCGGCAAGCTCGTGGACGAGGAGCTGGGGGAGCTCGTGACGCTCGACTACAACCGCATGTGCTGCGTGCTGTGGGGTGTCTGCCAGGGGCTCCAGGCCCGTGTGGAGGCCCTGGAGAAGAAGGGCAAGAAGCGGGGTCGCTCGTGATATAAAATGGACGCGGAGAACGTGAACCTATTCCGGCAGCTCGCCGCGGACTTCTCGGTCCGCGATGTGCGGAAGCTGCACCAGCTGGCACGGCGGGAATTCCCGAACCGGCCGGGCATGACCCATGCCCGAGCCGCGCGAGCTTTGCGGGACGACGTGGCCAGGCAGATTTTGGCCCCCAAGCCCCGGTCTTTAGGCAAAGAGTGCAGCCGAGGGCCCCAACGATCGGCTGCAAGCTGATTTGATCGACTTCAACGTCAACACTCGGGGGGCCAACAAGTACGGGCTGATTGTCTCAGACGTTTTCACCCGAGAAGCAGTGACCAAAGCCCTGCCCGATAAGAAGACAGAGACAGTCTCGGCAGCAGCCCGGGAGATCATCCCGAAGCTGGTGGAGGAGGAAACCAACTATGTTGTGTCCACGGATCAAGGGGTTGAATTCAATGGCCTGGAGGGGGCGCTGCCGTGTGGAGCACCAAAAATCCACCATGTTCCGATTGTACCAAGACAATGCCAAAAAGTTCCAGCACAACATGCAGCTCACCCGGCGCAGACAAGAGAGACTGGAGGAGATGGGGGCCTTCCGGGCCCCAACCAATGCGCGACGAAGCTTCGAGCCCCAATATGGAACCGCCAAGGATGTGGCATCCTACGACAGCATGGTGGTCAGGGCCACCGATGGCTCCGAGACCTTACTAAAGCATGCCTTACCCGTGCCCCGCGGGAGCGCAAGACTCACTCGCCCACCAGTACCACTGGCAATCAGGCAACTGCGAGACTTCAATCCAGGGCCTGCTGCCCCGCCCTGATTCTTTTTATGCATGATAAATGAGCTCTGAGCTGTCAGCTGCCTGTGAAGCTGTCATGCAAAATCCTTCTAAGCAAAATCTGGTTAACCTGCTAGATTGTTGGTCACCACAATGGAAGCATCGCGGACGCCAACGAGGCATTGGCTCGGGATCATATGACATTTACTGCACCCTAGGACTGCATGCTTTTGGAGGCAACACCCCTTGCATGTCGAAAGCATCCGCCATAAAAGAAGCATGTGTCGCAGTCAATCATTTCTTGCAAGATCGCTTTCCAAACGGAAAATGGACTTTCCTCGCAGTGATTCTGAACCCTCACATAGGACTTCACCGCGACATGGGGAACATGATTGGCATGCCAAATTATGCAATCGCACTGGGTAGCTTTGCTGGAGGCAAAGTCTGGATTGAAGATGAACAAGGCACGTCACTGGACGAAGTTGTGATGAAAAACAAAATTCATCAGCTTCGCGTCCTGGATGAACATGCACGACAATCCAGTGTCCCCACAAAGTCGAGCCACATGAGTTTGGCCTGCCATGTTCGGTGAGTGATGCCATGGAGTCGTATGCCTGTCAACCGTATGTGATCCGGGTTGGAGCGCAAGCACTCCAAGTTCACGTTGCCAGGAGAGGGCAACTCACTGCACTTGCCACTTTAGGGACCAGTGATGTCGCAATGACCAGGCAGATGCAAGCCGGCGTCATCCTGCCTCACGAACTCGATGTTGCCGGTTGGTGCCGATACTTTCCGCCGGAAATACAACCTTTGTTGTGTCTGGACCACTCTGCCTTTTTGAGAAACAGCAACGCCGTCTGCTTCGCCCGGCAACCCACGGTTCGCTGTTTTCTCCTGCATGCATGGAGGCCAGGCATCGGCATCATGCCGCATAGCAGTGCCCTCATGGGGCGAGCGGTGTCCACGCACAGTGCTTTGCCTGGTGACGCGATAGACCTTCCCCCTTGGGCGAGTGTTGTCACCGAACAAGGAGTGGGTAGGGAGACAGCCCTGTCTCCCGGGCCCTGGCAAACTCCATCACCTAATCCACCTAGGGTCTGCTGGCCGGACAATAGTCCTCGCCCTCCCATACCGCCGATTCCTCCACGTGTTGGCGAATACCCAGTGGGTGAGGTCAGTAGGATTGAGCCGCGAATTCCACATGGGAGGCCCTCCCGCGCCAGTTGCAGCCGACCTGCCACCGTGGCAGGTCTCTAGCCACCCAGGTCCACAGGTCCTTGCGGCGACCGCAATGCAGGCTATATGCCAGCTTCGCACTCTCAGTGCTGACCATGCGCCGGGGCCTCCGGAGCCTGAGGATCTCGCGCAGGCACTAGAAAGTAATCAGAATTTCCCTGAGCCCACCCCTAGCGGCGTCCTGCCATTGAGATTGGCCTCTGGAGCCATTTCCGGCGAACCGCCTGAGCCGCAAGGTCTCCACCCAGAGATCGACTACACTGCACTACTCGGCTGCCTACTTCCACAGCTCCGGGCTGCTGAGTCCGCAGGAGCCCATGTCCTGCTCTTAGTCACGGACAGTCGCTGCTTCTTGTCTATTCCGCATTTCCCCTACTTTGTCCGGCATTTGGTAGCACGCATGCAGTGGGAAGGCCCGTTTAAAGAGAGGTGGTTTCCCATCTTGGTAAACACCAAGGAAGCGGGGTTAGCTTCTGTGCACTTTACGTGGGCGGGGCCCGAAATTCTGGCAGTCCTCAGAGTCCTTGCGCCAGGGGTGGTCTTGATGTTGCTTGACCATGACACCTTGTTCACTGCCAGGTGGGAAGCAGAAGAGCTGCGAAGGTTCGCAGTCCTCGATCTACTGCCCAATACCCTCTCGACGGAGTCACTGGGCAGCATGGAAGTCGAGACGGACGAGACACAGCCCTGTGGCTCGCTTCCAGCCTCGCCGTGGAGTTGCTCGCCGGACGGGTCCATACCGTGTGGGGCCCGATCGCCAAACTCAATTGGCATGGTTTGTGCGTCCGAGGACCAGCTTGAAGCAAATGGGGGATTGGTCATCTTCTACCCGAATGCTCCGGACGGCAAAAATCCCCGGCCCCCTCGCTTTTGCATCCCTAGCAACGTCGCTAGTGCGGTGACCTCCATTGGTACTGCGTTGAGCCGAGCCCTGCAGCTAGTCATCATGCCCAGTGAAGTGCCCACTCCATTGCCTGGTATGCATGAGCAGGTGCCGTTGGGCCAGATCCATTATCGGCAATGTCTACGCAACACCCCTCTTGCCGGAACCACTGCTCACAAGCATTCTGACTTTGTGTTTGCGTGGGCACTTTTAGGAAGATACATACATGAAGTTGCGTGGAAAGCGGCCGACCTTACTACTGGCCGGCCAGAGCCAGACATCCAGTTTGGCGCCCCCCCAGTCAGGCAGGTCATGGGGACAAGGCCCGTATGAACAGGGATTTCTTCCCTTGCTCAGGGGTTACGGCGGCTCGCACTCCCGTTTGGCAATCCTACCTGGTCCTGACTTATTCATGGCGAACCGATACGCCGAGGTTACACCCCCTCCTTTTGTGCATGGATATGGTGCCAAAGGCAAAAACATCTTGCCCCAGTGGGGGAGTGTGGTACGGCTGCCTACTCTGCCCGAGTCGGTCTGGGGCAACGGGGACACCGTCCCTCTGTGGGCCTCTGTTGGGAAAAAGGGCAGTGGACCAGTGCGGCTCCAGCTCTTCCCTGGAGTCCTCATGTTTTGGAAGAAAGATGCCCTATCTTCCTGCAGGGCCACCCCGAAATGGCGCAGTCGACCCTTTTTCCTCTGGCGCCTCTTTACTACATCAGTAGCACAGTAGGCCGGTCTTGTTGGGCTCGACAAAAAGGGTGAAACAGAGTCAGCGCACACAACCCGCCAGACACAACACGAAACCACCAAAGAACAGACACCGAAGAAACAAAGCGAGCAATCGCGCTAAACTACTAGATACCCCACGGACTCAGTACTCGAGGTCGTCAATGAAGTCCCGGTGCACAAGGAAGCACAGAGCTTGTGGGGGATTCGCAAAATGCGACATTGCCAGATTCACAAAACCACCATCATGTAGCCACTGGTGCGACAGCGGTTAGTCAACCCGAGGTCATCAGACGAGGTTCGGATCGCTTAATCGTTGTCAAGGAAAGACAACCAACACTCAATGGCGAAAGGATGTTGCAAGTCAGACTCCCAAGGGGGGATGAAAGATGTGCATATGCCCCATGGTGGTCAGCCAGTGGGGACTTAACAGCAAGAACAATCCAGGCCAGACCGGCCCAGGGCACTCCATGGTGGTCAGCCAGTGGAGTAGCTCCGAGCACAGGGTTCACCAGTCAACCTGGCGCACAAGTGCCCACCCTCAAAGGTGCCCGCGCACGGCCAGAGGGGGGGGCGAGAGTAGCAGCAGCTACCGATTACCTGGCGCACAAGGGCCCACCCTCAGAGGTGCCGGCGCACGGTCAGAGGGGGGGCGAGAGTAGCAGCAGCTACCGATTCCACGGGGAAAGTCCACGGCGAGTTATCAAACCCTTAACGCCACAGGGTTTTAATGACACCGAGGGACCTCCCAGTCCAGGCATCTCACACAAGGCTACGCCACTTTGGCACTGGCCTGCGCATCGGCACGCATCAGGTCCCTTCACCCAAACCCGCGAGGTACGTCGGTAAGGAGATGGGAGGGCTCACATCACCGTCATGCAGCCACCAATGCGAATACATTCAGCACCAGCCAAGGCCGTTCACGAGATGGTTCACAGTTTCGCCATCACAGGTGGAGCAAAGTCGTGCCTCAGCACGGAACGTTGTAGGTGTCAACCTTCGTGTTCCGAAGTATAAGGTTGCCCCATGGTGGTCAGCCAGTGGGGACTTAACGGCAAGAACAAAGGGGTAGGACCAGCCCAGAGTACTCCATGGTGGTCAGCCAGTGGAGCCTCTCCGAGCACAAAGCGCCACGTTCTTTTGACTCACAAGAGCTCGTCCGCCGGCCAAAGCAGGCTTGACTGCTTCGTTCCACTCAGAGCCATCAGGTGAACCAAAGCAGGCGAGGACCCCACCTGCCCCGCAGGAAGCGGGAGAGTCCCCCAGTCGAAACTTCGCACTCAAGGCCAAGCAACTATCTCCTTGGCCGGTGAGGGTTGAGGGTTCAATACACAGACTCAGACCGTCCATGCCCAAACTGACAGACGTCGGCGAGGAGATGTGAGGGCTCACATCACGCTTGGCCACCTACCGATGGGGAGGTAGTCATGTATGGCTGCTTTGTGCAAGCAGAGATAGACACCAAGCAGGCAGGGAACCCCGTAGCAACCCAAGCACAGGCGAGAATGGCTCTCGTGTAGGCCAGGTTGTTCACAGGTGCTCGATGGCACATTGCCAGGGAAGTGGAAACCTGATCTCCGCATAGGAGTGTCCACAACCCGGAAGCAGCATCCCCTAGCTGGTCTCTCCCAATAGGCAAGACGTCGTTGTACGCCAAGGGGGTGTCACCTTCCAGACGAGAGATGGCCAACCCTCTAGTCCAAGGGGTTCACACTTGATCGTAGCACATAGAAGCAGGCAACTTGCGCACCTAGAGGGGGCAGAGGAAAGGAAGATTGGCCGTTTTACCGATGACAGAGCTGGAACGTCCAGGCAGGACCGGCCCAGGGCAGTCCGTGGCAGATGGCCAGTGGAGCAACCACGAAAGAAAGGCCCCCCGTCACCATAGGCACAACGCAGGGCCGACACAGAAGGGTGTTCACAGGTGCAGGCAGTGAGCACACCGAAGACAGGCACGATCCAATCCGTGGCATAGACCACGAGAGGGTTGCCAAACCAAGAATATCCCGAGGTAGTCTTGCGGCATGTATCGGCGAGGAGATGTGAGGGCTCACATCACGCAAGGCAGCATGCCATGAAAGGACTCAATGGCGCGTTCATGGCGTCAGTAGGAGCCCTCAGATGACAGCTTGCTGTCTATTGCCAGGAGCCCTCCCAGTCCGGACGCCGAGAGCGGTGGCCATCGGAGGTGGTGTGGGAACGCGTACGGCTGGGCATGACCTGCATTGGGGGCAGCTCTTGCTCATCAACCCCCCACTCAGGGATGCCGTCCGGAATGGGGATACCTCTGTATCTTGTCATTGAGGTTTGGGCCGCGAGCCACATCACCCGGACAGCTTCCTGGATTTGCCGGTACTGCACAACACCTTCGTCCTTATACTGATAGGGGAAGGAGGTAACTGCCGCACGTAGGGCCGAAGGATCAGGGTCCTTGGAGGTGCCATGGCAGTACATCTTAAACCAGAAGCTGTTGAGTCGCTGCTTGGTTGGATGTTTAGCTCGCATGAGCCCCTTAATGGCAGCCCAGTGAGCAGTGGCTGCGTCATACCACTCATTTCGGGGACGTTTTGGCCCATGCCTGGTGGGTGTGGTGCTGATCCCTTTCCAATGCGCTTCGAAGATGACTGGCAGTCGGAAAGGGGCTGAGACATCCACTTCTCGCAAAGCTGCAAGGTCAGTGGTTCGCAGCTCCGAGAAGCGCCAATCATTCACCTGTGCCTCGGGTTCGTCCTCCGCATCCGACATGTCATCCATCGGGCAGGGAGAACCTTCGTTAGTTTCAGAAGAGATGCTGACGACCTCCGGCGAGGCTGCCGCAGTGTTCACTTCCACCGGCGCAGCCAAGGGCGTGGAGAGCAAGCACTCGAGGGGCAACACTCGCCGTAGAAAAACAGCCATTCTGTGAGAAGTGTCAGGCCATTCCAAGTTATAAACTGACCAAAAGTGTTCGAGGCCGCAAGGGCAAGCCGGATGGCGTCAAGGAAATGGGCAGGGGGGAGGTCCGGTCTAAATTCTTGATAGTGCCTTTGCCCAAGTGTCTCTGTGCCCTGCAGCGTGATGCCTAGGAACGTATTCAGGTTGGGCTGGGCAAGCCTGGCCTTTTCCACGTCCGTGTGCTTAGCAGCTGCGGCCCATGCCTGCAAGGCTTCTTGGGAGGCTTGGCCAGTGACTTGTGGCAGTCCACTGTGCGCGTCCATCACATATTTGGTAGTAGGGCACTTGGGACACCGATAAGCGCGGCCAGCTAAGAAGGCCACCATGGCTGCGGGCGGCACATTGATCTGCAGGTCAGTAATTTTATTGTCAGATTCAGGAAAACCAATAACAATGGGCAGCCCGGCCGTTCGCTCCAGGGGACCTTTTTGGTGGGACTCGAATGCGAGCAGAAGTGCACCCAGCCAATAATCTGGGTCAGCGTAGCTGAGCATTGCAGGAAAACTGGCATTGATGACACTCGGCAAGTCCGACACCGCAGAGAAAAGATCCGCGATGTACTGCGCTGTGGTAAGAAAGCCATACCCCACCAGGGACTCCGAAAGCCTTGCTTTGTCCAGCTGCGGAACCGGGCAATCCAACATTTCAGCAAGGTCAAAATGCTGCAGAGCTGCACGCCCCCCGCGGAAGAGGCGGTGAGCTCGGCCGAGCCCGCGTTGCAGGCCACGAGGAGCCGCGCGTTACCCGCGGCCGCGAGGTTCAGCACCTCCGCCGTCACGTCCCCGCTGTTGACGGTGGACACGACCTGCAGGTCCCCCTGCGCCCGCACGCCCACGCTGCCGCCGATGAGCTCCAGGTACGCGGGGCTCGAGACGATGCCGTTGTCTGCCCTGATGGCGGAAGCCGTGTAGAGCACCGAGTTGAGGTAGGTGCCCTGCGTGCCGCCCGTGAGGGTCAAATAGTCGTCTGTGGGCCTCGATGCGGTCGATGAGGCAGCTCGGGTCCGGCGAGGCGAGCTGCAGCGTGGCCGTGTCGGAGTTGTTGTGCACCGTGAAGCCGAGCTTGACTGACTCGCCGTCCACGAAACTTTGGCCGCTGGTCAGAGGAATGCGGCACACGCGGCTCGTGGTCGGCGTGAAGACGCTCAAACTTGAAGGGTAATAGACCACGTCGGCTCTTGATTGCACGTAATTGACGTTGCTCGACTGGAGCTTGTAGTCGAGGCTTTGAACCAACTCATCGTTGACTGCAGCAGTCACCTGCTCCATATTGTTTACTTCTAGCGAAAGATTCATGCGGCCTCCGGCTCGCTCGCGCTGCGAAGCGCCTCGAAGGACGGGGGCGGCGCCGCTTGGCGCTGCATGCGAGGCCTGCGGGAGGACTCGCTGCCTGAGGATTGCGCCAAGGGAGCGGGGTTGAGGCCTGTGGGGAAACGCGTGGGCCTCGCGGGACGAGCCTGCACCCTCGGGGGCGGCTGTGCCCGCGGCTCCGATTCGTCCTCAGTGTCCATGCGGTAAAACTGCGTCCGCGGGCGTTGCTCCCGGAGCTGGAAGTGTTGCTCAGCTCCAAACTCCTGCATCCCATTCAAGGTCTGGATGTCTGGCGCGGAGCTAGGGCGCGAAGCGTCCGTGTCCGTGCCTCCTCCTCCGCCCCAGCCCAAAAGGTGCTCTGCCGCCACCATGCCGCCGTGCAGTGCCCATGCGGTTCCCACGAGTGCGGCCGCCCCGCCGGCCACTACCAGACCTCCTGCTGCCGCTCCCATGCCCGCAGCGGTGCCCAGTGCCGCCTGCCGAACAGCGCTCGGGGGCCCTCTGCAGCCGCTGCCGCTTCTGCAGCTCCTGCAGCCGCCTCCGCCGTGGAAGCGAAACCTTCCGTGGCCTCGGCCTCGGCCACCTGCTCGCTCATGAACTGCTCGATGTCTCGGGCTGCCGTCCTCTCCACCTCCTGCGCCCGCTGGCCCGCTCGCTCCAGCAGCGGCTCCACTTCGCTGGGCCGGCCGATGATTTGCGGAGGGGCCACCTCGTCAGGCGGGGGTGCTAGGCCCTCGGGCGTGCGCGGGATGCGGTCGATCCAGTTGCGCCCCCTGCGAGCGGCGTTGTAGAGGTCTTGCCCGTGCCCCGCAATGGCAGAAGCAGAGCCCGCCAGTCCCGCAGCAGCTCCCGCAGCGGCCTGGGAGGGCAGCCGCCCCAAAAGGCCCGGCGCCGGCGGTGGGTTCAACCCGTCGTTGCGCAGCGCCTGGCCGGGGTCCACGGCACCAAAATCAGACTCGCTGTCCAGGTCGAAGGGCCGTGGGCGCAGGAAGTCCCTTCTCGGGAAGGGCACCCCATCGTATCCTTCGTTGGCATCCTCGTAGGCCGCATGACGTGGCCCACGCCCTTGGACACCACGATCTTGCACAAGATGTCGTGCCCCAGCGGGCCGACCGTGGTTTCCCCGTTGGCCAGCGAAGGGCAGCGCAAGTACAGCTCTGAGAACGGATTCATCGTGACGAAGACGAAGCGCTGCACGGAGCCCGTGAGGTAGCTGGGGCCCAAAAGATGATTGATGCTCAGGGGCTTGCTGGGCGAGGCGCCCGGCGGGTAGGAGCCCGTGCCCGGGAAGCGCTGCCGGAGCTCGGCGTCGTTCAGGATCAGGCGCACGCCGTCGTAGGTGACGTCCAGCTCATTTGTTTCGGCTGTGTACGTGGCCGCGGCGAAGTTGGAGCTGATCCACGCCGCAAGCCTCGGCCCCGTGTATGCGCCGACAGGCAGCTCGGCGTAGTGCAGGGTGCCGGCCACCTCGTCCTCCCAGTACAGGAAGGTCCCGCGGTCGGTGCTCAGAAAAGCGTCGGCGATGCGCACCTTGTAGACGGCCAGCTTGGCCCCGCTCTGGATGTGCACCGACTCGCCGATGTCGAACGAGAAGCTGCTGTCTGTGCCCTGCGTGCGCAGGCGCGAGTCCACGTAGATGGAGGTCATGAGCTTTCTTTTGCGCCTGAAAAAGCGCGCGGGGCGGGCGGAGAAGTCGCTGGCGGTGGACTCGTCGGAGACCTGCCGGGACCTGTCCGGCGGGGGCCAGTTCCGGCTCGGGTCGTAGATGCCCTGCGTGCTGCTGCAGCACCTAATGTTGCTGCACTCGCTCTCGCACAGGGGCCCTCCCCCCAGCAGCTTGCCCACTATCTGGCTGAGGATCGTCCCCATTTAGCACAAACTTACGGTCGAAGCGCACCCAAAACATGTCTTCCTTGGGAGCTCGCAGATTGACGAACCAGAAGCTGTAGGGCTCTCTCGTGGCCTCTTGGTACATCGAGTACAGGGTTTCCTTCGGCAGCATGGCCGAGAGTTCCTCATCCAACTCGAGCTGATTCCGCAGCCGGAAGACGCAGTAGAACATCACATTGACCCGCACGGCCGAGCTCATGAGCCGAAGCTTTTGGGTGGACACCCAGGTATTTATGCAGAAATGTCTACCCCTGATGAACAGTGTGTCCAGGACTCCGTCGCCCGTCTTGCGGTGCACGGCCGGATTGTCGGCGTGATCATCCAAAACTACCAAAACCGAGTAGAGCTTTTTGAGGCATGATGCGCTTCTGGTCTGCGATGATCTTCCGCAGCGCCCCCTCGTCCCAGTCCTCCCACCAGCACTGCTCCCGGTCGGTGTTGACCCCCAGCTCGTCCCGGATGTAATCCTTGACAGGCTGCCAGGCGGAATCGACCTCCGCCGAGGGCGAGAAGATGTAGATGCGCTCGAAGCAGCCCCTGTATTGCTCCAAAATCATGCTCACCAGGAGCACCGTCTTCCCGGAAGCCGACGGGGCTTCGTTGGCGGGGGGCTTGCAGACCACGGGGTCCGGCGGTAGAGCTGGTCCCGCGAGTTGCTCCCCTGCCGCCCCTTGGTGGGCCCTCTCTGCGCGGCCTCTGGGTGACGAGTTCCTTGGAAGGCCTCGCAGCGGTCGCCCTTGCGGCAGGGCCCCTGGGAGGGGGTCCAGGGCAAGTTGTGCCAGATGGCCGTGGGCTTCTTGTAGCGGAAGCTGTACTTGCAGTACGTGACCCGGTCCATGTGCAGCCCTTGCATGTAGGGGCGGGTTTTGAGGCGCCTGGTGCTCGGGTTTTCGATGGCCCACCACCGAGCCTTGAGGTAGTCTATGACCTCCAGGGTCTTGAGCACCAGGGCATCTCCGAGCGGCAGGTTGCGGGGGCGCTTCTTGAGTGCGATGCTGAACTCGGTGCAGCAGGGCGAGGCCCACACTGCGTCGAAGTGCCCGGGCTCGAAGGCCTTGTAGTCCCATTGCAGGATGTCGGAGCAGATGGTTGGGCTGGCTTTTGGGTTGTTGTCAAGACTCGTTACCTCCCAGCCACGGGCCTCGAAGGCACGTCCGACCGACCCCGTGCCGCTGAAGAGTTCCAGGAGTCTCATTTGTTGAAGGAAAAGAAAAGGCCCACAGGACCAGCAAGCACGCCAGCAGGGCCACCACGCACTCCGCGGTGGAGACGGTGGCCGGCATTTTTTTCTTGTCGTGAAAAAAAGAAGCAGCGATGGAGCCCAAAACGGTACTCAAGCTCGGTGAGCTTACGACCAACCAGTGTGGCGGCAAGTTCTTCCCGGTGTGCGCGGAGGCCTGGCGGTCCCACGAGTGGCTGCGCATCTTGTGGCACCCCAGCCCCTACGGCAGCGAGACGGAAGCCCGGCGACTCCCCCTGTGTCTCGAGCAGAACGAGGCTGCCAAGGCAGACCTGCAGGCGATCGAGAAGGACATCAAGGGCCAGCTGACCCAGCGATGCCTCCACGACTCTAAAATCTTCGGCCGCTACCTCACCGCGTCGGACGTGGAGGGTCGCTTCGTGTCCTGCCTCAAGACCTCCTCACGCGGGAACAGCTTCATCAAGCTCAAGGTCGATTTGTCCCGAGTCCACTTCTGGGACGCTGACCAGCAGCCGCTGGAGGACCCTGGTGACCTAGCCGGTCGGGAATGCAAGGTGCGCGCAGATTTGCGCCAGGTGTGGCTCATGTCGGGCCAGTGCGGGCTTCTGATGGAAGTGACGGACCTGCAGCTGAGAGAGGCCGAAGCCCCGACCTTTCAGTGTCCGTTCTAGAGCACGCTCAGGAGCTCGCTGCTGGTGGCCCTGCTGCTCCCCACATAGAGGTGCTTGAGGGTGAAGTGCGGGCTCTCGGTGTCGGACAGGAAGACCCGCCCCTCGAGCGTCAGGCCTTGACACGAGGCGTAGGTGATGGCGTGGCACAGCCGGGTGTGTTTCAGGAGGGCGGCGTGGGTGAAGGAGTCGCCGCCGTCCAAGACGATCTTCTCGGGGCCCACTTCTGCCACATGCACGTAGATGCCTTTGGTCACGCGGCCGCCGACGCCGATGAGCTTCAACCCGGGCCAGACCCGCGTGGTCTGCGGCATGTTGGTGGTCGTCGGGCCAGTGCCGGTGTACTCGATCGTCACAGCTTCCGGCGGGGCCAGGCGACGGTTGTCCCGCGCATTGATCCTGATGCGGTGGGCGTGGGAGATGACCAGGCTGACATCGGGCTCGCCTTGCCGCGGAAACCTTTCCCGGGCCGCCCGGACCGCTTCCGGGAGGGACTGCTCCCGGGGCTCGTCGACCCGGAGCCACCGGAGGAAGTCGAAGATGCCCGGGTCGCTCCTCCTGTTCTCGGTGAGCTCGTGGTGCCAGCCGTCGGTGAGGTCGTGGAGCAGCTGGCAGTGCTTGAGCTCCCACTGCACCGGGGTGCCCGCGAAGTTGTCCATGACGGCGGGGAACTGGCGGAAGTCGCCAAGCAGCAGGAACTTGACTTTGCGGTTCATGGAGACGCAGGCGATGTCGTTCCACAGCCCCGTGTCGAGCTGCGTAATCTCCTCCACCACCAGCCAGTCGATGTTGCAGTAGCCGTTCCGGACGGTGCTCCGCGCCCAGTGGTCGGCCGTTTCCGCCTGCGTTCCAAAGTTCTGCACGGAGGAGTGGGTCTTCGTGATGATCTTCACCTTGTACCCTTCTTCCCGGAGGGCGGTCACGATCTGGCGCGCCAGGTGGGTCTTCCCGGTGCCCGGGTAGCCGGTCAGCAGCAGGCTCCCGCCCTCGAGGCAGTGGAGCACAGGGTCCTCCGCGACCTTCCAGGTGTCAATGTTGCACATCCACTCCGCCTCGATTCGGGGGATCCGATACTGGCCTTCGAGGCCCTTGACCTCCTCGCATCGGTACACGGGCGTGCCGTCGGGATGCCTTTCGCGGACCAGGCTGTCCACAAGGCCCTGGAACTTTTTGGGCAGGTCCTGGAAGACGACGCAGTCCGTTTTGACGGCCTTCAGGTACCTCGACGGCACGGTTGCGAGTGCATCCCGGATTCTGGAGATCACGAAGTCGTGCACAGGCTGGCAGCTCCGGTTGGACAACAACTGGGTCACGTAGATGTGATCCCAGTGCATCCCACCCGCGGCGTCCAGGAACAGCTCCCGGTGCTGGCACCCGGACCCGTCGAACTGGTGGTTGCTGGTGCGCATGGTGTAGATGAGGTTCATGTTGCGTGCCCACAGCCCGATGAGGGCATTCACCGACAGCTTCGCGTAGTGCTCCTCTCCCTCCGGCCAAGCCGCCTCCATTTTCTGCAGGGCCTGGGCCACGGACTCCTGGTCCACGTGCGCCGTGGCGTCCAGGCTGTACACGAAGTCGCTCCATGTCGCAAGGCCCTTTTCCAGCATGTAGGCCACCGCAGGCTTGGCGTACCAGCCCTGGCCCACGTAGGGGAGCTGCTTGAACGCCGCCCAACGCCCGTCCTCCCGAAGCCTCACGTAGGTCAGGTCCGCCAGGTGCCCTTCGCGGGCTTGCTCCACGTTGTCCTTGGGGCAGAAGATGGGCGCCGGGAACTTGGCATGGGCCAGGCCGTTCTTGCGGCACCGCACAACGTCTATACCGTGGCAGATGTGGTCCGGCTTGTGGCTGTTGAGCTTGAAGACGAGCGGCGGGAGTCGAGGCGATTCCACGTACTGCTCGTAAGCCCGCCGGCTGAAGCGCGACTCCAGTGTCGTGGCGTGCGAGGACTCCAGGGCCGTTTTGTTCCGGTGGCACTCGAGGCACAGTGCCTGGAGGTTCTGGGCCTGTGCGGCGAAGGACTGGTGCACGGGGACGATGTGGTCCAACTCGCACGTGGTTAGTTAGCGGATACCATTTCCATTTTCTAACCATGCACCACCCCCTAGCACCCAAAACCATAACAACCTATGCCTCAACCTTCAACCCACCCAAGACCCATAGGTAGAACCCTAGGAATAACTCACCCAAAGACCCAAAACCATAACAACCTATACCTAATACCCACAAGATAGAACCATTAGAAGACCCATACACCACCACATAGAAAAATCCCACTCTAAACCCCATTCACCAATACCCCCATAGAAAAACCCATATTCCCAACCTGAAAACCCTAACCCTTGAAAATGGAAATGGTAGTCTCTAATAAAATATCTATAATAGGGAATAAGGTTTAGGGCACGGTTGAATGGCCGTTTTGCCCAATAATCCCCCTCACGCGCGAAGGAATTTCCGACCCACGTAGCCCCGTGAAACCAACCCACGTAGCCCCGTTAAACCAACCCACGTAGCCCCGTGAAACCAACCCACGTAGCCCCGTGAAACCAACCCAGTAAAGCCCAAAATTTGTAACTGGAATTGTTAGGGAATATCCGAAACCATACGAAAAAGCAAAACAGTAAGCAAAACATAGGCAAAACCCTAGACAAGAACACAAAAAAACAAAGAAAACACAAAAACAACAAAAAACTCAAAGACCAACATACGACAACATATGTGACGGAATTTTTTAGGGTTTAGGATGGTTACAAACATAACATTAGAAGAAAAAATAATGTTATGGTTGCGAAACTATAGCGAAAACACATACTCTACATACTCCATAATTTCTTCGGTTGTTGTATTGTAATAATCCCTCCAACCGACCAGCCAAAAATCAAAACATTCGCGTAGTATTTCCTTTACTATAACTTCCTTACTAATTTCAAAGCCGTTAAATCTAATAGTAGCGGTTTTAATATTGTAATGCGCGATTTCCGCTTTAAGCTTTTCTATATCACTTAAACTGCTAAAGACAGCATATAGTAACATACAGTGACATACACCGTGAAACATAAGACGCTCGTGGTCTGAATGGTTTCTGATATTTACAAATTGCTTCATTATCTTTCGCAGCGGGTTATTTGACCTTCTGATGATGTTTTTATATTTTCGCCTATCCATATTTGTATCAATATGAAAATTGCGATATTTCAAGTGTATGATTATCTTTTGAACTTTGTTTAGTTTTGAAAATCTGGGGTTTTCATCTAAATCTTCCTCTTCCATTATCTTATTCCTACACTTATCGCACTTATCATATTCGCATACGCGATTACATATATCAATTGGCAACTTGCTATTTAACACCATTACTTTGTTCATTTCTTCGCACTTCCAACAGCTTTCAAACTTGAACATTTTCCTGTTAATATATATAGGTATTATTTCTTTAGATGGTTTTTTCTTTAGAAAATAAATTCATAAGATTATTAAACTTTTAACAACTCAAAACGAAGATACTGCCGATTATTGCCCTCAACTCTGTAATAATTTTGCCCTAACTTATTTTCAATATTTTCCATTGTATAAATATTTTGGCTGTAATTTCCCACTCTTTCTTTTTCATTTGGTTTTCGTTTCCTAAATATTTTAACCTCATCTCCTACATTTAGTTCAGGATATACGCGGTTCTTTTTGCCCTTCATCGTTAAATTTAGTTTCACTTTGAATTGGTTACTGGGCTTTCGGGCTTCTTTCGGCGTGAATCCCGTTGCAGAATGCTTCATTTGATTATTATAGGTTAGTAATATTTCTAGTATGTAATCAGTCCATTGGATGTTTTGTTTTCCTTTTTTCTCATCTGCTTCAACTCTCCTATACAATAAATCTTTAAAAGTTCTGATGGCTCTTTCGCTAAAATTTGGGTGCGCCCTCGTTCTATGATGTTCTATGTTCTCATCCTTCAAATATTTTTGTATTGCATCAGTGGAAAGTGCAGTTTCATCATCTGTATAAATTATTTGAGGTTTCTTACCCATCTTATTTAAACATTCAATCATTCCACTCGCTACATCTCCTTCTTGTTTGCTTTTTATCGGCACTACATACATGAATTTATCAAAAATATCAATCATCAAAACGCCTACCCTAAACTTTTGTTCATCCAAATCGTTTATAAAAAACAAATCCATCTGATACTCGTAGGCAGAATGAGGGGCGATAAAACTGTTTTGGCCTACCGGCTTTCTTTTTTGTTCAACATTCTTTCTAAAAAACTCGTTTATATCTGCCATTGTTATAGTTTTGTCCTTCTCCCGTGCTTCGCTTAATGTCCTTTGTTTTGCACCATAACCGGCTCTATCAAAATATACATCATTAATAATTTTCTGTTTCTCACTCAGAAAAATAAGTAACAAAAAATAATGATTTAATATAATTAATTAAATCATCATTTTTTAAACAGCATTAGGCATAATCACCTTGTATTCGTTCATATCGTATTTTGGTGCTCCGCGCTTCTTCCCGCTAGGCTTCTTATCTGTAATGATTTCGTTAATTTGTGTGGGCGTTAAGTCTTCTTCGCTTAACTTATTTTCTTCTACATATTCCTTAATTCTCTTCTTTTGGGTATGCCTTAAGCTTGCCTCGCGCTTCTTTTGCATAAACTGCTCGTCTTCCCTACGCTTAGCATAATAAAGCCTCTGATACAATGCCAGTTGTTGCTTAATCTCATCCATTGTCATATCCTCGGGACTTTTAAAGTTAGTCATATTACTATACTATATATTAATATTTTATCTTTAGATATGGGTTTCTAGATATAGCAACAAATCTTTAGAAAAAGTATTTAAAAAGAAATTTAATTTATATTGTAATTATATTGCTTTATGAGTAAAAATATTAAGCGTAACACGAGAGCTTTACAAACAACCTACGACAACTACAAAAATCGCCTCACACAAGGCACCAGAGAAAAAATACAAAATCTAATTAATTTTTATGAAGACCGTAAAATAGCACAATTCACCACCGCGGACAATCTAATCAGACAGTTTATAACCGCAAAAACCGACAAACAAAAAACGAAAGCAAACAACACATACGACAAAATCCACGACAAACACCACGACAAAGAACCACTCGGGCAACGAATGCGGGAAGCAAAGAAGGAAAACAAAAAGCGAAATACTTCTAACACCTACTCGGTAGATGCGTTGTTTTACAGACTGAAGGATGAAAAGAGGGAAAAAGAACTCAAGACAGCATTTAAAGACAGCAAAGGCAGACCCTACGTCATTTTATGGAAAGACCCGAAAACATTGAATGTAAAATCTACTAATTACATAGAGGACATAGTTAGAAAAAGGGTATTTCGCACCGAGAAGGACACTGCGAGACTGTTTATTAAGTTGTTTCAAACCTTACAAACAGACCGAGAAGCATATGACGAGTTAGAATTTCATAAGGACTACATCGATTGTATTAAATTACTCAGTGTAGAACGCGTTGATGATGATGTCAATTTTGACCCTAAAAACGAAAAACTAACAAATACAGCTAATTTAAGTATGTATAACATCTACATTCAAACGCCTTTAGACCCCGAGTTTGAAACCTTTAAGGAAGCGATAAATGTAAAGCATTACAAAGAAAACGAATGTTGGTTCAACACCATCACCGATTGGTATAAGGATACGCTAATGGGCGAGAAGCGAAGGGAGAAGAACAGATTAACAAAAAAAAGTATGTTAAAACTGATGAATAAAACCGAAGAGGATTTCAAAACCAACGGGGCATCAATACAGGATATGGTGCCGGTGTTTGAACATTACGGCATTCAAGTAAGGATATTCAACTCCTTCATAAAGCCGATTTTCAAATACTCGCCTACCAAATACAACCACCATATACCAACATTATACGCCCTAGTTAAAAACAATCATATCTACGCTGCGAACGACAACCTACAGATGTTAAGGCAGATGGTAGCAATCCGCGAGAATCAAGATGTATCGGTTAAGGCTTCCCCAGATTACCACATAAACGAAAATGACGAACCCACTGAATGTAAAATGATACAGTCATTAGATGACCTTAAGAAGTTCAGAGAGAAAGACAACTATACGCTAATATATGATGGCAACGATTTGACCCAGTTGTTTTACGAAAGCAAGATGGCAGGGTATGAGCCACAAGTGAGATTTACTGGTTGTATCGTTTCCGATTTGTATTTCAAATTCTACATTAAAAAGAAGAGCATAAGATACAGGATTAAAACACAAAATCTAGTGACGAGCTCAGTTGATGGAACTATAACCGTAAGGACGGAACAGATTTACAACAATATGTCTAAAGCAATGTATGAATTCAATAAGGCATTATTTAACCCCTTACATAAATCCTATTACAACGAAACCGATATACAAATTCTTAAGGAGTGCCGAACAATCCCGCCGGTGGGAGAAATAAATAAATTCTACAAGGTGTTTAACCAAAGAACCGAGAAATACGACAAATACTGGTTTATGTCTGAAACCACCACCGAAATAGATGTAAGAAAAGCTTACACCCACGCCTTCAACCAAATTACCGAGATTCCCGTCTTTAATCAGTTTGATATATGGAAGCATTTTAATTACAAATCCCACGATTACAGTAAGTTTCACGAACTGACTTTGTTTTTAGTTAAACCTAAAGAACAAGCGTTATGTTTTAATAAGACACACTGTTTGGTATATGGTAAGTTTCTAAAGCACTACGCAGACAAATGCGAAATCTTATATTACAAAGAACCTTCTAGAGTGTATAAGGTGAATTACACAAAGCTTATTAAACAGTTATGGGCAACCGAAATATCAGACCACTTCCCAGAAGATGCTAAAATCAAAAAGCTTATAGCAAATGTGAATTTCGGATTGCTAGAGAAGGGGACGAACAAATCTTCAAAAAGCTTTGCCTTTGACGGTTTAAGGGAAGCGCTATATTATCAGCAAGAAGTGGGAGGAAAAATTAATAAAATCACAGGATACGACCTTGAAACCGACAAAGAATTGGACAGAAAATATTACTGCTTAACAGTGACTGATAGAGTGGCATTAAGAAACGGATATACTTACATAAAGGAGCTACTGCTTCAAATCCATAATCATAAAATACAAGAGGATTATACAAATTTAATTAAAAATGGAGTTGATATATGGAGTATTAAAACAGATGCCTTTGTAATTAGGCGCGAGCACTTAAGCAAGGCAAAGAAAGCAATAACATTTAACAATAATATCGGAGGATGGAGACACGAAAAAGGTAAATCAATAATCCCACCGACAGAGCAACACAAAATGAAAGAAAACATATTAACTAATATACAAGAATATACCAACGAAACTCTAGAAATTAAAGACGAGTGGGACACCGAAAGCATAGCAAAACAAATAACTCAAAAGAGCCCGCTTATTATAAGAAGTAAATACGCCGGTGGTGGTAAATCGCATATAGCAAAGCATTTTAGCAAGCTAGGTTATAAGACATTGTTTGTAGTCCCGCAGAACAGCTTATCGCAAAATATAGACGATGAAGCAATCATTACAAATAAATTCTTTGCTATTCCTGTTGGCGACGGGGAGAAACTGCCAGAGTTTGACCATAGTAAATTTAACTGTATAGTGTTTGACGAGATTTATATGAATAGTTTATATATCTTAAATAGGATTAGAGAGTTCGTTAAAAGCAATCCTGATAAAATCATTATAGGAGCGGGAGATGTTAAACAACTGCCACCGATTGAAGACCTAACCAATACCAGAAAGCCTGACGAATATGCAGACGACTGTATCAACCAAATATTTAAATACAATATGATGCTTAAGATTTGTAAGAGGCTAGGGGCGAAAGACGACCCAAAAGCGAATGAGAACCGCGACACATTAAACCGTATGTATGACGACATGTGGATATACCGCATTCCTATAACCGACTTTGTAAGGAAATATTTTAAAACGACTGCCGACCTAATGGCATCCGAAAAGAACATAGCATACACCAACATAAGATGTAAATATGTATCCAACTACATAAGAAGCAACCTAGGTAAAACTGATAAATACGAAGTAGGGGAAACGCTTATATGTAGGAAGTATAAGAAGGTAGGAAATACGAAGTTTAATGTTAATTATCGGTTTAAAATAGTTAATATATCAGGCAATGTAGTTACATTAGAGAACATAAAATCAAAAGACAGATACACCACCGACATTTACACTTTAGATAATAATTTTAGATACGACTACTGCGCCACTTGCCATTCGGCACAAGGGGCATCAATCAAAGGAAAAATAACTATCCACGAGTGGGAGAAGTCATATTTAGTAAGCCGTGAGTGGATATGGTGCGCCTTAACGAGAAGCACTGATTTTAATGATGTTTTGTTTTATGAAGGTGCGACTAACAATGGAGAGCTAAACGAAGAAAATCTACACCGATATTTAACAAATAAAATTAAAAACTATAAGCTACAAGATGAAGCGAAGGATAGAAAGATAGATGAGACTAAATATGTTGACACAGAATGGTTTATGAAGAGGCTAAACGGAAACTGCCAGAACTGCGGTTGTCGCTTTGAGTTTGATGTCCAGAACGGCTATTTAACTAATAATATAACTGCTCAGAGACTAAACAACGAAGTCCCGCATAATAAAGACAACTGCGAGGCTTGGTGTAAGTTGTGTAATTGCTCGGCAATGTAAAAACCATTAGAACGGAAATGATTTTTATTTTACTTTTTTATTTTACTTTTTCAACTTGATATTCAAATTTGGAAACTTTTTATTTGTATCCTTTACTGATGCTTCTATTGTTGGCTTGTTCCAAAGAATATTTTTTGCCCACATGTCACTAGTTGTATAATCTTTCCAGTCTTGATTAACTTTATGCCTTGCTATATATCTTTCCTTTCTTTCTTCATCCTTATGTTTTGTAAAGTCGCTATATCCACTAGCACCGAAGGAAACTTTTTTTACTACCATTAATAATAGCATCATATTTCTTTTTGGGATTGGTAGATTTCTTAATTATTACTTCTGTCATTAAGTAAAACGAGAAAATTACTGATTGAAACCATAATCTAATGTTGATGCTACGCTTGTTGAACTACTTAAAACTGTTGATGGTCGCGCACTGTTGTTACTTCTTCTTGAACTTGGAACGCTTTGAGGTGGCGAACTTCTTACACTTTGTGGCGGCGAACTTCTTACACTTTGTGGCGGCGTAACTGTTTGACTGGTAGTGCTGGATTACTTGAACGTCTTGACGATGAAGATGAACTACTAGAATGTGGAGGCGTTGGGTTATTCTCATTACTTGCTTGCGCTTCTTCATTTTCTTCCTCTTCTTCATCTTCATTAGCACCACCACCAAAACTAAAAAACTCTCTTAACCTTCTTAAGTCATCCATAATTTGACTTCTTTGTTGTGGTTGTGATGACTGACTTGAACTACTACGACTGACATTATTAGGTAGCCCGCTAGGCATTGAACTAGGTTCTGACGGTTCGCGAATGCCTCGCGAGTTCTGCGAAGCGTCGCGGAGCACGCGAGCCTCACTGTCGCTCGTGTCCGATGGCGATGAGATACTGTTCTGTTTCAACATATACCTAAATGTTTGTGTCATTTTGTTTCTTCTATCCTTTAACAAACTTTCATAATCTTTAATTTCACTATCAAATATCCACCCTATACCTTCAAAATCTGGATAATCTGCTAAAACTCCCTTATCTGCTTTTGTTATGCCACTTTCTCGTATATCTTCAACTTCGTAACCTGTTGTGTCTAAAAATGGGTTATACATACCTTTAATATAAACATCATCATCGGATGCTCTCCTTTTCCTTTTTGGTAGTTTATCTTTATATAAATTTAGTCGTTTATACATATATTATAAGATAAGAAAAATTAAGTTCCTGTCATCGCGCCTATTGCTCCTTTTACTACTCCCTTTCCTACCTCCTGTAATCCTGCCGAAAGCGCAGATGATGCCGCCGACCCTGCGCTCGCTAGGAATTGACGAAGCATTCCTCTCCCACCGCCTCTTTGTATTTGACGCCATTCTCTAATTCTAGAACTTAACAAGTTACTTTCAACACCAATCTGCCAGTTATTCTCACCGGCTCCATCACCGATTAAGTCAGAAACAATTGTTAATAGATACATCTTTTTAGTAATTTCGTCTGGCAATTCATCAACTCTTTTGTTAATTTCGTCCGTTAATCTACCCCTCACATAAAGTTGGAAAAGTAAATCAGTATAGCTTAGTCTTTCATTTTGTTTCATTGCTTCAATGTCATTATTAAAATACTGTATGTTCTTCTGATAAGGTCTAACTGTATCTTCTGCTGGTATAAGTTCATCGTCTGACGGTTCTACCGTTTCTGGTGGTGCTTCATTTCTGACTTCTTGTAATGCTTCTCTTAAAATTCTGTCTGTTAGCGTCTGACTTGTTTCATTTAGTCTTTCTGCGTGTGTTCTTGCCACATCTACTTGTCGTTGTTCGTCTCGTCTTCTTCTTTGCTCGGCGTCTCTGAATAGGTATGTTCTAAAATCTACATCTGAACCTATTGATTGTGGTGTAACCATTCCTGAGTCCCCCTGAACTGTTTCAATGGGTGTAGCATTTCCTGAATTGCCACGGTGTTGCTCTAAATGATATGTTTGTCCGTTTTGTTGTGACTGTCGTTGTAACATCATCTGACGCATTTGTCTATCCATTATTCGGTTTTGTTGTTCCTTTAATAATTCAACATGGTCGGCACCATCAAAGAAACTACCTTGCGGACTGTTCCTAAATTGCGTTGCCGTTCTGTCTGGGAATGGTCTTAATAGTTGTTGGTCTTCACTGATTAAACCTAAAATCTCGTTGAATGTAGGTTTTCGTTTCAATCCGAAACGACTGTATGGATTGATAAGCTCAAATCTGGCTGTTTTAGTTGTCATTAGTTTATATACTTATATTTAGATTAAAATATAATTAGCTTGCTGTCAACTTGTTGATAGCGCCTTCGTGAGGAGCGAACGCTTAGGTTGCCTGCAACCGTGCCTTTAAGAAAAACAAAAAGAGTTTTCACAGTGCTTTCAAAATTTTCTGCATGCCCATCTTTCATGTTCTCTCTGCATGTCACCTTGACAGCTTGTATGCAGTCTTCATGCCCGGTAACAGTGGCTGACAGCTGAGAGATGCAGAAAATTTTCCGTAGCCATTTTGGCTCAAGTTTTGTTGCGCCCCAGAGCCTTCTACGACGATCTGCTGCGTGATCAGGTTGCCGCTCCCACCGGCCTTTGGTCTTGGGTCGTTGACAGCAATTTGGTTGCCGTGCTTCTGAGCCAGAGCGAGGGCTCCAGGATTTTGCTGGCACTTCCTTTCCGCAGCTGGCCCTCGCTGCTCTGCACAGCCAAAGGTCCTCACGCTTGCTTTCGCGTATTGCTCACTTTGCCTTCTTAAGCATGTCCGATCCGGCCAGTGCTACTGAAGCCTCTGGTTCCGCCAGCAGATGGGTCGCAGTCGCGGAGCATCCTTTCCCGCCTGAGCCCCCGACCTTGCCTGCCTGTGCAGTGATTGCCCTCGAGGCCCCTGCGCCTGGGCCGCTGACTGTGCTTTCGGATAAAGGGGGGAGTTTAGGGAATGCTTCTGTTGGGGGGAGTTTAGGGACTGCTTCTGTTCTTTCCGACAATGTCTCAGTGTCCGATGGCGACTTCAACGTCGCCGAAGATGCAGGTGTTGGCCCACTGGGGGCTTGCTCTCCTGACCCTGAAGATGACACCCGTCATCCTGATTCTGAGGGTTGTGCAGGTTTACCTCTCGAGTCCCGCGTTGACACCAGCTTCATTGATCAGATTGTTTGCCAACAGGTTGTTGCATCCCGAAATTTGACGCAAATCCGTCTGCCGTGGGAGCAAGGTCCTATGAAGTGCATTTTCAGTGATGATGCCGACTTTGCTGTGCAATCCCCATCCTTGGAGCCCTTGTTACCGCCAGAGGTGAGCACGCCTGATCGGCTGGTCGAGTGCTTGGAGCATGTGACCGACTTGAAGTCATTCTTTCAAACCACGATTTCTAATGTTGCTGACTGCGATATTAATGAGACCCTTGGAAGTTTGCTTCACATTGCAATCAATAAGTTGTGTGTCGTCGTGGAACGGTGCACAGGACAGCCGCCCGACCCTGAGGACATTGAGGCCAGGACGGGGCTCCGCAGCCCCTACACGTTGATCAAGAGGGCCAATTCCCTCCTCGCCTATCTTCGTTGGGTCGATGGTCAGCCCCTTGCAAATCTGTCCTTCTCGGGTGTGTTCCAAGAG
This sequence comes from Symbiodinium natans, assembly GCA_905221605.1. NCBI lineage: Eukaryota > Dinophyceae > Suessiales > Symbiodiniaceae > Symbiodinium > Symbiodinium natans. The sequence goes on along the minus strand of CAJNDS010000293.1, from coordinate 35,627 downwards.
ACTCTTGTTTGGGAACATTTTCAGTACTTGAAGAAAGAAAACAAGCCTCCGACCAGCGGTTCGACGTTGCTTTCTGCCATGCGGTTCTTGCACTACGTCCTTGAGGTGGATGTGCAGGTATGCATTTCTAGCCGGCGCATCGTCGGTGCCAGTCAGCAGTTGGCTGCTAAGACCCGTTGGCTCAAGCAGGCTCGTGCATTAACAGTTGATCAGGTTCGCAAATTGCATGAACTTCTCGAAGGCAGTGACGACCCCCTGTTGCGTTGCTTCGCTGCATATGCCTTGATCGCCGTCTATGGACGATGTCGGCACTCTGACCTGCAGTGCATCTGGGACCTGGAGTGCGATTTCGATGGTGTTTCGGGCTTTCTGCAGATTCGAACAGGTCGTCACAAGACCTCGACCACCGCCAAGAAGAAAGCGCAGTTTTTGCATATCTTGGTCCCTGCACAGGGAGTGGTCTCTCGTCCCTGGCTGCCTCTTGCAATCCAGGCGTTTGAAGCTGTTAACCTGTGTTTAATTGGCAAGATTGACGGGCCCATTTTCCGCCCACCCCTTGATGCTGAGTGCTCTGCCCTCTGTGCTCGCCCCGTGTCCTCGCAAGAAGTGTCCAGGATGCTTCGTCAAGCCCTCGATTTGCCTGAGGACTCCGGCGTGTCCTCCCATTCCCTCAAGGTCACTGGCCTGTCCTGGGCATCCAAGGCTGGCGCGCGCGCTGGCATGGACCGTGATACTTGTGCTGTCTTGGGTCGGCATGCTCGCAATCAACTCACGACTGAGGTTGTGTACAGCCGTGACCTCAGCGCGGCCCCGTCGTTGGCCTTTTCTCGCTTGTTGCATCAGGTGGCTCTTGGGGTGTTCATGCCAGATGCTCCTTTGCGCGCTTTCTGGAGCGAGTCCTGTGAAGCCTCTCCTGGCCTAGCACCAATTTTGCCTGTGGTGCGACCCTCCGGAGCCATCAAAGTTGAAGATTCCGCCTCCGAAGCCGCGGAGTCTGCGCATGAGAGCAGCGAGGATTCCTCCGCTTCTGAGGCCTCCCGAAGCAGCAGCTCGGACAGTGGGACCCCTTCCTCAAGCCCTCCCCTCAGCAAAAAGGCCCGCCGCTTTCTGCCTGAGACACGGGATGAGTCCGACGTCTGGGTGATCCACCGTCGTTCCCGCAAGTTGCACTTGGTCCGCGGCCAAAGAAATCTTGATGCGTGCCTTCAAGTTCTTGCATGCGGACGTGTGCGCTCCGATGCGTACAGAGTTGCCGAGGATGCTGACCTGGATGCGGTCGAGTGTCAAGGTTGCCGGCGATGCATTTGACGGTTGTGGAAAAGTCGGGTCCCTCTGCTTGCGAAGGTAAGTAGTCGACCTAGGGTCTGCAATGAAGTGTTGCGCCCTCACAACTGTCATGCTGCTGTCTGCCTTTTTCGGTCGAGTGCACGGACAAGGGGGGGGGGGGTTGAGCATGAGTGAACGTGAGTCATGTCGGCTGCTTGTTCTCTCTCGCCCCCCCATCAAGTCGAGGTTGGTGACGACATGACCAATGCTTTCATGCCATGATTTGTTGTGTTGATTCCTGATTGACATCTTGATGTTCAGTTACACTCAGTCATGTGAAGTTGTTCGGGTGCATTCTGTCATGTGAAGTAGGTGCCCCTAAGTAGCCTCTCGAGTGCGCTGCGTGAGAGCCCCATGTCTGTGCTGGAGTCTGCCGCTCACTTTCAGGCGAGATGCAAGCTGTTCCGCATCGGCGAGCCCCTCATACGTACCTTGACGCGTCTGGGTTTTGAGACTCTTGGGCAGCTCGCTTATTGCGTGGGCCAACCAGGTCAACAGCTAGCCGATGATCAGTGGCATACTTGGGTCCAAACCTCCATCCCCGCCGCATCAGCCGGGGAAGCTGCGAGTGTACGCCGACTCGTCTTCGAGGCGCAAACACTTACCTTGGCAGATCTCAAGGACCAGGTTACCAACCCCAGTGCCTCTGCCGCCCGACCCCTTGCAGAAGCAGAGCGCGACAAACGCATGGCTGCTTTAAAGGCCAAGGTTTCCGGTGTGATCATAGAAGGTGATGCGGAGCCCAGCCGGGCCCTGTTGGAATTGGCCTGCGCCATGAGTTCGCTGGATGAGATAAGGTATATCGCCCCTGAGAAATGCACCTCCCGCTTGAGCGAGGTAGCCCTTGCCAAGCCCCTCGCCCGTGTCGTCGAGCTGGAGCAGCAGCGGCTTGTTCTCAAGGACCAGGAGCTCCCGTGTGACGCCCAAGTTCACAACCCCTTGCTCCTCTCTGCAGCATTCCGTCGTCGAGGACTGGCGCTGGCATTTGCAGACGTGGTTGATTTTCTTGCACATGAAAAATACGTCAATGAGCTGATGCGACACCTGACAAACCCCGACGCCCTGCCAGGGGGTGCTTGCCAGCTGCATCAAGTTGTCGAGGCTGACCGCTTGGTTCATGTGTGGATGCTTGAGAAAGGAATCCGGCCCCGGCGCAAGAGTGACGGATCCCGCGCCATGGATGACGCTCTCTTTGAAGCGCTCTCGTCGTATCGCGTTTCCTTCGTCTTGATCCCTCGTGGAAGCACGGCTGCTGGGAGTGGCGGCGGTCGAGGAAGGAAGCGCAAGAAGACCAAAGATGACAAGGGCAAGAAGGATGATAAAGCTGAGAAGATTCCCCCTGCGCCCAAGGACCCACCTGCTCGCCCCCCGAAAGGTCCAGGCAAAGGTGCTGCCAACCGTGCGGCTGTCCCCAAGGCCATTCTCGACAAGGGTGGCAAAGCCCAAACGCCCGATGGCAAAGCCATCTGCTACGGGTTCAGCCTTGGGGAGTGCCGGGTGGCCAACTGCCCCCGTGCCCATGTCTGCGCGCGTTGTTTCGGCAATCATAGCCTCATGCAGTGCCAGCGCAAAGAGTGACTATCGCCAGAAGCCGCTTCGACCAGTGTCACTTCGAATTCGTTTTCTGCTAGCCAGCCTGACGTGGCGAAAATGTCTGACCTTCCCCCGCAGGTGCTGACTCCTGCCCTTTGCACAGATGAGTCTCGCGACCTCCCCGCTTCAGGCCAACCTGTTCTGGAAGTTCGCGAACGGGCTAATCTTTCTCCTGCATACAGGCCCCTTGGTGAGCCCGTGTCTCTGCTCCCTAAGTCTCCTCCCTCCCCTAGGCCCCCGGTTGCTCCCTCCTCAAGCACCTCTGTTGTTCCCACTAGCACTGCCGCGTCCGTCAGGTCACCTGGCTCTGCAAGTGACCTGCCACCCCAACCCGAGCCCTGTGAGGGTTCGCTGGGGTCCGATGTGGGGCTTGTTGCTGGGTTTTGGGGGCTTCCAAGTTCCCCAAGAGCGCCCGTTCTTTTGCGTCCGAATTGCCATCCAAAAGAACGGACGGTTTCTGACAAAAGAACGGCGGAAAAAGGGCCCGGAATGGACCCGGTGGACCCCCATACCGAGCCCCGCCCTGAAGCACCTGTACGTGAAGCGACTGTGCAGGCGCCAGTCCGCGCTGATGATGCATCCTGTTCTGCCCCCAGGCCTGCTGTGGCTCTTGACTTACGTGAACAGCCTTCGCCCTGCCAGTGGGTCGTGGACGTGGCTCGTGCGGAGCATCTTGCCCGTGCCTCTGTCAACAGCCCTTCGCTTGAAGCTGCCCGGCGCATTCTTTGCCTGCTTCCCTCTGAGGTCCCCGCACGGGGCCAAGCGCATAGTGCCTCTCACTCCTGGACCTGCGGCATGTGGACCTGGGGTGCCCGTGCGGGCGTTCGCGGCTTCACGAAACGTTTCCCCGCTGTGACACGTTTCTTTTGTGCTCTACTTCGCCAGCACTTCCCTGGCCACGCATTCACGAATGCTGCTGTGTTCACAAACCTGCGCGCGGAACCGCACGTTGACTCCTGCAACGTGCCTGGTTTCCCCAACCTGCTTCTGCCAATCAGCCTTTTCCGGGACGGCGACGTCTGGCAAGAATCTCCAGTTGGCGGTGTTCCGCTGGCAGGGCACGATGCCCTGGGCATACGGCTCCGCGTCAGTTTGGGGCCCCAGACCTTAGACGCCAGCCGCCTGCATGCCACACTCCCTTGGAAAGGCGTTCGGTGTTTGCTTGTGGGATATTGCCTTCAGGGTTGGGAGCGGCTGTCCGAGAAGGAACGACAGGAGCTCCTTAGTTTGGGTTTCCTTAACCCCGGTTCCCTAGTCCAGCCTGCCCCTGTGCGGCCCCTCACGCCCCCCACCCCGCCTTTAGTTTTGGAGTTATTCTCCGGGTCTGGTCGCGTCACTGCGGCCCTGCGTGCACTTGGTTTTGAGGCTGTTGCCATTGACAAGGTCAAGAGCGTTGGGTGTGCCGCCCCGCCCTGGGTGCTCGATGTCTCTACGCCAGACGGCCTTGCCCAGCTGCTCCAACTTGTGCAAAACCCGCGCGTCTTGGGGTTGTTCGCCGCTCCGGCTTGTGGCACGTGTTCTCTGGCCCGTGGCATTCCGTGCTGGGACAGCCAGGGCAACCCGGTGCCTGTGCCCCGGCCTCTGCGGTCAGACCGTCACCCGGACGGTATGCCCGACCTCCCCCCCGGTGATGCTCGCCGTGTGCGCCTTGCAAACGAAAGCTACCTGGCGCTTCGACAGGCCGTGCGCCTGGGTGTGCAGCGTGGCATCTTGATTGCTGTGGAGAATCCGCGGTCATCCTTGTTTTGGAAGACTTCCTTTTGGCGCGACGTGGCTCCTGCTTTTCGCTATGTGGATCACCAGGCGTGCGCCTATGGTGGCGACCGCCCCAAGTTCACCCGGATTGCCTACACGCACCCTTCTTTCGAGTCCTTGTGCAAGCTGTGTCCCGGCTGCCCTGCGCATGCATCTTGGGGTGTCGACCCCGCGGCCCCCAACGGTTTCGCCACCAGTCGGGAGACCGCCTACCCTCGTCCCTTGGCTCATGCCATTGCGCAGTGCTTCGCGAGTGCCCTTCCCACTGTCGAGCCGCCGGGCCTCCAGCTTCCGGCGTTACGCAGCCTGGCTGGACTTCAACCAAAAGCTAGCAAGGTGCCAGCCTTGGTCCCGGAGTACAAGACCACTTGCGTGGTCCGGGGGCCTGCCGCCAGCCTGGTCCCGCCTTGCCAACCCATGCAACGCCTCGAGCAGGCTTGGCCGGTGCCTGCGGATTGTCAATGCAGCTTGAAGGTCATACCTCCCTATGCTCAGTTGCTGCGTCTCAGTCCGGTTAAAATGGGAAAGCAGGATGAGGAAACTCGTAGGCATGTTGAATTGGCGTGGGGCATTCCGTGGTCGCCAAGTGAATTCATTCAGTGTGCTTGCAAAGCTGTCCACCCTGTGGCCCAAGAAGCACAATTACCCAGCGAACTTCTTCAAGCCGTCGAAGTGAATTGCAATGCGACGACAGCGTCGGCCCTTGAAGGGAAGCGCACAGCTTGGTTTGAAAAATGGTTCAAACGGTGCTTGGAACTCAGGACAGACGAATGCAAACTCAAGGATGGCATGCATCCCGACGTCCGAGGCATCCTTGAACCTAAAAACCTTCTTGTCTGGCGCGAAATCTTAGATGACCTCAACTACCCTGACAAAACTGTCATCGAGGAGGTGATTTCAGGGACCGTGTTGACTGGTGAAGTTCCGAGTACTGGGCTATTCAACCCTGTTTTCAAACCCGCGGCAATGTCCGAGGACTTGTTGCGAGACACCGCCGATGAGGGCAGGCACAGTGTCTTCCGGAGTGTTAAGTCGCAGGGTGATTTGCTTGACCAAGAAGTAAAGAAGCAAACCCTTGAAGAACTACAGAAAGGTTGGTTAGAAGGGCCCTTTGATCCGTCTGAGCTGCCTAACGGCTCAGTAGTTTCTCGCCGGTTCGGGATCCAGCAAGGGTCAAAGGTACGTCTGATAGACGACCTCAGTGCATCGCACGTCAACTCGTGTGTCCAAACAAATGAGTCTCCAAAGCCCCATTCCACCGACGTTCTTGCTGCACTTGCCATTCAGCTCATGAGGTCCACCAATGAGCCACTCTTGGGTCGTACCCATGATTTGAAAGCAGCATATCGACAGCTGGCGGTGTCCCAGAGTTCCGCTTGGTGCTCGTACGTTTGCATCTGGGACCATGAGCGTGCCGCCCCCGTGTGCTTCAGGCTCAAAGCGTTGCCTTTCGGCGCGTGCAGAAGCGTTTATTCGTTTCTGCGCGTAGTGCATAGCATCTGGTTCATAGGGACTGTTGGGTTAAGCCTCCCTTGGGTTTGCTATTTCGATGACTTCATCACGATTTGTTCGGGCAGCCTCGCACACAGCACTGACGCTACCATCAAGCGCTTATTCAAGCTCCTGGGCTGGACACTGTCCAGTGACGGAAAGAAGGACTTGCCGTTCAGGAGGTCTTTCGAAGCTCTTGGCATCGTCGTCGATTTAGAGGAGAGCGCGAACAAAGTTGTGAAGTTTGCAAACACCCCATCCAGGGTGAGCGAACTCTGTGGGTCCATTGGCGACATACTCGACGCTGGTTCCCTCAAACAGCCTCTGGCCTTGAGGTTGAGGGGACGCATGCAGTTTGCTGACAGTCAATTGTTTGGAAGGTCCGCTAGGATGTGCCTTAGACAAGTCACCAAGCACGCCTATAGTGATGTGTCCGATACCTTGTGTGAGGATTGCGTTTTCGCTCTGGACAGGTTCAGGAAGATGCTTCTGGAGCACAAACCCAGAGTCTTGAACGGATCTTTGCGGGAAAAATTCGTCATCTTCACGGACGCCTGCTTCGACCCAGAGGCATCGGACTGGGCGTGTGGTATTGGTGGCCTGCTGTTCTCTGACAGAGGTAAACTCCTAGGTGCCTTTTCCGAGCAACTTGAGCGCTGGCAGATTGAAGCATTGACCGAGGGCTTTCGTAAGACGGTCATTTTTGAAGCTGAACTTTTGGCAGTTATCGTTTCGCAGCTTGTATGGGGACACGTCATCAGACATGCACCTGTGCTGTGGTTCGTTGATAACAATGCCTCCCGCGACATCGCGATTTCAGGCTGCACGAGGTCTGACAATGCACAAGCGCTTCTAAATGTCTTGCTGGAGAGCGAGGAGCAGTTCGATGTCAAAGCATGGTACGCCAGGGTTCCTTCTCCGTCTAACCCTGCTGACCATCCCTCTCGAACAAAGCTGGAGTCCTACGTTCATGGCAACACTTTGGTTGGTGCAGTTGACGTCCGTCAAACCCTTAAGGCTGTTTTCGAAAACTTCTTAAGGAAAAAGGTAAAAAGGTGAAAGTCGGATAATGTGGGGAGTCAGTGCTGGGTTCGTATTGCAACTTTGCATGAGGTGCCAAGTAGATCTACACAGGCTTTCCAAGGCAGAAGGTTTGTCCTTGCGTGGCATGAGGCCCGCATGTGCATGCTTGCCCACGCTTCCACGTGAAAAAAAGGAATGTCCGAGTGAGTGCGTTACTGTAAGCGTTGCGCTCTCTGAACCACACCAAGTGTAGGCTCATGTGTCTTTGTTCTTTGTTGGCTTAAAGGTAAGCTTGAGCGGAGCACGAAGCTTGCTGTCAACTTGTTGATAGCGCCTTCGTGAGGAGCGAACGCTTAGGTTGCCTGCAACCGTGCCTTTAAGAAAAACAAAAAGAGTTTTCACAGTGCTTTCAAAATTTTCTGCATGCCCATCTTTCATGTTCTCTCTGCATGTCACCTTGACAGCTTGTATGCAGTCTTCATGCCCGGTAACAGTGGCTGACAGCTGAGAGATGCAGAAAATTTTCTTTGCCCGCCCGCCCATCCCAGTGGGTGTGGCCGATCCGTGCCTGACGGATCCCGCCTGTGGATCTTCTTCTGCCTGCATGGCTTCCCTCATCCGGGGGAGTCAGTGCTGGGTTCGTATTGCAACTTTGCATGAGGTGCCAAGTAGATCTACACAGGCTTTCCAAGGCAGAAGGTTTGTCCTTGCGTGGCATGAGGCCCGCATGTGCATGCTTGCCCACGCTTCCACGTGAAAAAAAGGAATGTCCGAGTGAGTGCGTTACTGTAAGCGTTGCGCTCTCTGAACCACACCAAGTGTAGGCTCATGTGTCTTTGTTCTTTGTTGGCTTAAAGGTAAGCTTGAGCGGAGCACGAAAACAACTGTTAATTTCTTGAGTTCTTGTATTCTTTTTTTCATATGCTCTATGCTTGAATGTGGTAAGTTTGGTCTATGTAGTTCATTCATTAACCTATCTAATTCGTTTTGATAGTTTCGTCTTTTGTTACTCTCTAATAGTTCATTGCGCTTTAGCAAACTACCTTCATAACTTTCACGTAACTTTAAATGCTCTCTTAAGTGTTCTAAATATCGTGTGTCTTGAAGTTCGAAGGGACTATACTGTTTAGTTGATGTGCTTATCTTAAAACCTTTAACATCATCAGGGTGCTGTTTCTTTTTCAACTTTTTATTATACTTCCTAGAAAACATTATATATTTACTTTAGATTTTATTATTATCGCCTTTTACTTCTTAATCCTCCTACAAACATACTCTGCGTTAAGGCATTTGCCTTCTCTCTTCTTTTATTCATATACTCCTGTTGTATCAGTTTAAAATTATCGTTAATAATTTCTTGTGGTGATTTAATAACTGGTGGCGGTTCTGGTGCTCTTACTTGTTGTTTAACCTGTTGTAAATACGCCGGTTCGCTTTCCTGTGGTATAACTTCATTATGTATAATTTCGTTTGCGTATGTTGGTTGTTGTTTTATGGCTACTGCCTTTGGTTTTGCTTTTCCTGTAGGTTTTGGTCTTATGGGTTTTTCTTCTAAGTTGCCCTTACATTTATGTGAATATCTCATAGTTTTAAGTGTCATTTCTGCGTTACAATCTTTACACTTCACCTTCTTATTCTTTAGTCTATCAGTTTTATTTCTAAATTCAGGTTCATTTGCTACTTCTTCAGTTGTAACCTCGTTTTTAATTGGTTCTTCGGGCATTGTTTCAATTGGTGTCTCTTTTGGCGCTTCTTCGTTGTTGATGTTGGTGTCTGCTTCATTTGTTGTTTCAGGTTCTGTGCTCATATATAACATTCTATATTTTTTCTATTTATTATGAAAATAGAAATAATATAGATACTTTTTAAGGTGCTTCTTGTTGTTCTTCTTGACTTATTGATTGTACATATTGTTGATGCTTCTTTGTTTTTTTATGAGTTGATATGTCACCTTTACAAACAACCGAGCCACAATCACATTCAACTTTTTGTTGTTGCTTTTTTAATATTTCATCCTTATTCTTCTCATAATTTCGTCTGGCATATTCCTTATACCTTTCAGGAAACTGCTGTTTTAGTCGTTGAGTGCTTTGTTTTGTGCTTTCAGCTACAGAATCTTTATTGTCATTCCTCCACCGTTTCCTTCGCATCAGTTTCTCTTCCTCACTTTCAAATGCTTTGTTTCGGTTTAAGTCTGCTTCATATTCTTCAATGTATTCCCGTTCAATCTTTCTTGCTTCAAGTCCGTTTTCACACTTATGTGTTTTTATCAGCACCATGTCCCAATTATCCCACCCACCTTTTTCTCTTATGAAACAATATAATGGTTTATTGTGTAATCTATCCATCAAGGTATTACAAGAATGTTTGTGATTAGATTTTCTGGATATAAAATCGGTAGTATGTCCTACATACAGGTTTTTTATGTTAATATCTTTACATACAATCTTATAAAAATGAGTATTATCATAATTTATTGCTTTTAATGGCATTTTGTTCTATATATTTTTTAGAATGTTTTTCGTTTAAATGTCTTTCATCAGATTACAGATTCACAAATAACAAAGAAAATGAAATTGGCTGACCATGGAAGTTTATAGTCTTGCCACGCGCGTCAGTAATTCTAAATCGTAGTCTCTTAAACGAACGATTGGATACATCAATATAATCGTTAAGTAAGGGGGCAGATGAATTCACCGTAACGCCCCCGACATTAAACATCATATTTATTTTTTTAACAATAGCATTTGAGTAAGAACTGGGGGCAGAGTAATGATAGTCGCTTAACTCGCTACAAATGATATAAACCGAATTAAAAGGGTTGAGATTAAATAAACCACTTGTCCATGTTGAATTAGTCATCTGTTTAATTTCATAGTTGCCTATTAGTTTGTTAATACTCATTGGGTCATCAATTATATAAGATGGGTCACTAGGTGTTGTATTGTGCCATAACATCCCTTGTAGTTCTTCATCAGTAGGAATTTTAAAACTAAAGGTGTTAAGTGTTATTGTTATTACTGCGTTTCTTTGGTCGCTGTCATAAGATGAAGTGAATAAGTCCGCTTGAATGTCACTATTCAAAGCGTTAAGTTGTGTTATAATATTCGCGATTAATTGAGAAGCGAAGAAGACTTGATTTTTAACGTCAATCTTACAAAACCTTTCAATTTCACCAGTGCTAGTTTTATACAATATTAAATAAAAGTATTGATAAAAACCTTCAGGGGTAGTAAAATAGCTCTGGGGAATAACCTCGTCCATAACATACATAACTGTATTTGGGAAGGTTTCTAATACCTCGTTTAACTCTATAATAAAATCGCTTGAACTATTACTTTGTGGTAGTCTTTCTTGTGAGTCAATGAACACCTTTGAATAAGTCAATTTACGATTTGATAGCATTATTAATTAATGTTAGAAAATTTTATAATTAATATTATAATTAATGGCAGGTATTAATGTAGGCGTCAGAGTAGCGGAAATATTAAGAGGGTTACAAACAGCAAGAGCAGGAGGTGGGATAGCGAGAGAGGCAACGATGGAACAACAAGCGTTAAGAGGTTTTCAAGACGGGCGAGGTGGCATAACAAACATTCTAGAAGATGCTTTACAAGGACGAGGAAGAATTAATAATTTAAACACAGGAGCGGGAAAGTATCTAGCGTCAGAGGCAGGTAAGGATATGGAGAGAGCACGAAATGAAAGAAGGGAAAGAGAGGAAGAAGCAAATCAAGAATTAACGCGAGAAGAGTTAAGAAAGAAGAGACTATTAACTAGAGCAGAGGATTTTAACAAACATTTTAACACATCGGTGGCACGATACGACCCTAAATACAGAGAAATCGTTAATGTAGAAAATAAAAACAGCATTGATGACGTTAAGGGATTACAAACTGCCTACGCTAGAAACACAGGATTATTCAAGCAAGGTAACACATTATATATTTCAGGGACGGGCGGTAAATCTGGGTTTGGTTCTAAAGTAAATGATGTTTTTAGTGATATATTTTTAATACCTACACATAATGTTCAAATGTCGGAGAAATATAAAGATGTAATGGCAGAGTTGGAGAAAAACCCAGATGTTACTCGTTTGGTGGGACATAGCCTTGGCAGTTCCGTTCTTCAAGAAATAAACAACAGGAATAATCAAAGGTATATAACAACGACTTATAACGCCCCTTTTATTTCCATTGGTAATCGTCAGAAGAACCCTCACGCGTTAAGATTTTCAAATAAAGGGGATGTAATCAGTGCTTTAGATAGGAACGCAATCAAAGTTGAAACAGGAACAATAAACCCATCGGAGGCACATAAGTTTAAAAATATGACTACGCAGGGTAGTTTTGAACAGGGAGTAGATGATAGCGCTCAAGTGGCAAGAAATATTCAAATACAAAATTGGAACAAATAATCTAAACAATATTAATGAACAAATCTAAGTATCAGCCATATAAAGAGTTAATACTAAACGGGAAGGCAAATAAGTTAAATAGCATAATACAAAAGGATATTAACAAAAAAGATTATAATATGATTAAGGACATGCTAGAAGAAAAGCAGGAAATAATTATAAAAAATAATGATATTAAAACAAAAAAGATTTTGCCACCTGAAACTGATAAAAAGAAATCTAAAAAATATTAAAATCTAATCTAGTTTATATAATAATGGATAATTTAGTAGCAGAAGCAAGTGATGTTATGAGCCCAGCGTTAGACTTTGGATTACCTAAAACCGCACAGTATGTAACAGACCGCCGTCACGTCAATTATTTTCCTAGTGGAAGTAATATTTATACAAGTTCAACAGGTAATAAGAATATTCGTTTTTATGTTACAGGAGAAGATGGGACTTATTTAGATTTATCAAGTATTCGTATGTTTGCCAATCTTCAAAACGACGACGGCACTGAAACGCACTTTTTACGACCACTTTCAGGATTACACGGATTTTTCAGTCGATATAGATGCACCGTAGGTGGTCAGTTAGTTCAAGACATTGACCAATATAATAGACATTGCGAGTTATACAACAGTTTTAAATCCGTTGATGCTAGACATCTGGATGATATTGAAAGTAGCGCTAATCCTAGATGGGACGACGATTGGCGACATAAATACGCCGATGGGATTGACCAGTTTGTTAAACTCAACGCGGCTGGTGATGGAGTAGAACCACAGGTCAATGATGCCGACCATCGTGATCACAACAAGTGGGGCGTGTTAGAAAACAGATACACTCGTCACTCAGTCAGTGGAATTCGTGGTGGTGGTGATGAATATGTAAGGTTAGGTCATGAATTTAAATGCGGTTTCTTAAATTCAGGATATTACTTACCAGTTCGTTATGCCCCTTTAGAAATTGAAGTAACCATCGTATCCGATGAAAATTTACCAGTAATTCAACCAGTATTGGATACTACAGCAACAGCAAACGGTGGAGACAGGGCGGGGTATTATTTTACAACAGGCGACACTTCAACCAAATGGCAACTCAATAATATCATCCTTCGCGCTGAAGTCGTTACGCTAGATAGTCAAGTTAATAACAACATAACCTCCCATCTCTTACAAGGCGGTTCATTGAAAATTGTTTATCCGATGTATCATACCTTAACACAAAGTTTCAACGCTAATGGAACCGAAATTAACGCAAATATTGTTAAGTCAGCGTCTAAACTGAATGGAGCATTCATTACATTTTACAGAACTCAACGTGGAGCAAACTTAACCGATGGAAAACTTGATGGAAAATATTTAGTAGATAATTATGTCCATAAGCGCTTTAACTATTTTTACAACCCTATGATTAACTCACGGTTTAATGACCGCGGTTATCAGGCAACTGACGCTAACCGTGGGTTTGGTTTTGCTGATAAAAATTATAATGTCTCAATCCAATTACAGATAGCAAACAAAAAGTATCCAGAATTTGAATCGCAGTCTCTGGCAGAACATTTTTATTTCTTGCGTCGTATGTTAAATTATCTTAATCCAGATCAAGATGCTTGTAGTATAACTTATGAACAATATGCTACAAATAAGTTTGTGATGGGAATTACATTTGAGAAGCTTAATGAGCAAAACATGACAGGTATAAATACAAAGATGGGCAGTTTGATGACCGCTAAAATAAAACCATACAAGACATTAAATGCGAACGAACTGATTGAGGAGCTGTTTATTCATCTGGTGAGCGAAAATATACTGGAGCTGAGAAGCGATGGAGCCGTTGTTTTCGACTGATGAGAAGAAGGTTTAAAGAGATACAAACTTATATAAGTATCCAATGACAGCGGATATAGACAAATATCAAAGTAGCAAAATATATAAAACAACTAACAGTGAAAACGATGAAGTATATATAGGTTCAACAACAAACGATTTAGACAAACGTTATATCAAACATAAGAACTATGCTAAAACAAAACCTGAAGCGTCAAAACTACATATGTTTATGAATAAAACAGGTATTGAACATTTTGATATTGAGCTCGTTGAAAACTTTCCTTGTAACTCTAAAGAAGAACTACTAAAGCGTGAAAGTAAAATAATCAAAGAAATAGGAACCTTAAATGAAAGAGTAGCAAAGAGAACTGAAGAAGAACAAAAAGAATATGACAAAATGTGGAAGCAAAATAATAAAGATAGGGTAAATGAAAGAAGAAGAGAAAGAAGGAAAGAAAACCCAGAGAAAACGAAAGCAGACGCCCAGAAATATAGTAAAGCGCATAGAGAAAGGCATAAAGAAGAATTAAAAGCGAAAGCATCGGTAACATTTGATTGTGAATGTGGTGGTAAATTTACTGAAGGTCATAGACATGAACATATAAATAGCAAAAGACATTTAAAATATTTAGGAACATTTAACGAAGAAGACTATAAAAACAGTAAGCGATGCGAACAATTAAAACAACGATATGAAAAAGCAAAACCAAACATTGATGAAGAAAAGATGAAAGAATACAAAAAGAAACATTATGAACAAAACAAAGGTGATTTATCGGCGAAAAATGTTAAGAAAGATGTTGAAAAATTGAAATTTCATAGCCTTAATTTATTGGATTAATATATATGTAATAATAATATGGATTGTTTGTGTTTGAAGAAAGAGAAGAAAGAAACCACGAGTGCTTGGTTAATTGAAAGAAGAAAGATAAGAATGTATAATGCTAGGTTAAGTGCTATAATAGATGAACTGGAGGATTATCAGCATTTAAGTCAGTATAAGAAACGATTTAAGTTGTTATTTGAATTTTATCAATTACATGAATTGTTAAAATAATTGCTTAAAGTATTCTTTATTTATATATTTGACAGTTGTATAGTGCCATAAGTCCCAGACATCATTTCTTCTCCCCGTTGCACTACACCATAAGCGTATCATAAGAGTGCGGTAATGGTTAATTAGTTTGGAGTTTGCGCCCTATTGCCCATTGCTCGTCAAATGTTCTAATATTAATTAAAATATTAGAAGATTTTTTCAGTCTAACCATGCCTAAAAACTAGACGTTTTAATATAGTAAGATGGAGAAGCGAGTGTGTAAATCGTGCTGTGCTACAAAGGATGACGAAGAGTTTGACGGCTTTAAGACTTGTAATAGGTGCCGTGAAGCGAAAAGAAAATGTTACAAGAAAAACCAGAAGGAATATAACCAAGCGAGAAGAGAAGAGAGAGCAAAGGGGAGCCAATTATGCGAAGAATGCGGGCATAAAATAAAAAACGAAAACTGGGATGCCCATTTCCATTATGCGTTACATCCGAACTCGGAACTAAATATATTGATGAAAGGTTATTTAACAAAGCTAGGTAATTTAAGGAAAGAAGGCAAACTAAACGATGACATACAAGCAGAAATTAAGGCAGAATACGAAAAGCAGAAAAGGGAAATACGCAAACGATTAAACGAACAATTTCCTAATAAATTTGTTGATGACGAACCGCATCCAGAACCCGAGAAACCTAAACCCGATATTGATAAAGTATTCAATCACGTCCATCAATTGCTATTTAATGACGAGTTTTTAGAAGACTATTTTATGCTATTCGTCAAGCATAAGGATAGAGTGATTATTGAAATTCCTATAGATAGGTCTTAAGAAAAGAATTTCTAAAGAAAAACATCTAAAGAAATAAAACCTATATATATATATTAATAGGGAAATGTTCAATCAAAAAGAACAGGATGAAATAATAAATAACTTCTTAGATGGTGTCAAGGTTGGTGACTACTTCAGGGAACTCAAGGAAGAGCGACGGAATTGTAAGTGTAAGGATTCTAAGAAACACGAACGTTATTCCACTCTATACGAATTGTCGCTACCAGAAAATATTATTAATAATATTTATGGATTTGCTTATTTTTGCCGTAATTGTCAAAAACGCCAACACAACGAAGAAATGATAGAGGGAATTATCAGACGTAATATACTACACGAATATGATGTAGATAGACTAATTTTCTCAATTAAACATAGCTTTCCCATTTATGACAGGGTTAAAAAATAGTTTGTTCAAGAGATTGTCACAAAGAAGATATACAAGATTCAGGTGGATATATGAGGATTGGATGGTCATTAAAAACATTGACATTCGTAGTAAGATAAACGATTTTGGTGATAACCCAGATACATTTATTAGGGACTTTAATAAAATTGTTGGAACTCTTATGAATAAACCTGAGTTTGTCTTAATGGATTAAGCAACCATAATATTATTTCATTATAATATTATGATTGGCTATTACCTTATCCCTAAACCTTATTCCTATTATAGATATTTTATTAGAGAATACCATTTCCATTTTCAAGGGTTAGGGTTTTCAGGTTGGGAATATGGGTTTTTCTATGGGGGTATTGGTGAATGGGGTTTAGAGTGGGATTTTTCTATGTGGTGGTGTATGGGTCTTCTAATGGTTCTATCTTGTGGGTATTAGGTATAGGTTGTTATGGTTTTGGGTCTTTGGGTGAGTTATTCCTAGGGTTCTACCTATGGGTCTTGGGTGGGTTGAAGGTTGAGGCATAGGTTGTTATGGTTTTGGGTGCCAGGGGGTGGTGCATGGTTTTAAAATGGAAATGGTATCCGCTAACTTGGTTGCGGTGATGGGGGCCGCGCAGAGCTTGCACTGGTGGTCCTGCTCCGCGAGCAGGGCTTGCCGAGATCCGGGCGGATCGCGGCGGGCCTTGAGAAGGTGAAGGAAGACCTCGCTCGCGGCGCCCGCCAGACGCTGCCCGCAATAGGGGAGCCCCAGCCGCCCCATCCAGGCCTGCAGCACATCCAGGTCTTCGTGGAAGGCGGAGATGACGCAGTCCTCGCCGCCCCGCACCCTCAGCCGCAGGCACCGCCACTCGCTCATGCTTCGCATGACCACCTTCGGGCAGTGCCCCTCGGCCAGGAGCTCCCTCCGGACCTGCTCCAGGTCTTCAGTGTAGAAATGACCGCTGGTGACCTCGCCCTCCCACTCCCGCCAAGCCCGGAACTCGGGCGTTTCGCCTGGCTTCCTCTCGCCCCGGTACCTGGCCCGCTCCCCGATCGGCTCGCACTTCGCGACGGTGCGGGCGGATTTGTAGAAGAAGGCGTGGCCGTTCCAGCTCGTGAAGGCCACGGCCCGCTGCTCCTTGACGGTAGGCTCGTACTTGTCCAGCAGGCGGCCCTGGCAGTCCACGTAGAACATCGGGGCCTGGCGCCAAAGGCAGAATTCCCGGATCTCTCGGGGGGTGATGCCCTGCTCCCGCCACGTTTTTTTGGTGCAGATTGCGTCGAAGTCCGAAAGCACCTCCTGCAGCGGCAGCCGCATCAGCTCCGCGAGCTGCCGAGGGACGCAAAGCATGGCCTGCTGGCTGAAGGTCCACTCCCTCGTTGCGTCCAGGTAGTAGGTCTCGTCGGACAGCTCCCAAATAATGTCGTTCGGCTCGGCGTTCCCGAGCTGCGCGAGCGCGGACGCCTTGAGGTTCCGGGCCGCTTGGGCATCCGAGAGCCCCTCGCTCTGCCGGGGCAGTGTGACGTTGAGGTCCGTGACGGGCAGGCGCTTCGTGCGCTCGTAGGGCATGCCGCGGTTCCGGCCGTTTCGCCGGATGCCGCGGATGATGACGGGCACGTGCACCACCCAGTCCACCCACTTGTCCTTGAAGAAGCTCTTCCCGAGCTTGGTCAAGTGGTAGTTCCCGTTGGGCTGGAGGCTGCGGAGCAGCTTTTTGGCGCCCCCCCGGAGCATGATGTAATCGTTCGGGCCCTCGCGGATGAGGGGTTGGTTGCGGTCGTACTGCCGGCTGGGGGGCGGCCGGTCGATCAGTTGGTAGTAGTACTGGCCGGCCTTCGTGAGCTCGCCGTTCGGGCGGCTGAGCATCGCGTAGCGGAGGTGGTGGTGTGCTAAAGGAAGGGTTTCTGAGCCTGCCGCCGAGGTCCTCGCCCTGACCCCGGCCTCGGCTGCAATTCTAATCGCTTCTCGTTGTTGAGCCCAGCTCATGACTTTGAAAACTCCGGCCGGAAAAAAGGTCGTCGCCCGAGCGGGCCCCCCTTCGCCGGTCGAGTCTTGTCTTCTTGTACGGCGGCTTGTACAGTTTTGGCTCAAGTCTTGTGTACAGGTTCGAAACCTTAAATGGCAATTTTTCCCTTTTGCATGAGTTTTTGGCGTGGATTTTTCTGTATGCTTTGCTGGACGGCCTTGATAAGTCACTGCTCTGCGGCGAGCAGGCCTAGTTCACTGCTCTGTGGCGAGCAGGCTTAAACAAACATTCCCCTTACACCCTGCCCTAAACCCTAAAAACTCTGCCTTTTGATTTTTGCATACTTGCTTGGTTTTCGCATGTTTTTGGCATGTCGGATTTTAGGGTGCTTGGGCCGCGCTCGCTTCCTCAAAGCGTCAATATAGCAGCAGGCAACAGCAGGCTTTGCATGGCCAACGATGCATCTTTCAAACTTACAGCAGAGAGACAGCTACCACATGTTAGGAAGGCAACAAACACACACGCACACACAGCCCTGACACCGGGGGAGGGAGGGACGCCGGGTGCCACAGAGGTTCGGGGTTTAGGGTTGAGGTTGGCAGGCAAGGGGCTCAGAGGCAGCGAGGTCTGATGTCAGGAGGGCTCTGCGCTGTCTAAACCCCGGGGCTCGGAGGCAGCGAAGTCTGGTCAGCCCTCCCCTTCCCCTGTAGCTCTACAGTGCCCTGCGTCTCCCCCGCCTCTCCCGGGACCCCCGGGCCCCTTGCTTGCTTTCAGGTCCTCACCGTGGTTTCGGCTTCTTTGACACCTGCGTGGTAGACGAGGCCGCTGGCTTTTGACCGAGGGGCGTGACTTTGAGGGTTTTGGAGCGGGGGGAGGGCCGTGACTTTTGCGAACGGGCGGAGTGGAGGGAGGGAGAGGGCTGTGACTTGTGACTTTTGGGTTTTGGGAGCGGGGGGAGGGCCGTGACTTTTGCGAATGGGCGGAGTGGAGGGAGGGAGAGGGCTGTGACTTGTGACTTTTGGGGTTTGGGAGTGGGGGGAGGGCTGCGACTTGTGACTTTTGGGGTTTGGGAGTGGGGGCGGGGGGACGCCTGTGACTTGTGACCTTTTGGGGGTTCGGGCCGAGAGGGGACTTGTGACTTCTGGGGCTTGGAGGAAAAGTCACGCCGCTACTTTCGCAGGCTCCGGTCCCAAAAGTCACAAGTCACGCTTCGGTTCGCGGGGCCAGGAAGTCACAAGTCACACGGGGCGCGCGGGGGCCAAGAAGTCACAAGTCACACGGGGCACGCGGGGCTTAGACGGCCGAAAGACCGAAAGTCACAGCTTGGTGTTTGTTGACGCGCCATGCAGTGAAAGAGTCACAAGTCACACGGGGCTCGTGGGGGCCAAGAAGTCACGAGTCACACGGGGCTCCAACCCCCCATCTGGGGGTCCAGATGGGGGGGTTGGGTTAGGGGTTTGAACGATGGGGGGTTGGGTTTAGGGGTCTGGGGCTGTGGTGACACGTCTAAGGATGACAGCAGACAAACAGCTACCACAGCGTAGGAAAGCAGCAAGCACACAATTCCTGACGCAGTGAGGTAGCGACCGAACGCCGGGCGCCACAGAGGTTCAGGGTTTAGGGTTTAGGTTGGCAGGCAAGGGGCTCTGTGGCAGCGAGGTCGGGACTGCAAGGCTTCAGGGTTTAGGTTGGCAGGCAAGGGATTCCGAGGCTGCGAGGTTCTGACTGCAAGGTTTCAGGGTTTCGGGTTGGCTGGCATGTGCTGCCTCGGAGCCATGTTTGGCCAAGAGTGCCCTGCGCTGCCCCCGCCCTCCCCCGTAACTCTAGAGTGTTGTGCGCCTCCCTCCCTCTCCCGGGAACCCCGGACCCCCTCTCGCGGCCCAGGTGCTCTTTGCCATTCTTTTCAACATCTTCGGCCGGCAGGGTTTAGGGTTTAGGGTGTGTTTCGGGTGGCTGTCCTGCGCACCTCGGGAGTGGCTGTGCTGTTTCTCCCCACAGAGGCCTGGACTGGGAAGCGTAACCCCGTGACTCCGTGACCCTTTTGAGCCGCGATGGACCCCATGACCCTTTTGAACCGGCATGGGGAAGCACAACCCCGTGACCCCATGACCCTTTTTTTGAGCCGGATGGGGAAGCACAACCCCGTGACCCGGTGACCCTGTCGAGCCGGGATGGGGAAGCACAACCCTGTGACCCCGTGACCCTTTCGAGCCGGGATGGGGAAACGCAACCCTGCGACCCCGTGACCCTTTTTTTCAGCCGGGATGGGGAAGCACAACCCCGTGACCCTTTTGAGCGCCGGTGCATCGGGGGAGGGGGGGCAAGGGGTCACAGGGTCACGGGATTACGGGAGGGCACGGGGGGTCACGGGGTCACGGGGGTCACGGGGGTCACGGGGGTCATTGGGGTCACGGGGGTCACGGGGTTCACGGGGGTCACGGTTCACGGGAGTCACGGGGTTCACGAGGGTCATGGGGTCACAGGGGCACGGGGTTATCGGGCGACGGGGCACGGAAAGTCACGGCGTCACTGGGTCACGGGGGTCACGGGGGGTCACGGGGGGTCACGGGGGGTCACGGGGTCACGGGGGTCACGGCGGTCACGGGGTCAGGGGGGTCACGGGGGTCACGGGGGTTACGGGGGTCACAGGGTCACGGGGTCACGGGGGTTACGGGGGGGCACGGGGGTCACGGGGTCACGCGGTTACGGGTTAAGGGGGGAAGGGGGGGTTACGGGGTTACGGGGGCACGGGGTCACGGGGGCACGCGGGGCCGCACAGATGTCGGGTCACGCAGGTGGGCCACACGTGTGACGGGGCGCCGGCCAGGGCGCTCGAAAGATTACAGGCCCTTCACTGCCCACCAGGCCCTCCCACCCCCACCTTGCTCCCACCCTGAGACTGGGGCCAGGGTTTCACATTTCACGGGCTTTTGCAAGTGGCAAGGCTTCAGATTTCATGGGCTTTGGGGAGTGTGCCGCCGCAAGGCCCGATCCCTGTCGAGAACCCCGACCGAGGCATCTTGCAGCAGTTGCCTGTGCACACTTGCAACTGCTTCGCATGTTGAATTGCAGTTGGTTAATTAAACACTTGGCCCGTGACTGAAATAGGGGGAGCTCGACCATTCGTTCATGCAGATTGCAGTGCTTTTGCTCGAGCCAGAGGACAGCTAGGACGACTGCCGCCATGAGCAGGCCTCCAGCAACATCGCGCAAGGTCGGGCGCGTGCTGGTGCTGCCGGCGCTGCTGGCGCTGTTCTTGGTGTGTCTGCCCGAGCCTAAGACCAGCGCTTTGAACACTGTTAGATGTGTTCCCGCGCAGCTTCAGGCGAGCAACGCAGACGTCGCGGGCTTTGCTAGGAGCGGGGGCCGTGCAGTTTCCAAGGTGGGATGTGATGTATGGCATGGAACGCCGAAGATCCGCAAGCCAGCGCGAGGTCGGTTCCTCCGGGAATATGGGCACAGAACTTGCTGGTCGCACGCAGGGCCAAGGCAGGAAGCCGAGACCGAGAGGAAATTCAGTGTTAAGTGTATGTCCTGAAGAGCTGAGGCTGGCCGTGGTGAGGCCCAAGACAGTGAAGACGTCAAGGCGAAAAGGGTTTGTCGTTTCGGCGTGGCGTTCCTTGTGCTGTTCTGACGGCGTTTCCTTCGCTCCTGCCCGAGTGTGTTCATTTTCTGAGCAGGGGCCTCTGCAACCTCGTGAAGACGAAGATAAGGCGAGGTTTGCTTGTCCTTTCGGCGTGTGTTCGGATTTCGCACCGAAAGCTGCTCGGCGGGAGCATCAGACGAATTTCGAGGAGCTTGAGGGATTGATTGTGATGGTCTCATGCTTGCATGAAACGGTCCTGCCAGCAGCACCTGTAGGTCTTCTCGGGATCAGTCCATGTTGGGAGGCCACTTCAGAAACGGATGACGTAGCAGAAGTGACGGCCGAGGCACTTGCAGGGAGCCTGTTCTTGCCGGTAAGGGCTTCGCAGTTCTGTGTGGCTCCTGCAGGCCACAGCAAGTTTCGATCAGGCGGGTGAAGGCTCGCTGAAATTAGCATTGTTGAGAATGTGCCCCTTGCTGCAGGTTTCGCGAAAAAAGGCAGTGGACGAGGCGCTTTGCGATGTCTCTTGCTTTGGTGGTTTTTGTCCTTTCGGTGTGGTGGGCCAGGGAGCTTCAGACGCATTTCGATGAGCTTGAGGGGTTGCTTATGCAGGCTGCCTCAGCACAGACTGCTGACCCGGTTGAAGATGCCAAGCAGGCTGTGCCTCCGAGGGTGTTGTTGCTTGCTTGTCTTGCTTGTTGTGGGCCATTGCGGGCTGAGTCTGAGCGGGCTCTTTGAAGTTCGCAATTGCAGATTGTGGTGCGGAGTGAGTGTCATTTCCTGGACAGCGCAGGCTTCGGAGCCTTCGGAAAGTGAGGACGACGAAGATAAGGCCAGGTTTGTTTGTCCATTCCGTGTGTTTTGGATTTTGCATCGAAAGCTGCTCGGCGGGATGTCGAGGAGCCGGCTGCCTCTGTGCAGACCGCCGACTCGGTCGAAGATGCCCCCAAGGCCTCCGAGCGTGCTGTTGGTTTGCGCTTCTGCTGTTTGAAGATCCCATGGCAGACTGTGGCCTTTGCCCCTGCTGGTGCAGGACGAGCAGCTGCAGAAGACAGCTCTGGAGAACGAGGCTCCGGCCAAATCCCGAAAGCAGACATGTTCGGCAAAGGAAAATGACGGGAAAGCAGCCCTGCACCCGGCAGGATTTGGACCGACGAGTCCGAAGACTGGCCATTGATGAGATGGAAACAGCACAGCAAGCTGTCAAAACCCTGACAGCGGCTGTCCAAACCCTGACAGCGTTGTGGCTTGAAGAACGTCAAGCCGGACCCAGCGACGAGGCCAATGCGCTCAAGAAGGAGCTCGAGGAGGCCGAAGCAAAACTCGATAAGGCCAAGAAGGAGCTCAGGGATGCCGAGCAGAAGTACGAGCAGGCCAAAGCAAGCGCCCAGGCAGGACCAGCGCAGGCCGGGGGCTTCTGCACTTCTGCGTTGCAGTTATTGCGTTTGCAGCGCTCCCGCATGGTCACCGTTTGCTTTTTGGGGCTCTTCTCTTAGCAAAGATCTCGTCGTTAAGCTTCACTGTGTTGGCTTGCAGCAGTTCGGGGAGCGGGAGGGGCTTTCGGATCAGAGGGCTCTTGGCTGCTTTAGGTTCATGCAAATCTGGTTGCTCTTCGTGTTTTGCCGATGCTTCAGAACGGGGTGTCAGTCCCAGGCTCGAGGTGGGGGGGTCAGCCTGTTTTGCGCTCGCTTTGCGCTCTCCAAGTTGCGGTTGTTTTTGTTTGAGGCTCGACTTTCAGGTTAGTCCGTGAGGGGGAGTCAAGGGACCTGGGTTCTTAGTGCTTTTAGCACGCGGACCTTGCCGAGCACTGGGGTTCCGGCAAGACGAGTGCAGGCCGGGGGGCTTCTGTGTGGGCATGCCTTTGGTTTGTGGCACTCCTGCATGTCCGGGGCTCTTGGTCGTCGTGGGTTTTCGTGCGGTTCACCGTTGTTGCTTTTTGGGGTGCTGCTTTCCTCTCAGCAAGGATCCCCTTGTGTTTGAGCTGTCTCCAGATCCCCTTGTGGTGCTGTCTCCACTGTGTTGGCTTGCAGCAGTTCGGGGAGCGGGAGCGTCTTTCGGAGCAGAGGGCTCTTGGCAGCTTCAGGTTTCAGGCAAATCTGGTTGCACCTCTTTGTTTACCGGGTGTTGGTGCTGTTGGGGTCGGGCACGGCGAGCCCCACGGTCGGTTTCCTGATTAGTCCAGGTCGGGCGGGGTCTTCGAGGTGTAAAGACGGGCTTATGCGGTGAGCTGACCAAATGTCCCAGCCTGCAGGTGCCTGATGCACAAAAGGCCATCCAGGACTATCCGAAGTCAACTCCGGCAAAGTCCCCAGTGAGCCCCACCCATTGAAGACAGTCGAGTCCGAGCCAACCTCCAGTAGCCCAACTGCAGGACATCCTTTGCCCAAGCTGGACTGTGCGCTCTCCCAGTGCGATGATGCCACGGCTCATCGCGCGCGAGGAGGCCAAACATCAAATCCTGGAGTACATCCGGGGGTCCTTGTCACAGGATGACTACTACTGGGAGTCCGGGTCAAGCATAAACAAGTGTGCAATCCTGACGACGGCCGGAATAAAGGGCACAGGCAAAACTCGAGTACTTCACGAGATGTGCACGACCTGGCGGGACGAAACCGGGGCGAAGGCGGCTCTGACAGTGGACTTCAATGGGGGGAGCTATTGGGACAACAGCAAAGCTGCAACCGAAGTGTTTTCAAAGCTACTCCTTCAGCAGTCAGGCATGCCTGCGGAGAAAGCAGAAAACTGCGCGGCCGTTCTTTCATTCAAGCAGGTGATGCAGTGTTTGCGAGAGAAGCTGAATTTGGGCGCCGACGACCTTCTGCTGGTAGGCATCGATGAGATTCGGCAGTTCGAGACCCTTGCTGGCAAAGACAGGGCTGTGCAACTAGTATCCAACCTCATGGGAGCCCAGGACGAGTCCCTCCTCCAAACAAGCAACTGCCCGGTAATCTTCGTGTGGACATCGCTGCTTGAGAGCTACATGTCGACGCTGATGAGCGACTCCGGGCGCTATGTGCTGCTGCCGATCTCGTTGAGGGGTTTGCCACTTGCAGAGGCTTTGCAGCTGCTGCCCGAGGAGCTTCGCGAAGAACTGGACAAAGAACCATCCGGACGTCAACTCGTGCGACAGCTGCTGGGTCATCCGCGGCTGATGTTCGATGCTTTGAGAAAGGAGTACTCCAAGCTCAAGAAGCCTCCTCGGAATCCACTTGCATGGAATCAACTTCGGCTTGCCATTGTAACTCATGCCAAGCTCGGAGACCGAAAAGTCTTGGACAGCGTCGAGGTGATTCACTGGTGGTCTCCTCTCGCTTCCACAACTCGATCAGTGCTTGAAGACCTCCGTCTGCGTGGTATTGTTCATTCCGTGCGATGTGGCAACAGCTTCATCAACATCCTTCATCCCGTAATGCTGCAACTTTGGGCACGGAGTGACGGAACCAGTCTCGCAGGCCAGATCATCGAGATGTTCGAGCAGGATGCGGTCATGGAGGACACAAACGAGAAGAAGTTTGAGGACATCATGGTCCACTTCGACTGTGCTGTGCGCCTGGCGTTGGGCAAGAGCAAATGCACACTCGAACAGCTGTTCCATGGGGCGAGCTTTCGACCAACAACAAGTGGTTTGCAGAACGTCGTCGTCACCTCCATGCAGAATGCTCTTGCACCGTTGGAGTATGTCAAGTCTTTCGTATGTGTAGAGGAAGTCCTGCAGTCCCTCAAAAGCGGTAAGATCGTCGTGTCCAAGCTGCGCAACGAGCCGGGCATCGAGTACCTGATCCCGTGGATGGTCCCGGGTCCCGACGACCGAAGGAAAATTCGTGACTTGAAGTCGGAGTGCAATAAGACAGAGGCAGCTTCTCTCCTCGTTCTTGGCATCCAGACGAAATGTGTCAGCGAATATGTCCCAAGCTGGCCCAGCGTTACAAAGAAAGCAGAGGATGCGCTGGCTGTCTTCCAAAACCACCCGGACGTTCTTGGAGCCCTGCCCGTCTTCTACACCACCGAGGTCCGTCTTGATACCCCCAATCTCGAGATTCCCAGCATTTACTTCAGCGAAACGGGGCTCGCTGAGCTAATGTTGGAGCGGACCGGTCCACTGCGGCTGTTCTTCGAGAAGCCCGGCGATCCGCTCAAGAAGATGCTTCCGGACTTTTTCGAGCAAAAGAAGTGTTGCGTGCGAGAGCTCTGGTCTTGACGATATCTATATCTATATATATATATATATATCTATCTATATATATATATATATCTATATATATATATGTATATATCTATATATATATATATATATACATATATATATATATGTGCGTGTGTCTCTCTCTCTCTCTCTCCCCCTCTCTCTCTCTCTCTCTCTCTCTCTCTCTCTCTCTCTCTCTCTCTCTCTCTCTCTCTCTCTCTCTCTCTCTCTCTCTCTCTCTCTCTCTCTCTCTCTCTCTCTCACTCACACATGTTTAAAGGGTCAACGGAGGGCTACTCGAGCTCCTCAATACAGCTGCGAACCAACCGAACACTTACTGCACAGCCAAAAAGGAAACGGCAGTCATCGACGCAGGCTTTCTCGATAAGAATGGGACCTTGCATGCCTTTCAGATAACAACAGGCAAAAGCCACACGTTCAAGTCGGACAAGATGAATGACGCCCTAGCCAACATGAGCAACCCTCCAAAAAGGATCAAACTGTACTGGGTGGTACTTGCAGAAGCATTCTTTGACTTTTCAAGAAAGCCAATGGCCGGTAACATCAACCGCATCACAAGCGAAGAGACAGTTCTAAGTCTCAGCGATCCAAAAAACCCACTTTCCAAAGAGAACCTCGAACAAAGACTCAACGAGCTTCCGAGCGAGGAGACCAAGCTTAGAGAAGGACTCACACGAAGGCTGAGCGCCTGGCGGAGCAAGCCACAGCTTGACTCGATAACATCTAAAGACGAGCTCGCAAAGGCTCACGCACTGGTGACCTTTGAAGAGAGTCACGTCGAGGATTTGTGCAAGAAGCTTGGGATCTGGCAACAAGCGGAGCGGCTCAAGCAACCTGTCAGAAAATGGACAGAACTGGTGGAAGCTCTGAAACCTATGCCCGACTGACCACGAAAGCCAACGGAAAAAGAGTCCCGCGAAGGTGCTGCTGAGTACTTACTTTAAAGTGTGTTCTTGCGCTTCAAGACGTTGCTTACATTGTGCAGTTGCAGGCCGGATGGTCAAGGCGATGGTGAAGCTGAGGAGGTGTTTGGCTTGCAGCTTTGCCAGTCGTTTCAGCTGCTCCTGAGGAGAACTCTTGAAATGGATCCCACCTAGACCATCCTGAATACTTAGAGCATGTATGTTGCTTTGATTTCGAAGGGCTAATTGGTAGAAGGGTATCTGAGCCTTTCAGAAAACACGGCTTCGCAACTGGCCTAGCCGGACGGCTTAAACACTAGTTCTTGACGCGGGGCTCTCCGTGGCAGACATGAAACAAATGGACCAACGAGCTATTTCAGGCCCCTGACGTTGTTTTCTTTGTAGCCCTTTCTGTGTCGCCCCACAACATTCCCATCCTCAGCACATTGCGGAAGGGGAAGGGATGGAGAAAAAGAGGAGGCTCGTGGATCGACATGCACGACCAACCGGTGTCATTCAACGCCCGTCGGGTTCACAAAGTCGAGCCGCACGAAGGTCACATGAGGGCCGTTGCAGCATACACTCCCACAAAGAATTGACATCCCTGTGGTTCCCTGTTCCAAACATACATAGTAGAGACTCGAGTCTCTGCACGTAGAAACTCAGTCTCTACCAGAGTCTGCCCGAAATCAGGCGGACTCGACCCAATCAATCGAAGAAACTCCGACCCCGCCAGGCCACACCATGGCCCAAAAGATTTTACGCGCATTTTACGGGCACTTTTGACCCTTCTAAAAGCCAGCCCTAAGCCCTCAGGACCGCCTTTTCGAGCGAGTTCCCGCCAAATCAGGGAGGAAGGACTTGCCCCCACAACCAAACAGCCAGAGGCCACGCCACAACAGAAGCCAGTTTTGAAACACAGATACAAGAGAGAGCGCCTGGAAGAAGAAACAGGCTCTCTTCGGAAGTTTTCTGTTATGAGGTGTTCTCGCAGTGTCTTTTTGCGTTGTCCTGGAGTTCTCTCTTGGACGTTCTTGCTCGAACTTGGCGGTCTCTTCCAGTTTCCATGGTGACAGTTCCACCTCTCCAGCAAGCAGCAAGTGCTGCAGTGGTAAAAGCCATTTTTGCAGAAGCTAAGCCGGCAGCCAAAACCACGGACGCAAGCTGAACCAAGACAAATCGAAAAAGGCCCAAAATCGCATGAAACCAAAGCCAATTCTCACGCCATAAAATCTTGTTGACTGAGCAAGCAAGAGGCAAAGCACCACCATGTTAAATGCCAGGTAAAATAAAAATTACATTTAAAATGGTTAAATTGCCGTTTCAAATAAGCGCCTGCCAGAAATGACTCTACTTTAGTCTGAGTTCTGACAGACCTCCGTTATTTATGGGCGTAACTACAGTGGCTGCGTTGTGGTTTTTGTGTGAAATTAAGATTTCCATGTGCAGTGTAGAAGTTCAAGAACTGTGCGTCATCCTGTAAGGGTGCGACACGGTGAGTTTTGCAGTTTGCAGTTTTGTGTGCATAGCTTGGAGTCTGCTCAGCTTTTAAAGTTTTCCCAGTAGCCTAAGTACGATTAGTGGTGCAAGAACGTTTTGCCTCGTAGGGAACCACTCTCGTCGAGTTTCGTGACTTGAGGGAAGTTTTGGAGGTCCTTTAAGCCGAGCTGGCAAGTTGGAGCTGTGATACGTTTTCCACTTTGGCTCAACTTGCTTGCTTGGTTTGGACTTGTGTGAGTTGGCTTGGTTGTATCCTTGGTGCCTTGCTTGGCATCTTGGGGCTTGCAAGCGAAGCGGAAGTTCTGTGAGGCATTGAGGAATCGAAGCCGCGAAAACCACGGAGTGGATGCGAGTTGTCGGCTTGCGAGCAGCTGGGGAGCGGACCTTTGCGCTTTGCATCGACAGCCTCTCGAAATGCATAATTCTTATACATCTCTGTAACTGGGCTTGTAGCCACCACAGAGTGGAGAACACCTCCCCTAGAGAGTGAATTCATTCCGGCAATGGAAATCCTAAAGATGTTAATTCTTTACGTTTTTCATTGAAGCAGCGTCAAAAAGCCGTCAGCGTATACGCTGCTATTGCCCGCCCCTTGTGAGGCTTGATTTGTGATATCGGCGCGCGTTAAACGAAACCGGCTTGTTGTACATGTCGAGCCACAAGCCGCGAAGCCGATGAATTTTGTTTTTCATCACGACTTCGTCCGGTGATGTTTCTTCGTCGTCTTTGATCCACACTTGCCCACCTGTAAAGTCCCCAATGCAATTGCATGATTTGGCAAACCGATTATGTTGCCCATGTCGCGATGCAGTCCGATGCAAGGGTTCAGAATCACGGCCAACAACGTCCATTTCTCACCCTGGAAGCGATCCCGTAGAAAGTGATTGAGTGCCACGCATGCCTCTTTCGCGATGGAGGCTTTGGACAGGTCGGAAGCATTGCCGGCAAACGCATAGACTCCTAGGGTGCAGTATATGTTATAGCACCCTGCCCCGATGGCCCGGCGGTGACCCTTATGCTTCCATTGCTGTGACCAAAGATCGAGCAACTTCACCAGGTTATGCTCGGTGGGGTGCTCCACGACGGCTCGGCACGCCTGCTCCATGTCTTCTTTTCTTTCACACGATCGGTGGTCGTGCTATGTCCTTGCGGATAAGCAGCAAGCGCCCACATGCAGGAAGCTGATTCTTTGGGAGACAACCAGGGCTCGGAGCCCCTGTCGGGGAATTTAAGGAAAGCTTGCTCTCTTTGTTGTTTGCGAGTTCGGCCACTCTTCCGGCAACCTCGTCTTCCCTTGGCGACCCAGTGAGTGTAAAGGCGACTCTCCCCGGTATATTTTTATAAGTCTACGAAGAGTCCTGGGAAGCCTCCTTGAAGCTCTCAGCCATTGCGCTCGAAACTTGAAACCTTGAGCCCGAGAACCGGCGCCTTTGTAATCCTTCATGCTGCGCAGACAGCGTGCAGGTAGCCGATACATAGCTGTGGGGCACTCTGTCCCCTTGCTCCGGGTGTCTCCCGGCCCGAGGCGACAACGCGAAAGCAGAACTCGAGGCCAAGCTGCAGGTGTGGGGCGCTGGGGGCACTCGGGGATCGTGGATGTTTCGTAGGGCGCGTTGCGCAACCGACGTCCCAAGCTAAGCTCCTCCTTTGCCTTGCCCGTGTCTCTGGCACGTCGGCTCCGGAGGCCCTGCCGCTGAAGCGGAAAAACCCTTCTCGTTTGATCCTGAGAAGGCGCCCGGCGGCTGGTTGCCCCCAAAGTTGGTTCCTGAAATTGCGCTGCCTAAAGCCCTCCCCACAAGAAATGTTATATGCCCCCCAAGAGCCGCATCCACAACATTTTACCATTCTGCCGAGACCGCTAGTTTCCAATCTCTTTGGCCTTTGGATTCTGGGCTCGCGCTTCCTGTAGAAGCGGTCGCATAGAAGCCTCCTCCAGGTGACGCAACAGGGAAACCCACCATCAACAGCGACCGCCCCCTTGAAGCCTTCCTAGATCCGGTGTTGAGACCCATGACTCTCATATCGTGGTCAATCATCGTCTCATCACGGGGTCTTTGTCTCGGCCGTGCTTTCATCGATGTGGTCCAAAAAGATGCTTCTCTAGACCGTAGGGTAAATCCTCAGGAACCCTCCTTGATCAGCCGTTGGGGTCCTTCACTGTTCATGTCGCGGCATCTGGAAAAGAACATCCCTGGACCTCAAACCCGGCCGAACCATAGCCGCAGTGCAACTTGTATGACACCTTTCGGAAGGCAAGCATGGTGGTAGGGCAGGGCTGGGGTTTTGCCGGTTCTTCCCCTTACGCAACGCAAAGACCCCGGAACATCCCCCAACCAGCACAATTGGCCTTCGTAGGGTGTCGGTCGCCGCACTTCTCCCAGCAACGAGACTTAAACATCTGCCACGCGCAGGCTGGGGTCCGACTCTAGAGGGCGCCACTCGGGATCTTCAGCCTGGAGTCATCCTGGCGTGGCAAAGAAAAGTCCGAAATGCACTGAGGGTTGATGACTAAGCTTTAAGGATTAAGATGGCATTTGCGGGGAGAGCCCGCTTCCTGAATAGAGCATGCCATGAAAGCCGGTAAAAGGCGGCTCAGGGGGCTGAAGCTTGTAAGGCAGCATGGTTTCCAGGACACCCCCGTGTCAATCTCGCCTCAACCCAAGATTCCTCAAACTGATGAAAGTTAGAATTACAAAAGGGATGTCATTTTCATCCTGTGGTATTAAGGGGAGCATTAACTGAAGAACCTACTAAATTATCCAATAATATCGAATATACCAATAATAATCACAACAAAAAATCGTCAAATTCTACAATGATACTAACTCATATGCCTTCTTTATCACCACTAGTATCTACCTCCGACCCCCTAAATCTTCAGAGCCTCTGCCAAAACCTTACAGACTCAATATCCCTCAATTCTTCAACCCTGAATCTAAGACCCCACACAATCAGATTTCCTACACGGGAATTTTCAATATTTTTATATCGTACCCTATCGCACTCTACCCATATCTGAATCCCAAACTTTTGGAACTCTTGAAATATCCCCCCGAAATTATCCCTGAATAATAGATAAACCATGCACTGGGAGAAATCGTACTTCAACTCGAATTTACTGCCAATCGCTTCCCGAAAATACTAAAGGACATCATACGCCCTCATCTTACAGAAATCGTCATCGACATTCTTTGGTTAGAATGGGATAAGATGAGAAGATACGAATATATATGATCTATATATTTTTCTTATTTATATATCCCCATAAAAGGCTACGGGCTCGACCCCTATTTTCGCTCTGCGGCCGCCCCGTCGGATGCCCCGCCTCCTCTTCCGGTCCATTTGGCTGCTTGTGAGGGCCTTGCAGGGGGATCCTGAAAATTCCCGGAATTTTAACACTTTTTGTCTAAAAACCCTGGGAATTTTGGGAATCACCCGGAGCTGAAAATTCCCGGAATTTAGGAATTGTCCGGATTGAGGTTTGGGCTTGCCGGGTTGGATTTAAGGTTCCAGCGCAACACTGATGACGTGGGTGCCACTTCACCTTCAAGGAAATCTTCAAGGAAATCTCTTGGTCCAGGATAGTTCCGATGACGGTCGCCGCCCGCCAGCTGTTCAAGGGGGTTCGGCCTCACGATCACATATCAGCAACAGCTCTCGAAAAATCCTAGGAATTTAAATTCCGGGAATTTTCGGGATCCCCCTGGTTCAGGGTTTTACGCTTTACGGTGTAGGGTTTTGGGGTTTAATAGAAATTGTATAGGGTTTGTGTCCGGAGTTTTGTCGTGTTTTGGGGGGGTTTTGTTTTTTGCTTTTGCTGTAATGGTTTGGGTTCTGTCGGGTGTGGCGGGGGGTGGGTGGTTTTGGGGTGCTGAGGGGTTGGGGCTGAAAGGTTGGGGTTTTGGGGGGTTTTCCCGAATGCCCGTGGTGGTGGTCCGTGGTCCCGTGGTGTTCGTCGTGGTGGTCCCACAGCGTGGTGGTGGTCCCGTGGTGGTGGTGCTCCTTTGGTAGTGGTGGTCTGTCGTGGTGGTGGCGGTGTCCGTGGTGGTGGTGGTGGTGGTGGTGGTCCCTGGTGGCCGTCGTGGTGGTCCCATGGTGGTGGTCCCATGGTGGTGGCCGGGTGGCGGTGGTCCGTGGCGGTGGTCTGCGGTGGTGGTCTCGTGGTGGTGGTTCCGTGGTGGTGGTCCTGTGGTGGTTGTCTCGTGGTGGTGGTCCCGTGGTGGTGGTCCCGTGGTGGTGGTCCCGTGGTGGTTGGTCCGTGGTGGTGGTCCGTGGCGGGGGTCCGTGTGGGTGGTTGTGTTGGTGGTCGTGGTGGTGGTCTCGTGGTGGTGGTCTCGTGGTGGTGGTCTCGTGGTGGTGGTCTCGTGGCGGTGGTCCGTGGTTTGGGATCTTCTTTTCAGGAATGCCTGGATCATTTGAATTTCGATTCATAGAGGGGATTCCATAGGACCATCGAAATCCAACGTCTTGATGCCATCGCAACCTTCTTGAATCTATAAGATCTGACTTATGAATTTTCTTTTCATTCGAATTCCTTGTAGGATGTCCCTCGCGCAGGATCATGGATCGAATCTATTTCTTGAACACGATGGATATTCTTGGAGGAGATTGAAATCATATTTCGTCTCATCAGAATATTTTTTGAATCGGGGGTTCGTCTCACTTTTGATTCTTTGCATTTAGGAATCTTCGATTCTTCTTATTCTTTTTTCGTTTTTATGGGATGACTTGTAATTGGGGGTGATGACGGATTTTTAAGCACGTCGAGGCATCTTGGAGAATTCAAAATTCATCTTGCTCTCGTGGATGAGGATTCCCTTTCATTTGTTTAGGCGCACATAACGCTTGGATGATGAATTTCATTTATAGAATAAATTTCCGGATTCGAATTTGGACACTTTGTCCCTTCAAGCAGCCAGATCCTAAGTCTTAAACGATAATCCTTAAATCTTGCTTTCACGCTTCAGCATTCGTTCGAATTCTTATTGACGCTCGCGCGTCAGGCTCTCAGAATTCTATAAAGGGATCCCGAAATTAAGTGGATCTTTTACTTATCGATTTCTTCAAAGCTTTGGCGTACGTCTTCTTCCATTCAATAGGTGAATATGTCGTCGATGGAATCGATGGGTCCCCTCTAGTTCTTCCAAAAAGATTGATGGAAGAATAATATTGAATACATTCTTGATATCATTTTCTAAGAGAATTATATCGATTCTCTATTTATTCTGGATAATCTAATCTTTGGTCACATGAATGAGAACCTCAATATCTTTCATGATAACCGCCACTAATTCATGAGGAAATTATCATATCTTAATATTTTTTATTATTTAAACGAAATGTATACTTAAAGACCAATTTATGGAATACTCATCCTATTATGAATTTAGTTACGGGGCAAGTGATAAATCATCGTAAGAAAGACCATGACAAAAAACCACTTCAAATGAATCAAAGAGAACCCCCAGAACCACAACAAACGAAAAAACAGGCGAAATCCCAAATGACGCCAGAACATAAGAGAAAACACAACAAAGACAAAGGAATTCTCCAAAAGTGAAACAGATAAGAATCATGAAAGTGAAACAATTCCAGAAACTCAACGCCTCACTTGACCGCCGCCAACCATCGTGGGGCAAAACTTTCCAATTTGCGCGGGGGGGGGGGGGGGGGCATCATCATGATAAATCATCCTTCAAGAAACTGCCAACAAGAATGCGCGAGAGACACCACAATCCTCTGGCGCAATGAGACTGGATATTCATACCCGTTCACAACACCTATGCACGTGTCGTTGGACATCAATCGAAATGCGAGACATGAATCGTAAATGAGTGTGATCCAATATTTATTGAATTTTACGATCAACCGCCTGGCCTCACTTGACCGCCATCAGCCATCGTGGGGCAAAGCTTTCCAATCTACGTGGGGGGGTTATCATCGCTGTCCATGGCGTTTGTCAACAGGGCTGCGCCGGATTGCAGGCCGATTACAGCGGTGGCAAGGAGTGCCCCGCCAGGCACCCCTCCAGCATGTTCCTGTTGACTGCTTTCGTCAGATCTGCCGGCTGATAGAGCGTCAAGACGTTGCTCGCATTGGTTCGCTGTCGTGGATGGGGCGAGGTTGTTTGCTTATGTTTGCTTGCTTGTGCGCTTTTCTCGGTTAGTAAAGAGCGAGAACGCCGAGAAAGCACTTTGCGCAGAGCACGGGCCTTTGTTTGCTGTAAGAGCGAGAACGCAGCAAAGGTTTATGCTCGATGCATCCAGTCCGCGTGCAGTGGCTGTGCTGCTTGCTGTGTGGCTATATCAGCCATTCATTGCATGCGTGAGGGCTGTGCTGCTCACTGTGTGGCTTACACCAGCTTTTTGCCCATTGATGCGAATAACTGCCCGACACCCAGCAGCAGCTTGTCTTCCACCGTGCAGCGTATTAATTCTTTGCAACATTGGAGTGCGCTCAGCAATTGCCACGCCTCTGGCTAGTACGAGTCTTGCCCCAGGTGCCGCACATGCACAGGCTCAAGGTGCACAGGCCCGTCCGGGTCAGGCGTGGCTGTAGGTGCTCGCACATGCACACGCTCAAGGTGCACAGGCCCTTCCGGGTCAGACGTGCTCGCAGGTGTCCGCAAATGCACAGACTCAAGCTGCGCAGGCCTGCAGGCACAGGCTCAAGGTGCACAGGCTCGAGGTGCCCAGGTCCATGCCCAGGTCCTGTCGGACACTTTCCTCTAGCGTGTCAGACGGGTTGGGGTGCAGCCTTCATACTGTCGTTTGCAACATTGCGCAAGCCTCATGCGCGTTGTCCTGCGTTTTGGGTGTAGGAGGGCTTAGGATCGCACTGTTGAGGTCTGCTGCCCGCTCCCCAAACCAAAGGCGATTAACAAACGAACGGTCTTGCCAGTCGGTGCAAGCGTGCTGGGTTAGCTGAGGTGTAGTGTTAAATTGTCCTTTAGTAGCATTCCCTTCCCTCAAAATGCTCCCTTACATCCACTTGCCCATTATGCACCTAGCGCTGCGGGGCTCCGCGAAGGCGTCTGTCTTGTTGATCAGCCTGGCGGGCTCGTCTGTGTGCAGCTCTGTGCGTTGATGTACAGAGTCGCAAGAATGCCGGAGCTCTTCTTGCAACAGCCCGGAAGCCAACAGGTCTGCGCAACTCAAGTTCAAAACGCTGTGCGACTTGCTGCCATCCGAGCTGAAGGATGCAGGGCTGCGTCCCCTGCCAATGATTGCACGGCAACTAGACAATGTTCTGACTTGAAAGCAATCCACAGTTACAATGGATTCTTCTTGCAAGCGGGCGCAGGGACTGCGCAATGCTAAAAAGCCTCAGCAGATGCTCGCGGGAGTGGTACTAAGACATCGTAGTTGTTGTCGTTGTCGCAGCAATCGCAAAAAAGTAGTTGTCGAGTGGTCGTAGTCGCAGTCGCAGTCGCAGTCTCGTAGTTGTATTCGAAATCGTAATGTGACGTAATCACAATTTCAAGAGTTTGGTTTCTGTTTTTGCCTTTAAGGTGCGTGGGAGAGGTAGAAGTAATATAAGTATTAGTACTGGCATCAATAGTAGTAGTAGTAGTAGTAGTAGTAGTAGTAGTAGTAGTAGTAGTAGTAGTAGTAGTAGTAGTAGTAGTAGTAGTAGTAGTAGTATAGTAGTAGTAGTAGTAGTAGTAGTAGTAGTAGTAGTAGTAGTAGTAGTAGTAGTAGTAGTAGTAGTAGTAGTAGTAGTAGTAGTAGTAGTAGTAGTAGTAGTAGTAGTAGTAGTAGTAGTAGTAGTAGTAGTAGTAGTAGGAGTAGGAGTAG